>JAWWEV010000083.1:148110787-148125442 GCA_035583235.1 Hafferia zeledoni
CCTGGCCACAACTTCCCTTCAGGCAGTTCCAGACAGTGCTGAGGTCACCTCTGAGCCTCCTCTTCTCCAGGCTAAACGCCCCCAGCTCCCTCAGCCTCTCCCCACAGCACTTGTGCTCCAGTCCCTTCTCCAACCTTGTTGCTCTTCTCTCTTTTTGTCGACTGAGAGAGCAACGTGATCTTCCTCTAAAGAGGAGCAGCCTCCATTCGTGGCAAGAGGTACAGAAGCAGGACTCTACCTGGCACAGAGCATCCCCAATTTCTTCTCCCCTGGCTGCCTGTGTTCTTCTCAGGGCTCAGACAGATATCAGTCTCTTCCCCATTGGAACCAGTCACTTTGGGAAGGGCAAGGCTTTGCATGGACTGGACTGAAGACATGACTGTTGTGGACAGGAGATCCATGTCTAGGCTTGGACGGACTGGGATAGTTTCCCAGGACTGTGTTGAGAAATCTGTGCTGGTGGGACCTTTCTATAGCCAAGTCCTTTGGAGAGGTATAGCACTGTCACCTCCATCACTGGCAGCAGGTCTGGTCCTCCCTGAGCTTGCTGCCTGCCTGGTGACTTGCTGGCCAGCCTGACTTCCAGCTCCATGGTGGGAAAATCCCAGGAGAAGGAGCACGCAGTTGTCTCTTCCTTACACGGAGTCATTCCCCACTGTGGCTCCAGCTCCTCCCATGAATGCAATTCTCATTAGCACTGATCATTTGCCTGATTATTACAGATCAGAGCTGTAACTGAAGGCTTGCCAGCTCCCAGAGCCAAATCAGGCTGGGTGGAAACTCAGGACATGGTCCAGCTGTGAAGTGCTAGGACCACGTGGACATGTGAGGAAAATGCCTTGATTTTCCACCAGGAAAGACTGAGCACCTTCCAGAAACAGGCCTTGGGTGGAGGGGCATGGATGGTGAACATAACCACACCAGGGCATGGAGGAGATTCTCTCTGTTGCCTTGTCTTGAGGTGCGTGATGTGGTTCTGTCCAAGATGGACATGGACCAAAAAGGGTAGGGAGAGCCAGGAATGTCAGAGATCACACATAAAATCACAGAATGGTTTGGGCTGGAAGGGACCTTAAAAATCATCTAGTTACAACCCCCCTGCCTGTCCCCATGCCAGGGGGAACATCTGTGAAGGCACCACCTCTAAATTTCCTTCATTCTACTTGGACATCTTCCCCTCTGATCCTCTTGTTGCTCAGTGGTGTTTCCAGGCAGCCACACACTGGATCCATCCCTCATCTCCACCATGGACAGTGGTCCTGTGGGAAGTGGACAGGACTTGGGAAATGGGAACCAGGAATGGATCAGAAGGCGAAAATCACCCATTTGTGCACCAAAAGACCCATTTATGTCTTGTTCTGAGGTGTCAAAAAGGGGTGTTCTCATCCGAAGTTGGGCTGGAAAGAGGTTTTCATTGCTGGCTCATGGAGGACTGTTATGGAACAGATGAATTAAGTCCTGACCAGGGTTCAAAACAGAAAAGATCTGGATAAACTCTCAAGCCACTTTTGATGCAGAAATTACAGTATCTGTGCTGCTGAACGTAGCTTGGAAGCTCTTGTCTTTGCCAGATGCCATTTTGCATGGTCAGCATTTTTCCACAGGTGATTCCTTGGCCATCTGACCCAGTGGGGCACAAAGGGGGAGGAATCTGGGGCGCTGAGGGGTAACCCTGGTGATGACAAATTCTTGGAGCTATCAGTCACAGGACACAGCAGGATGGCATCAGCACTGCTGCTGATCTTGTCAGCAGTGCCAGCACATGGGGAAGGACTGATGTGTTAGAAGGCCACCTCCTGCCCCCAGATGTGCACGTGAAAAAAGGCCATTTTCTGTAAACATCACATGGCTTTTAGCATATTAAAAGTTCCAGTTATTCCATGTTAGGAAGCTGAGTGAAAATAATTTTCAAATTCTCAGTAACTCACTCTGGAGCAGGGAGGCTTGGCCAGATGACCCCAGCAGTGATCCCTTCCAACCTCAACCCTTCTGTGATCCTGTGAGTTAATGGCTAATCCATTATGTTCACTGAGATGTCTGTCCCAGGCCATTTTTGCTGGCTAAAATTATTACATGAAAAATGGAAACTTCTGGTGTGAACTCCCAGTTCCACAAAAAATGGTGGATTCGATACAAAAAAGTAGTTTCTCACCAACAATTTTTGAACAGTTAAAAGATTTTGTCAAATGCTTTCCCCAAACTGGAAGGCACACATGAAAAAACAAATGAAGGCTGAGAATGTAATTCAGTGAAATAACACACAGCAGGAATTTAGCCTCCTTTTCTGTTTTTAATTTGTCCCTGAGGGGATGAAGGTTTTCTTGATTGTGCACATTACGGGATATTATTCTTCATCTGGTGGTAGTAAATATTTCTCACTTGGTGACAGTTTCATGTCTGGTTAACTTTTTGCAGAGTACACAGATTAAACAGCAACGTTTTTGATCTTTGGGGAGATTAATGACATTTAGGATGAGGCCGTGCCATGAAAATTAACCCTCCTGAAGCATTTTGGATATTCACTTAATGTGTGCTTTATACACCACTTTTTCTGCCAGAAAAGTCATCCATTGGCATTCTCACTATAAACTCAGCAAAGGGGAGACACACAAGAGGCAGATTAATTTGGTTTTTGCGTAAATATTTGCAAAAGGAGGGTGTGGGATTTATTTTTGTTTCCTTTTGACATCTTTGCCCATGTCTTTAGCATGGCCCCCTCAATTTAACCAAGGCAGCCCACATTTCTGACTCAGACAGCTGGGAAAAACATGGAAGTGAAACCAATCCACACATTGCTGGAAAAGTCACATCGTTAAATGCCAAGAGGTTCTGACTGAAAGGACTGAGAAAGAGGCAAATGCCAGTAATTGGCCCCGACACAAACTTATTTATAGCAAAGCCTAAGTAGGGAGAAGTCTGGTCCACTGGGTTCACCTCTCAGGATCAGGCCCTGGGTCTCCTGGGATTTAATTTCTCAGAGAACCACAGGGATGGCAGATGGGAAAGACTTGTTAGGTCATCCTGTCCACATGCCCCGGCAGGAGCAGGACGGGATTGTCTCTTTGCTTCGTTCTCAAGCGCCTCATCCAGATTTAAACAGCTCCAGCAAGAAGACTTTTATTGCAAGAAAATTCCACTGCCACATGTACTGTGGCCAAAGCGCTTTTTTAAAGCTCTTGACGTCCATTTGTTAATTTTGTCTGAATTGCATCACAAAAAGAGAGAAGAGAAAGTATCAAATGTGACCTTGGGCAGCTCAATCTATAGGATGACTTAAAAATAGAGCACATATCACAGTGAATGGGGGTTTGCATGGACTTGCTACAGTCAGAGTTAGTATTTTGGCTATTTTAACTTAGAATTTCTTTGCACTGAACTGGTTGGAGATCATTAAATTTAAACTCCAAGTGATTTCCTCGTGTTTGTAATGCTTTGTTTTGGCACCTGCATCCTGTAACTTGCTTACCTGAAAATTGCTGTTAGGTTTTCAACCTTGACTTCATCTGGGCTGAAGTTATGTCTAATCTGTGGGTTTATCTCCTGTTTCCAGGCTGTCTGAAATAACCACTTTTATTAGCTATGTGGTTGTATTCTGTGTGCTTGGCCTTTCCTTGGGTAGGAGAGGTTGCACAGATGTCCATGTAAAACCAAGGACAGGCACAAGGGTTGGACTTGATGATCTTGGAGGTCCTTTCCAACCCAATTGATTCTATGATTCTATAAAAGACCTACTGTAGCAACTGTAATTATTAATTCTTTGATTTTTTTTTTTTGCTTAGGAGTCATGGGAAAATACCAATTCAGCAAACACAAAATCCTTTTTTTGAAAAAAAACCTGGGTTTAAAGTGATTTTCCTGAGTTCAGGGTTGGGCTTCAGTGGGACCTGACCAGGATTATAGGTCAGGACCTCCTGAACTTGCCAGTTTTGGAGCCCTGGGTGAGCCCACCTTGCTGTGAGCCCCAGGAGCAGCAGAACGTGGGGGCTGCCTCGGGCAGAGCAGTTGGGAGCAAGTTCTGTTTGCTGGCTGTGGAACTGATAAAATGCCAGTTCTGGTGGGTGTGCACTCTGATTGGAAAGCTTCCAGTTTCTAGGAAACTAAAAATGAAGCATCTACTGATTTGATTCCAATTTGGACAGGAAATTTTTTTCCTGTCAGCTTGGGAACTGTGCTCTCCTGCCAGTTGTAGTCACAATTGTGTCATTTTGTCTGTGAAAGCCTCAGGCTCATTAATGCAAATGAAAAACCTGTACAACTTCAGTGCCTTTATTTAGTTTGGAATATAAATGAAATTCATACCCCTGGAGACAAACTGCTGCATTATCCAGGTGTTTAGGAGCTGCTGTACCACATTGCCTTCTATGCTTATGAAAAAAAACCTCAGAGAAATTATTTTTTTCAACATCATTTTCAAAAGAAAATTATTAGACTTTAAATCAACTTGTTCTTTCCCTGCAAGGAGCTGAATTCTATGCCAAATCCAGCCCTCATTTACTGTAACCCTTGTTACATGGCAGATATGTGAACGCTTAAAGGAGAATATTCTGTCTTTAGAGGAAGGTGTTTTTATCAGAAATAATTAACATCTGAAAAGTGTCAGCCACAATACACATGGGACAGTCCATTCAGACACGAACAGGACAAAAAATTTAAATGATGAGCTCATATTTAATGTCTAACTCTTGCACACCTGCAGTAAAGTGAAATGAATTTTGCTTTCTCCCTCCTTAGAGCAGCAGTACCTGCATTGTTTTTCAGAACTGGCTTTCAGTCTACCAGAAAATGGCAATCCACTGCAAGAGAAGGGATTGTAGTGACAGGGCAAGGGGTGATCTGAAGAAGGGCAGGGTTAGGTTGGATATTAGCTAGAAATTCTTAACTGTGGACTTGGTGGAACCTTGGCATAGGTTGCCCACAGAAGCTGTGGCTGCCCCATCCCTGGAAGTGTCTAAGGCCAGGTTGGAAGGGGCTTGGAGCAACCTGGTCTAGTGGGAGGTGTCCCTGCCCATGGCAGGGGGTGGAACTGGATGAGTTTTAAGGTCCCTTCCAACCCAAACCATCCTAGGATTCTATGAGACCTTGGGAAGCTCAAGTGAAATCCCACTAAACCTTATGTGAAATCCCACTAACCCTTGTGGGAAGTGCAGTCAACCCTGCTTTGAAATGGAAAGGGAAAGAGAAAAAGCTAAAACTGCAGCCCACAGACCTGTGCTGTGGAGAAGAAAAATGCCTGATTGTGCCCTTTCTTTGTTGTCTGAAAAACAGCCAAGGAAGGAAGGTCTGTTTTGCAAAGATTAAAAGGAAGATCTTTTGGAGAACATGAACAGCAAGAGGAGCAGAAGTGGAGGCACAGGAAGGCTCAGGCTGGGAGGTGTTTTGGAGTTCCTGACACCAGGGGTGGGTGTTGGCAGGTGGGAAGTCTGGAGAAAAGCTTAGGAGGAGGACAAGCAGGGAGATGGAGCTTTTCTGGGGACAGAGGCCAGCAGAGAGCAAGTCAGAGCAGCTGGGAACTGCTGTGAAGGATGAGTTACAGTCCCTGTTTCTGTAAGCAAACATGAACTCTAGCAAAATCCCTGGCTGTCACACTGACTCCTGCTCCCACAAGGAATAGTCCTACAAAGCTCTACAGCTTGAGTAATGCTCAGGCCAGAAGGGCTGCAGATGTGATGCCACCTCATCTGCACAGGCCACTGATGTCTGCAACAGTAAATTTGCCAGTGTCAAGGAAGTTTCTACTACCCTGAGCTCATTGGGAATGACCTGGGAGCATCTGCACTGCTGAACACTCCTTGCATCCAAAGTGAGGTGGCTGCACACAAATTACCTGGTGGGAGAGCCTGGCTCTCACTCCTGATTCTTCTGTTGGGGAGTCATTTAGGAGAGTGACAGCTGTGCCTGTGGTTTACCAGGATAGAAGAAGACATTCCAGTGGGATCCTGGGAGTCTTTCCCTGCACAGCTACAGTTGCTGACAGAAATAATGACTGTTGGGCTTGGGATAAGAGCAGAAATGGGATCAGCTCTACTTGGCTGGCCTCGTGTGTGTTTGATGAAGATCCCTCTAACAAAGTCCTACTCTGAGGTGGTAGAAAACCAGCATTCGTTGCTCCAAATGGGTAATTAGGGATTATTGTCATTTCCTAGCTGCAAAGCTGAGAGGTGCAGCAAGGATTTACTGGCACAAGGAGAACCAGCTGCCTTTCCTGGCCATGGAGCTCTTCCCATTCCTAAAGAAACACTGCTGGTGTGGGGCTGTGAGGCAAGATGCTGGGTCTGTGAATGGATGAGTTTTCCTCTGGAATTAACTTCATGGCATGATGCCTTTTGCATCAGTCCCTACAGATTTCCTGGGAGAGGGGCTGGTGGGTCCTGTGGTTGGGTGGAAGCAGGACAGAGCACAGCTCTGCTGGGAACAGGGGCTCTCTGGGGAACAACAGCAGCATCTGTGTGCTTCCAGCTCAGGCTGGGCTGGACTGTGAGAGGCTGTCTAATGAACACCTGGCCACTCTTAGGTCACAAGAAGACCTCAGAGAAGACCAGCATTTAATTAGTGAGTTATAATGCACCGTGCTCTTCACTCAGCATGTTATTATTAGCAACTGCTTCTCCTGACAGGATATTCAGTGCAAATTTCCCCTTGTTCTCTGCAAGTCCCCCCCCAGCCCTGAAGCAGAGACCAGCTCAAGAAACCTGGCTCTTCTTGTTATTTTTATCCAGGAGCAACTGGCAGTAAAAGTGACAAAAGAATTGATGGGGGAAGTGGTCCAGGGCGTGAAAAATCCGGTCATAAAACTCCGAGTGTTTGCAATAAAATATCCATATGTAAAGGGAGAGGAGGGGGGTGGGATTAGAAGCAGGACTGGACAGAAAGCAGAGCAACGAGCTGTGAAAAGTGACGTCTGGACCAGAAGAAGAAAGTGCAAATCCAGCTGTCAGTGCTGGGATATCCACTGGCACCTTGGTCTCTTTCTCCCTGAGGGAGTTCATGTCCCCACCAGTGTCTAACGTGGGACAGTGGTTGGACCCAGAGGGAGGATAAGGTGCCATAGGATGAAAGGGTGGGCTTGGAGCCTCCTGGGTTCATGGGTAGAGCTGAAAGCCCCTCTGCTGCTGTACATCAGCTACAAAGGGCACTTCCTTTTGGATGAAGAACAGGGGTGTTGCAGGGATTTGGGTCTGGGAAGGTGGTCTGGGCTGCTGTGTGACCCCTGGGCTGCCAGGGCAGGGCAGCAAACTGCAACACAGGGCCAGCAAAAGCAGGTCAGGAGAAAAAGCTGAGCGAGTTAAAGGGATAAAACAGCATATTGTTAAACTGTCCCAGCTTTTGGGGGTTGCTCTGAGCCCTTTGCTGGGTGTAAGGCTCAGGAGAAACTACCATTTTCTCTGGTTCTATCTGGGGACAAGGAAGAGATCAAGAACTGGAGCAGGAGAGAGAGGAGGACCAGCCCAAAGGGAAGTGAAGTGCTTTTTTACATACATTAAAGAACCAACTGTGTGGCACCAGAGAACAACCTCCTGGTGAGGTTCCTTTTGATGGTAGGAAATAAATTGATACTGGAAAGAAAACTGAGTGTCAGGACACCTGAAATCTCTCTCTAGGCTTGACCAGTGCCTCCTCTTCCATCTCAGGGACGGATGAGGGCTCCAAAGCATGCTTAGGAGAGGAGGTGCTCTCAGAGGGCATAGAGATGTTGTGTTAAGATGTGAAAATGGGACTGAGAGCTTCCATAATCACACAGCATTGGGCATCAGAGCTGGCACTGGGGAAAAAGGACAGTGATTCCAGGTGTCAGGCACTGAGTTTTCAGGGGTCCAAACACTCGTGCCCCTGGTCTGTGCTGGATCAGAGCTGCATCCATCCACTGGGGACAAGGGAGGGAAGAATAATGAACACCAGCAAGACCCTGAGGTGTATCCAGCTGTAAAATGCTGGAAAAATGTAAAGCATGGAAGGAAACTAAATTTTTTTTCCTTTGGCAGTCCCTTCTGATCTGCAGGATGTTTAACTCTGAAATATGTCTCTGTTATACTCGATTTCACGGAGCAGCCTTGGCTGGCTGCTGGGTGATGGGACAGGAGTGGGGCAGGAGCACTCTGTGGCACTGCTGTCTGTGTTTGGGCTCTGCCTGCTGGTGCAAGGGGCCAGGTAGGGTGGGATTCCCTACTCTGGAGGCAGAAGGGAGGCTGGAATGCAGTGCAGCATGGATCATGCCTCCGAGGTTGATGCTTGCTACTTTGCCTCAGGTAGCTGTGGTGCTTTAGGGCATCCCCCTGCAGGTATCACCCCGTGGCCATCTCTGGATTAGCCCTCCCCATGCACCCAGAGGAATGCCCTGTGTCAACTCCAGGCAGACAAGACACCCAGAAAACCTTCCTAAATATCAGGCCCCTGGCAAAAATGAGTGTGATGAAGGCTGGGTGTGCACCAGGCCTTGGTCTATATCTGAGCCTGGTCACCCCTGTGCAGCAGAGACACAGCCCTGCTCCCTGCCCCTGCTTTAGGGTGAGGTGGTCCATGCCCTGAACCCCACTGACTCCCACTGGGAAAGCCACCAGCTCAGAGGTGGATGTTGCCATTTTAGGACCCACATTCATTCCATCAAATAAATGAGAATGTGACATTTTAATTCATTGTTTACCATCTTCCAGAACGCTTCTCATCCCAGGTCTCTGAATGTTCTCTCTCCTCAGCTTTGCCCTGGCATCCTGCTCAGGTCACAGAATCCATGATGGCTGCTGGCAAAGGTTTATGGAAACCCAGAGGACATAGATGGGATAGAATATATTGTCCTGTCTGCTGTTTGAGGACCTTCCTGGGGCTCCATCCAGTCAGAGCTGGAGTGTGGATGAGCCACTGTCTGCTCATGTGTGTGAGGAAGGGATTTACTTGGTGGCTTTTGGCAGCACAGTGAATACATAAAACTCCTGACACCATTTCCAAACCAAGGGCTCAGAGTACTGTGCTTCTGGAACTAATAGGAACCGGTTCATGTCTGAAGTGGTCCTGCTGGCAGCTCCTTTTCCACCCAGTGTTTATAGCTCAGTGTGGGTCTCTTGCCCACAGAGTCTTGTGAATGCACAGAAGGATTCCCACGCCTGAACAAAGTCATGGAAGAAAAATACAATGAGGTTTATTAGAGAGAAATACAACTCTCCTGGCTGAAGTGGGGATATTTTGGAAAAGTTTTACTGCAGCCCTGCCTTGTTTGCTCACCCTTTCCTTGGCTCTGACGAGAGAGAGAGAGAGGACTGATGGAGCCAGACCTCTGGATGTCCTCTGCAGGACAGACCCCAAGAAGACCCATGAGACTGATAGGCTGTACCTAATCACAGAATCATGGAGTGGTTTGGGTTGGAAAAGGACCTCAAACACCATCCTGTTCCAACCCCCCACGTATGGGCAGGGACACCTTCCACTAGACCAGGTTGCTCCAGCCCCCATCCAACCTAGCCTGGAACACTTCCAGGGATGGGGAATCCACAGCTTCTCTGGGCCACCTGTGCCAGTGTCTCTCAGTAAAGAATTTCTTCCCAATAAGCTGAAGAAGGAAGTCTTCACATGAAGGTTACTGGAAAATAACACTTCCAGCCAAAGCCCATTGGTTGTCTCAGCTTTTAGCACAGGACAAGGAGGTCAGTTTTACCTTGAAACATGGGTGTGTGTTATAATTGCAGGCAAAACCACAGCCCTTAATGCTGCACATCACATCTTCTTCATAGCATCTTCTTCCTAATGTGCTGCCAGTGCTCAGTGGGTGGCACAGCCTTTAGCAGAAATGTTGTGTTTTGGTCTCAATAAATCCCAAGCATCTCATCCCAAACAGCTTGGCAGGTGATCTCAGTTCTGGCAGGGGGTCTATGCTAATCAAACGAGCAGGGAAAGGGCTGAAATCACCTGTTTTCCAGGGGCTTCCACCATCCCAGGCTGAGTCTGTGTCAACGAGCAGGAACCCCAAAGCTTGTCAGCCAAATTATTCATGTTTGGAGACGATATTTCTTCCTTGTTGCCTACAGAATCTGAGTCAGTTGGCACAAATCCATCAGAGCAGGAGCAGATCTCCTCTCTAAATAACATTTCCAGCTGCTGAGCTGCTGACAGGGAATTGCTCTGGTGAAACAGGGTATCACAAGGGATGGGAAATGGGGAAGGCAAATCTCTGGAGGGCTGTGCCAGTGTCTGACACTGATCTGTGACAGAGGCATCTGCCTTTGGAGCAGCTGGGATCAGTTCACATTATGGAGATGAGAAAAGTTTATTTAGGGAATTACAGGGAGAGACACCTTACAATGTTATGAGATGGTGGCAAATCCTGCAGGAACAGATAAAGTTGTCCAGTGGGAATGGGTGGGGGCTGTGCTTAGTATGCACAGTTACCTCTCTGCTGGCAAGAGAGGGTTTCTGCCTTTATTTTTGAGCACTTGGTTAGTTCAGTGGGCTTGATTTATACCTTTCTTCAGCCCCTCAAAGTCCAAGTGACTGATGGAATCCAAGAGGTGTGTATTGCTCTTCTTGGAGTGCTTCTCCTAAGAAAGTCTCCACCTCCCTGCTGAGCCCAGTTCTGAAAGGAGAAGAGAGGAAAATGCACAGCTTGGCACTGGAGAAACTTTTTGACCTTTTTAACTGGATGGTGCTGAAGTGTCTGAACATCTCCATCATGACATCTGCATGGCCTCTGCGGGCACAGTACAGCAATCAGGGTCTCATGAAGGTCCAGAGTGGGATGGGAGGTGAGGAAATGTCCAGCAAGTCTCAAGAGCTTTGCTAGGACCCTTTGAAATGCCAGGGGAGCTCCTGAGGGTGTGCTGGAAACTGATGTACTGACAGTCTGGAAAAGACAAAGAAGGGCAGATCTTGGGAGGGAAAAATCTCAAGGGTTTCCTGAAAAACTAGGAACACAAACTGATTTACAGCAGTTGAAAACCTGTTCTCCACATCCTATTAAAATACAGAATTATGCCCTTAATCCCCATTCTTTCCTTGCCACTCTGATCAGTAAATAACTGCTAAACTCTGCCAGTGCATCTCAGTCTGCTGCTCCTTCAGTGGATCTGAAGAAAGAAACACAGATGCCCAGAGCAAGACACTTGGCAGACTCTGCCTTTTTTATCAGCATTTTAGGGATTTCCTGATGCAGAAGTTACAGCCAGATCAGTGTGCGAGGTTGGCCCAATGAAATCCTCCATAATTTTGAATAAATCCTCCATAATTTTGAATAAATCCTCCATAATTTTGAATAAATCTTTTGTGATCTCATGCATATCGTTGACCTCCACAACATCCTGTGGCAATGAGTCACACAAATTAATTACATGCATTGTGTGGAAGGAAACCCTTTCCTTTTGCTGGTATCAAACCCTTTGCCTGACTGTCTCTTTGGTTACTGGTTGGGATTGTAGCATGATCAGCAGCCAGAAAACATTTCTGTTTTGCCATGATTTGTCCTAACTGCTCCCTAATTTAAGGAGCTCCAGCTCAGAAAGCACAAAGCACACAGTGCTTTATTTCCAAATAATCTATAACCTTTAATCATGATAAAATTGGCTTTGTCTGCCATCTGAGATCATTTAGGCTGAACTGGAGAAAGTGAGAACTATTATCCTAGGAATTTATGTGGAGCTTTCACAGGAGAATGATGTTTTAATCACTGAAGTTTTTAAGTATTTACCAGTAATTTATGTTTATTTTAGCCTATCTTTATCCAGTGAATAAATAACACTGTGAGGAAGGAAGTCTTTATTACGGATTCAGCCTTTCCCTCTTCAGTTGAAGAATTTAAATACTTCAATTATTATGCCTTTGAATCCACAGAAGGTTTTTCAGCAAAACTAAGATGGGCCAACACTAACACTCCTAATCAAGTAAAGACAGACAAAGTCATTGATCCAGAACCTTCCATGCCTTGTTTCTGCATCAGAAAGAAGATTGCTGGGTGTAACCTAAAAGCCAAGAGCCTTTCTCAAACATCCTGATAGGGGGAAAAAAGAGTCTGCCATGAGGGTCTCTTTTGGGGTAGATATTAGTAAATTTATCTAAAACTGGAATGCTTTCTGGTGACTTTTTTTTTATTCCATTAAAAAAAGCTGATTTAATTGAAACTGAAAGTTTCCATGGGAACATACCCATTCCAAAGAAACCTCAGTTGAGAAAAGTTTCTCAGGTCCTGGACTGAATTTGGGGTCAGAACCAGAGAGGAAGGAAGGCTGGAGGATATGAAAATCCCACAGCACAAGGATCACAGTGGTTCAAATCCCTGCTCCTGAGAATAACAGCTTTGAAAAAGCAGAGCAACAGAGATGTGACAGCAACACATTTTTGCAGTGATGAAGACTAACCATGCACTGGGCTCTATTACTTTGACTATGAAGGTCTTGAGCCCAGCTTTGGGAAGGGTTGGTGGCCTTCCAGCCTGTAGGATTTTGGAATAAAAGGGATAAATATGTATAGATTTTAGGAAAGGGAAAGGTCTCTTCTGTGCGGTGTGAAGGGAAAGGGAGGGAGAGACAAAGAGTTCCAGCCGGTTGCAAGGGCAGAGTTCGTTCGTTTATTTAAAATAGGTGCCGGTACTAACAGACCCTTTGGGGGCGGTCCCCTGGTCTGGCTGGATTGGTGAAAACTGAGGGAGAGGCCGGGTCAAGGTCCCTTGACCAATAGAACTGGGACAGGGGCAGGGCTGGCTGGGGCCTGGCCCTGCCCCCTCCCAGCCACGAGGCACGGGAGACTCGGACAGCGTTTCCTATCCTGCAGTTGCAGGGGCAGAGAGGGGAGTGGGGCCCGGGACCTCCGACCGGGAGCTCCGGGGTACGGGGCGAGCCCTGCTTGAGCCAGGGAAAGGCAATCCAGCTTAATGTCTGAGTCCTTAAGAGAACAAAAGGAACACAAAGAAGGCCGGTAGGGTGTGACACAACAGAACCAGAAACTGCTTTTAAAAACTTTCAACTGCCAGTCTCTGAGTCGTCCAAGGTATCTGTCCAGTCCTGGTCCTGGACTTTCATTTCAGCATCTTCCTACAAATATGGATTTTGGAATAAAAGGGATAAATATGGGATCAGTTGTGGCAGAGGTTGGAAGATGGGTAGTTGAGTTGGATGAGGGTGGAACAGAGATGTGAACTATGGCAAGTGACCTGTTTATGGATGGGCCAAGGAAAAGTGATTGCATCTGTCTCGTTCTCTCTGATTTTCTGGGAAAAAAATTGATTTAATATCATTTTTTCCTCAGTCAGAAGTTCTGAGAATAAGAAAATCATTGTATTACCCACCCCATTGAACAGAAGGGGAGAGACAACCCCAGGGCAGGCACCCACCTCCAAGCTGCTGCATCCTGCCCTTGGTGCCTTCACTGAGCTCTTCCCATGGTCAGAATGTGCTCATCCTGCCATGCAGGGGGTCCACACCACCTGCAAACACATCTGCCTGACTGAGATCAGCCTGGCCATGAATCATTGCTGAATTCCTTGAGGACTTCCAGAAGAGAAAGGTGGATGAATTCCCAGTGTACTCTGTCCCCGATTTATGTAGCTTGGATCCATAACTGCTAAACAATGAGTGATCAGGGTTTGTTTGACAGCCTGGTCTAAACCTTTGCACATGTTAATGTTAGGACATATTTTCATCCTGATGCAGAATTCCCCAGGATGTGCTTACAGGGGAAAATGGGGGATGGAAATTTTCACTGGCTGCATCCAGGGCTTTCAAACCATCCCTGCTTAGAGAAGGTGGCTATTACTGCAGCAGGCAATGACAAATCCCATGTCCCAGTGAGCCCAAACTGGTTTCCTCAACCCAGCCACCTTCTCCTTGCCTCCTCCCAGAGCCATCCTTCCCCTCTGCACAGGAGGGAGGCCAGGCTCCTCTCTGAACCTGTAAATCACATTCACAGTCTTGTTCAGGTGGAAATGATAAGCAAAAAATGCTGGGCAGAGATAGCCCAGACTGGGAAGTTGCCTTTTTTAACCAGCACTTTCAGTCTGTCCATCCCCAGTGTGATAACAGGGGATGCTCAGGGAGTGTGGCCAGCCCAGCTCTCTGGCTGCTGCTTTTCAGACCAGCATGTCAGAGGCTCATGGAGAAAAAGTTTAGTTTTCTCACCTGGTGTCTTGTCAGGCCTGTTTTGTGTCCAGCTCTGCTCCTCACGCTGCCTGTGTCCACGCAGGAGGGGTTTCCACACACAGCCCACAGCCCTGTCCACGCTGCATCCCAGTCCAAGCCAATGGGATAGAGGTGAGTTACAGGGGTCATGACATGAGTTCTACCTCCCACCCACTGCAGCAGGACAAGCCCTTTGGGGTGCAGGGCTGTGATCTCACCTGGCCAGAGGTAAGGTGGCATGTGCAGGATCTGTCCTGCCCCCCTGCCAGCACCTCCTGTCCAGGAATGAGCTTTGTAAATCCAATACCTCTTTACTGATCAGCTCCCTGAGAGGTTCTGGGAGGATTGGGAACACACATCAGGGTGATGGAAATGCTTGTGGCCAGGCAGACTGAGGTGGGTGCAGCTTGTCCCCCTGAGTGGAGCCCCCAGGAACTGGTGGAGGGGAGCCCCAAAAAGCTCAGAGACAGTAAAACCTGTTCAACATCACCGGAGAAGAGGAGGCTCAGAGGTGACCTCAGCACTGTCTAGAACTCCCTGAAGGGAAGTTCTGGCCAGGTGGGGGTTG
>JAWWEV010000083.1:148128672-148219400 GCA_035583235.1 Hafferia zeledoni
CTCTGGGAAGATACAGAGTTGTTCTGGTGGGACTGGAGAAGAAAGCACCCAAAAAGTTGTTCTCTTGTGCTCGTGCCACTGTAAGGAGTGATCTGAAATCCAGAGAGGTTGAGCTGGCAGCAGCAGATCAACATGTGGTTGTTTCCACACAATGATTTTGTCTAGGATCTGAACATGAAATGCCAGAAAATGAAATATTTCTGTATCTAAGGTAGATTGAACCCTTAAATTTCCTCCAGGTGCTCTATGAACTTTGGGCTCAGTATTCAAAGGGAAGAAGCCAGATTTTACCTTGAGTGTTGCTCACACCTCCCTGGCTCCTGTGCCTTCCTTGGTGCCCAGAGTTCTACACCCCTGAAGCAGCAGAGCCAGCCCCTTCTGTCCCTTCCACAAATCACTCATGCTTTATTTATTCAAACTGCAGGGTCTTCAATGGGCCATGTGAACAAATCCCACAAGATCCCAAACATCCTCATCTTCCTTCTGAACAGCTAAGAAGTAACTGCTCAGATTTATCTGAATTGATGTTCCCAGTGGTAAAAGTTGTGATCCTCTGTACTGAATAGTCTGTTTCAGGGGAAAAAACCAACCCTGTTTGATCAAGCAGACCTGGCCTTGGACAGGGTCCTTCACCATTCCATAACACACTGGGTGGCAAGATGTCTGTTGAATGCACTGGCAGGATTTGAATGGTTCTGAAGAGGCACTTTTGACAAGGGCATAGAGGGACAGCACAGGGGAAGTGGCTTTAGGTTGAAGGAGGGTGGATTTAGATCAGATATTAAGAAGAAATTCTGAGGGTGGTGAGGCCTTGGCCCTGGTTGTCCAGAGAAACTGTGGATGCCCCATCCCTGCAAGTGCTCAAGGCCAGTTTGGATGGGCCTTGGAGAAACCTGATCCTGTGAAAGGTGTCTCTTTTCATGGCAGAAGGGCTGGAAGAAGCTGGTCTTTAATGTCTTTTTCAACACAAAAGATTCTGTGATTTCACAAAGGATTTGAACTGGTCAATATGTGACTGAAAGAAACTTGTGTCTGGTCCCAGTGTATTAATTTCCAAAGGGGAATCACTAGGGAAAAAGCCAGGAGGGTCTGGAAGATAGCAGGTCACTAAACATACTCCAGCACAAAGCTGACAACAGCTAGAGCCACATGTGATATGCCTCTGGAATCCTAGCAGGGTTGATTTATCTTGGTGTTAGGCCTAACATACTTAAAAGCCCTTTATAAATAACCCAGGACCTTTTGCACTTGCTGTTCTACAGACTTGCTTTGTTTATTTGACTGGTTGTGCTGGGCCTGTCATTTTTAATGAAAATAAACTCCTTGTCAGGGACCTTTTCCTTTTGGGACTTTCAAAAGGACACACAGAGCAACTCTGTTCTTCTCCCCTGCTTCCCAGCAGCCCTCTTAGTTCTTATCTTCTTGGCTTATGAAAGGCAAGGCTGTCTAGGGAAAGGTTAACTGAGCCCCTGTGAGTTGTGTTTCTTCAGACCTCCGAAGTCGAATCATAAAAATTATCAATTCATAGAACGGTTTGGGTTGGAAGGGACTTTGAAGACCATCTGGTCCAACTGTCCTGCCACGGGTAGGGACACCTTCCACTAGACCAGGCTGCTCAAGGCCATGTCCAACCTGGCTTTGAACACTGTCAGCTTTGAGGCAACCACAGTGTCCCTGGGCAATGAGTCTTCTGATTTTGCATTTGGTTTTTTGGTAGCAGCCCAACATGATGTTAGAGCTGAAGTTCAGCCCAAAGGACCAAGAGGCATCCACAGGGCAGTGTGGGTGAGAGGCAGACAGGTGTCCTTGGTCGTGGTTTGGAGAGAGTGAAGGAAGGTAAATTCCACCTGTCCTCTTGTTACATCATCTCCCTCTGGGTATTTTGGGCTGCACAGAGTCACCTCCCCTGTGACTGCAAGGTTTGGGGAGGAAAAGGGAGCAGTGGACAGCTTTTCTCTGTGAAGAGAGACATGGAGGAGTGGAAAGCTGCCTCCTGCCCTGTCCTTGCAAACATGGTCACCCTATCTCCCACCAGGGCATGATGCCAAGAAAAGAGTTGTAGAATCACAGAATATTGTCAGTTGGAAGGGACACACAAGGATCATCAAGTCCAACTCCTGGCTCTGCACAGGACCATCTCCAAGAGTCACACCCTGTGCCTCAGAGCATTGTCCAGATGCTCCTTGAGCTCTGCCAGGCTTGGTGCTGTGACCACTGCCCTGGGGAGCCTCTTTCAACACCCTCTGGGTGAAGAACCTCCCACTAATATCCAACCTAAACCTCCCCTGACACAACTTCCTGTGATTCCCTTGGGTCCAGTCACTGGTCAGCACAGAGATCTGCTGATGGGAGGGACTGTATTTGCCACAGGCACATTTATCACTATATTTTTCCCTTCTGCCCCCTGAACTTCAGGTCATCTCCATTTCGGATGAATTGGTTCATTTTTTTCCCTATACAGCCGTTTTTCCCCCCTGCATTTTGCTTGGCTCTGGCAGAAGAATTTCTCTTCCAAAAGAATCGTTGGGATCAGCAGAGGGAGTGCGAGAGCAAGGAAAAGACAAATGCACACACTGACTATAAGGGCTTTGATCTCCTGAGGTGCTCCACGAGCCTCGTTTAGAGATGAACCTTCTGGCCACCTGCTGAGTGAGTTCTGCATTTTCACTCACAAAAGGGACATCAGATGTTCTCAGAAAACTTTGTTCTCCTGGAGGATACGAGAAAACCTCCTGATTGTGTTATAGCAGCACCAGCACCATAAGAAAGCAAATTAAAAAAAAAAAAAGTGGACTTAGAATCCAGGTAAAAATATTTTAATACAGGCAATTTAGAAATTAACAACATTGCCATACACAAAAAAAACAGAGTAAAACCAAGTTTAAATCATGTAGTCAGCTACTATTGCATCATGTAAGAGAGAACAAAAGGAATGAAGGGCTTTGTGCTAACCAGCAACGTGACTTGGTGACCCTTAGTTTGGCAATGACAAATGTTGTCTTTGTTATCCAAAAAATCCAAGGTCCTCAAATCTCACACGTTGCACAAGGTTGCCACTGAGGCCAAGGAGATTTAAGCACACAGCTGAGTGCTCTGCTGAACCAGAGCCCCAGGCTGTAAATATTTATTAACTTTGTCCAAGAACACAGGGAACACAAATCTTATAGATCCACCAGTCAAGGCACTCGACCTTTTTTGTTGTTAAACTAAAAAAAAAAATAAAAATAAAGGACTTAACTATTCAAATATCTGCCCTTTGTTAATCTTTTCCCAGTAATTATTATCCCCAAAAGCAAGCACATCATATGTTCACCTATAAGCCCAAAACATTATTACCTATTCCATTTACAATGGAAGAAAGCAGAGAAACTCCCCCAAGAGCATTCAAATTGTGTAATTAAGATAAAGGCCAAAAAATCAAAGGCATCTCTCACATCTCTCTGCCTCACCACATGGTGGGACCATTTTTTCTGTGTCAGCTCCCCAAATAATGGCACAATAATAGTGAGCATAAATGACTTAGAGGAGAAAAATACCTGAGTCAACACTCACCAGGTATCTCATGTTTCAGTTCCCATGAGCCAGTTTGATGGAGGAACCCATGAACATCCAGCCCATCTGCCAGCTGAAAGGATACTTAGATGTTCTGCTCAGTTTGGGGTGCACCCAGGCCATGCTGTTCCTGATCCCGGGCTGGGGAAGGCACCTTCTGTACATTGCTACTAATAAATGCCCATCAGGGGACAGCCTCTAACTTCCCATCCTTTGCACTGCCCAAGGAATGCTTTATTTGAGGCCCACTGGTCCAAGGTGGGCTGTATGTGCTTTAGTAAAAGGTACTCTCAGGATGGTGTGGGACTCCTCTTGGAAAACCTCTGGAAGAGCAGTCTCTGTGCTGCACCCTCCTAGGACCACTGATCTGGAGCCTTCTGAAAGGCCAGGATCCAGGAGTAATGGCTTGGGCTGGTCCTGGCAGACTTCATTCAAGAAGGGTTGGGTGCAGCTGCTCCAAATGCAGCAGCAGTGAAGTTATTTCAAGAACAAGCTGCTGTAACTCTTGCAACAGCAATGCAGTGTTCATCCACCATTCCTAATGAATCTGTTCTCTTCCAGGCTGCAAGAGACCCTTCTGCAGGCCAGAGCCTGGGGAGCAGCAGACCTGTGCCTGCAGCAGCTTCCTGGCCTCAGGTATGGCACCATCTGGAACAATGACATCTGGGGCTGTTTTTTCTTGCACCAGTAGGTTTTCCAGCACCAGTTTGCTGTAAGTGGCTACAATTCTCCCAGAACCTGGAGCAGCAGGTGAGAAAGACTGAAAAGTATTCACTGCAAACCCACTGTGGACACTGAACTTCCTCTGAGCCTACAGCAGAAAGCTGAGAGCCCGGGGGTGTCAGGGGCTGGCAAAGACCTTGTCCATCCAGATGGGAGCATGTGGAGGGCTCTCAGCTTCATGTTAATGTGTGTCTTCCCACTGTTGTGTCCCAGAGCCACAGTGCTGGAAGGTTTGGGTACCCACACTGGTGGCATCCCCCTGAGCCAGGAAGGCAGGAGGTGTGGGGGACAGCCTCATGGCATTCCAGATCCAGGTGACCAGCCATGGCCCATCCCTGACATCTTCAAGCCATGAGAGCTTTGGATGTACCTTGGACTCAACAACCAGAATTCAGGGAATGTGGGATCTTCTGGGAACAGGCTGCAGTGTCTGGACAGGCTGGGGTGAACTCCTCAGCTCTAACACCAGGTGAGCTGCCCTGTGCTCACAGCCATCCCCAAACTGCCCCATCCTGAAGGTCAGTGCAGCAGGCTCTGCATAACCACAGGCCAGAGCAAACACCTCTTGCCTACTCCCAGGAGGTGACATTCCAGCACCTGGCCAAAGAGGGATGCTCCACATGAGTTCTCCAGCCAGCCCTTCTGCCTAAACCACCACAGACTTGTTTCTGTCATTGGGCTGTGGTGAGGGGTCCACAGCCAACAGCACTGAGCCCAGAGGACACCAGACTGACTGCTGGTGGCACATCTGCAAAAGTGTGGACTGCAGAAGTGCTTGTTGTATCCCTGGTCCCTCTCATACCAACAGAAGAAACTTCTGCAAGGTGTGTTTTGCTCTTGCAGAAAGTCTGGGTTGGGTCTGTGGTGATGGATCCAGGCAAATCTTGCTTTGTTGTTACTCCTATTCTGAGGGACAGACCTGTTTTACCACTCTCATATTTCCTGACAGCATGGGATGATAGAGGTTATCAACAGTGATTGTTTGATGTGTTTAATTGGCCTGCAGTTAATGATATAATTTTCTTTTTAAAAGAAACTAATGAAAGAGAGCTTCCAGCATGGCTAATGTCCTTGACATGCACATGGTCTGCCTGGGGGATGGTCACCTTGGCCTTGCCCAAGTATTGCAGGGTTGATTCAGGGACAGTCTGCTCCAACTGGAGCTGCAAAGACCTGTTCCCAGGTGCTCTCTTTTATTCTATTTAGTCTCCTTAGCCTTTTTTCCCCCTACTCTTTTCTTCAGGGAGGTTGGTGGGGAGGAAAGAAGTGAGTTTGCTTTGTCATGAATTGCATCCCTTCTGCCTCCCTCTCTTGAATCAGTCCAGGGAGTTTTGCCTCAGAACTGTGCCCTGGTTGTGTCACGCGGGGAAGCCCAGGGTGTGATGGTGCTGCTCAGTTCCTGAAGTGGTCACTGATGCACCTTGAGCAGCTGGGCCACCACTGGGCTGGGCTAAGAACAGCTGGACCTGCAGTTCTCCCATCCCAGCCATGTGTCCCAGCCATTCCCAATGTGTCAGCCACTACCAAGTGAAAATTGTTCCCCTCAAAAGGATCCAGGCTGCTCTAAATGAGGAGAATCAATTCACCAGTAGGTCAGTGGCTGATTCAACTGAATCAGCCTCCAGCCTTTGCTGTCTCTGCATCCATGCCCTCACCTGCTGCCTCCTTCTCCAGTTCAGAGTGATGTTTGCCTCCTCAGGCTGCTGGCAGGACCTGAGATGCCTCCATGAGCCTCCAGCTCTGAACAAGGTGTTCCCAAATGTAATTGAGCTTCACTGTGAAGCCACATCCCACAGCTCCTCCTTCCCTCCTCAGTCTAACATGCCTCTGGCCCTGGCCTAAGCCCAGACCTGAGGCTTTTATCTTCCTACATCCTCTCTCACTTTTTATTATAGAGGAAGTCTGGTGCAATGGGAAATGCTCCATAAACCAGAGCACAACAGAACAAGACTGTGCAGAAACACCCCAGTGAGGCCCACACTTTCTTTTCAGGGGCCAGAGTTGAGAAACAGTCATGAACCCTTTTTTTCCTCAGAAAGAGATCAATCCATAGCTTTTCTACCCTTGACAGCAGCAGGGCTGGGCTCAGAGCAGTTTGTGTAGGTCTGCAGAGAAGACATTGTTCTCCATCACCCCTGGGGCTGGCAGTCCCCAAAAATATGCCAGTCCAGTGGTGGTTTATGATCTGCCCAAAGTGCCAGTGACAGAGAAGGGTTGTAATGCCAGGGAAGGCTTTGCAAAGCCAGCAGGGGAGCTCTTGGCACAGCAAGCTGCTTTGACACCACACCCCAGCTTTTTTCCCTTGATTTCCTAAAGAAGGAAGGTTTATGAGAGTGATCCGGGCAGTTTCAGCCAAAATGATGTTGAGTAGAAGAGCCCTTGAGGAGATTTTGTTCCCTCCAGATTTGCAGGGGACAATCAGCCCCTGCCCTTGGGACTGTGACACTGAGGGGGCCCTTTCTGTGCTTGGCAGGATGGGGGGCAGAGCCTCACTGGTGAAAAAAATGGGCTGAGCTGTGTCTCTCCATCCTAAAGAATGTGCCAGAGGAAGGTGGTGCCACCCAGAGGGACCTGGACAGACTTGAGATGTGGCCCATGGGAACCTCATGAGGTTCAACAAAGCCAAGTGTTGCATCTGGGTCAGGACAACCCCCCACATCAATCCAGCCTGGGAATGAACCAATTGAGAGCAGCCCTGGGGAGAAGGACTTGGGGGTGCTGGTGGATGAGGGGCTGGTCATGACCCAGCCATGTGTTTTTGCAGCTCAGAAACCATGTCCTGGGCTGCAGGTGAGGGGGGGTTCTACCCCTTTACTCTGCTCTGGTGATACCCCACCTGCAGAGCTGCATCCAGCTCTGGGGTCCCCAGCAGAGGAAGGACATAGACCTGTTGGAGAAAGTCCAGAGGAGGCCATTAAGATGCTCCAAAGGCTGGGGCATCTCTGCTATGGAGACAGGCTGAGAGAGCTGGGGTTGTTAAGCCTGGAGGGGAGAAGGTTGCAGGGACACCTTAGAGCTCTTTCCAAGAGGCCTGTAAGAAAGATGGAGACAAACTTTTTAGTAGGGCCTGTAGTGATAGGATAAGGGGTAATGGTTTTACACGGAAAAAGAGTCAATTTAAATTTGATATATGAAAGAAGTTTTTAAAATGAGGGTAGTAAAACACTGACACAAGTTGCCCAGAGAGGCAGTGGATGCCCCATCCCTGAAAATATTCAAGGCCAGGTTGGATGGGGCTTTGAGCTACCTGATGTAGTTGAAGATGTCCCTACTCATTGCAGGTGGTTTGGACTAGATGACCTTTACAGGTTCCTTCCAACCCAAACCATTCTATGATTCTGTGATCCATGGGAACCTCTCTGACCTGGCTCCTCCCTCTGCTCAGCCATCCCGGCACCCCTGGACATAAAAGGCATTTCCTGCAGCCTGTCCCAAATCATCAGCTGTCCCAGATGGAAATGTGCAGATCTGGTCAGCCGAGCCCTGCCCTGGCTGGGGAGTCCATGGCAAGGGCATGGATGTACAGTGAGGAGCAAACATTGGGGTGGGCTGGGAGAAGGGAAGGGTGGTAAGACAGGACTGCATCTTTGGGCACGAGGTGCCACCCTGATGATGCATCAATCTACAGGCATGGACTGTCCCCTCATGCCATGGAGGAGAGAGTTGGCAGAAACTTCCTGCAATCCTGTATTTTGCCATTATTCTGCTCATCACCTGCTTGGTGTCACTTCCTGCCTTGACATACCTGGCCCCTTTCCCCACTCCTGTGTGTCACAGTAGTGCCAGGGCTCACTGACAGTCCCCCCTGCTCTCAGTGCTGGGGTCTCCATGTAGCCTCGTCCATGGCACATTGGCTTTTAAAGCACATCCCAGGCTCCTGTGAATGGCTGGATCCAGGCTCATGGAGGGGGGAAAGCTTTGCACCAGCACCCTTGGCTGTCCACAGCAGAACATTCAGTTCTGTAAATCCCATTTACAACAGCCTTTTTTTGCAGGAGGGACACTGAAGAAAACCATGAGACCAGGTGGTTCTTCACCCAACCTGTCTACATAACCACAGTGGTGTTCAAAGTGGGGTCCTAGTCCAGCTGGCACTGTGAGTCCATCAACGTGGCTGAACCCCTCTATGGTCTGAGGGGAGACCTCATGGCATCTCCTTCCACCTCCAGCAGGACAAGGAGGCCAGGGCAACCTCTGCTTCCCAAGAGAGGCAAAAAGCACAGAGCAAATGCTCCATTCCTTCATTCCTTATCCAGGGGGGATGGCTTAGTGCCACAGCAGAGGATGGGACCGGGCAAGCCTGGCTGTGTGTGATGGGAGGAAGAGAATTGAAAGGGAAGGATGCTTGGATTCATCCTGCTGCATTGTCATCTCCCCCCTGGATTTATCACCCACTGCTAATGAGAGACAGCCAGCTCTGTGTGATGTGGACGAGCCCTGGCTGTGTGCTCGCAGGCAGGGAGGGCACAGCTCCCCATGTCCGGGGCCGGCGGATGCTCCAGCACAGCTCGTGTCCTCAGGAGTTCGAGCTGAGCCGGGGCGTGCTGGGGAAATGTGAAGGGCAGCGAAAGCCAGGCAGGCTCTGCTGGGGCAAGCACAGCCCTGAGCCAAGCGTTTCTTCTGGCAGCCAGCACCAGGCATTCACTGTGGGATTATCTTTTCATTTTTTTTTCTCCTGGATTGTCTTGCATGGGTGCTGAAGGGGAGAAAATTATTTGAACCTGATGCGTCCCCTCTGGTCCTTTTAGCTCTGCCAACCCCACAAGGCTGCAGATACTTTTCCGCCCTCGCTCACTGCTCCATCTGCCAGGAACTGCCGATCCCATCCTCCGCTGAGCCAATCCCCAGGACCTCCTTGGTTGGAGGCAGAGGAAGCCACCCACACCACCCCGAGGATCCCCCCATTGTCTTCCTCGCTCCTGGGAAGCACCGATGACACAGCCAGGGCTGGGACTGCCTGAGCCGCAGCAGGGAGGGAGGAACCTCGGGCGGGATGCGAGGAGCGGGAAGGACCCGCAGCGCGGTTTGGTTTGGCAGCCCCGTACAGACAATGAAAGGTCAGGCTGCAGAGAAGCTTGTTTTGTTTTTTTATTTCCTTGGCTTTTGTTCAAGGCTGTGTCCTTAAGCACGGGGATTCTCTACGCCGGTGGCAGGCTGAGAGCACGGGTGGGCGGCTGGTTCTTTGGCGAGGTTTTTAGTGTGCTAATGAGCTTGCTCGAGCACAGGCTGGGAGAGGAGAAGGCTGGGGTGGGTGTGAATTCAGGGCGAGGAAGAGGTGGAACTGGGCAGTGGAACTGGCTCGATCCAAAACCTGAAGCATCTTCCCTGAGACATCTCTTCCACACTGAAGTTTTAGGGATTTCCAGGGGATCCAGATGATCAGGAATTGAAGCACACGTTATGGAGGAAGCTGCACATGTGGAATAAAATGAGGTCAAACATCCCCAAGCAGAGTCTGTGATGAGGCAACAGGAGAGTCCATATGGAACTGGGCATGCAGGGTTTGATGGTGTGGTTCATTTGTTTCAGTAGATCAGCTGCTTCACCCTTGACTTTGGGTAGGGTTTGATGTCTTAACAATAGTGCTGTTGCTTCCTAATCTTTTCAGGGCAGGGACAGTTTTCTAAAGCTGTGCACCCTAAAGCTGTGCACCCTTCACTGAAAAGGTGGTCAGACATTGGAACAGACTGCCCAGGGAAGTGGTGGAATCATCATCCTTGAAAGTGTACAAAAGACATGTAAATGTGATACTTGGGGATGTGGTTTAGTGGTGAACACGGTGGTGCTGGGTTAATGGTTGGATTTGATGATCTTAGAGGTCTTTTCCAACCTTAATGATTCTATGATTCTATAATCACACCCAATCTGAGCCCTGCTGTCGCACAGCCAAGGGTCAAGGACCACAGCCCCCTGCTGTCCCACAGGAAGGGTTTTGCAGGGTCACTGTGGCCGTGCCACTCCAACAGCTCAGGGTCTCACCTGGTGTTCAGGTCTCACCTGGTGTATCCTGCCAGGCTCTGCACAACCATCTCCTGTCCTTGGCCACTGTGAAGGGAGACACAGGGGTTCCCCCCTGAGTTTAGATGCTGTCATTTTATCTGTCTTCTACCTGAGTTTCCTAAAAACAAAGTAAGGGCACTGGTTCTTGGGTGTAGAGTAGCTGTTTCAGGCTCAACCCAAGCAAGCCTAGAGCTTGGTTCCTTGGAGGATGCAAAGGCATGGGCCAGCATCTTCTGGTCTCTGCTACCACTGCTAATTTGGTGATGAGCTTCAGGAGCCTGCTGAGCAGCTCAACTGTTTTTGTGGGCCAGACATGTCTAGGAGCAAAGTCAGGCTAATAATAACAGGCTGATTGTTAATAAAAACAGTCTGATCTAAAACCTGATTCATGAAAGCATAAAGAACAGAAATATAAAAATGCCAGTGCATGTGGTTTTATGGAAAGGGTTCTTGTTGTACCAACTTGACTTCATTCCTTCAGATCCTAAGGTTGGTCCATAAACATAACTGCATATGCAGCATCCTTGTAAAAATTAGATTAGTACAGCGTGGCATTCCAGTGGGGGGAAAAGCACCACACATCAGTAGAGCATGTGTTAAATGAGCTAAGAGTTGGCTGTCTGACAGATCTCCAAACGTGGTGATCAGTGGGGAATTGCTGGGCCTGGATCTGTTTCTTCAGTGGAAAATCCTTGGCCCAAAGCCGTGCAGCCTTCTTCATTAGTGAGCTGGAAATAAAGGTGGAATTGCTCCTGAGGAAGCTGGGAGGGGAGAAAAATGAGGTGGGAAAGGACAGACACCCTCAAGGACCAGTCAATCCCTCTTAGTAGGAAGACATTAAATAAAATCATAGAATCATAGAATTATTAAGGTTGGAAAAGACCTCTTAGATCATCAAGTCCAACCATTAACTCAGCATCACTATATTCAGTACTAAACCATGTCCCCAAGTGCCACATCTACATGTCTTTTAAATACCTCCACTGATGGTGACTCCACCACTTCCCTGGGCATCCTGTTCCAGTGCTTGACTACTCTTTATCAGAAGAAATTTTCCCTACTTTCCAATCAAAACCTCCCCAGGTGCAACCTGAGGCCGTTTCCTCTTGTCCTGTCACTTGTAGTTTGGGAGAAGAGACTGACCCCACCTGGCTCCAACCTCCCACTTTCCTCCAGGCTAAACAGTCCCAGCTCCCTCAGCCACACCTCTTTAGACTTGTGCTCCAGACCCTCCCTCAGCTCCTCTGCCTTTCTCTGGACACACTCCAACACCTGCATTTCCATGCAGAGTTCAGTCCAGCCAGCTGGAAAAGGACCCCAGTGGTGGGCTGAGGGATTGAAATGTGAGGGGCATGATGGGTCACGTGGTGACAGCTGATGGAGACAGAGACATCTCTTTGCAGGGCTTTGCGTTTGGCGCATCTGCATCCCATAATAGAAACACTCATGAGAGAAAGCAGATGGCAGGTTGAGTGAAGGGTTCATGTAGTGAAGTCACTTTAGATGAGACTGAAATCCACACTGGACAAGTGGTGGATGTTGAAATTCACAGTCAAGCGGTGGATGCCTCATCCCTGGAAGTGTTCAAGGTCATGTTGGATGGGCCTTGGAGAAACCTGGTCTGGTGGAAAGTGTCCCTGAAACCATAACACTGCCCGTGGCAGGGGGATTGAAACTGGATGATTTTGGTCCCTTCTAACCCTAACAGTTCTATGATCCCATGATTCTATGAAACTGGAAAGAATATGTAGTTCTGGTGTCCAGACTTTAGAAAGGATGCTTTGTCTGTGTGGGGAGCAGGCAGTCTGGACATAATTCCCTCTGCAGCCATGGACACCACCTTAACTGCAGCAGAAGGAGCTGGAGGTGACAGGTGCAGTATCAGGAGAAGGGACATGCCCCAAGGGAAGTATCTCTCTGGAGTCTTTTTCAGTGACCCAGTTTTGCATCCTATGATCTATAAGATGCTCTTTTCTTCCTTGGGATCATCACAGGACTACAGGATAATTCAGACTGGAAGGGACCTCAGGAGCTGTCCTGCTCAAAGCAGGCCAGCTATGGGGGCCAGCCCAGTTGCTTATGGCTTTATCCTGAAATATTCCCAGGATGGAGACTGGAGATAGAACAAACTGGGGAACTGCAACCAGAAGGACTAGTCTTTGCCTCCCAGATGTGTCACTTGGCTACAGCTGGGGTAGTTGTGGGCACGTGTCTCTCTGTATTGCCCAGCCGTGTTGTCTCCCTCAGCCTGACAGGTTTGCAACCCAGACAGAGCCCCAAGATGTTCAGCCCTGATATTTGGTGAGTTTTCATTACATGCCTTTAACCACAGCCCTTGTTCTGAGTGTTGAGCATCATCCACTAAAAACGAGTGCCTTGAACGGGGCCCCCCAAACCAGCCTGGCCGTCCTCCTGTGTCACCCACGGCTGCCTGAGTGCTGCAGAACAACCCGGCGTTGTTTGCTTTAAAGATCAAAGCTCATTTAAATGCATTGCTTCTCCCTGTCTCCACCTGATATCCAGACAAGATGCCCTGGCTTGGGTGAGTCAGTGGCTGGCTGAAGTCAGCCGCAGTTATCTCTGCGAGGCGGGGGCAGCTCTTACGTCGTGCTTCTCCCAGCGCCGAGCCGTCAGGTGTCTAATCAGCTCCCGCCCCCGGTCCTTGGATCGAGCCCCGGCTTGGCCGTGACACGTCCCTGGAGGCTGCTCTGCTGCTGTGAGAGCGGCGCAGCCTCCCGTGCTCGGCGAGCCCCAAGGCTGATGGTGCAACAGAAAGCAGCACCTGCAGCCAGGGAAGGGCATTTTCCACAGCCGCTGCCTTCGTGGGGAACTCCCCGGCTGCGTGCGGCACGCTGAGCTCTCCAGAGGGATTCGGGAGAGGCTGTCAGTTGAGGTTTTTTCCCTTTTTTTTTTTTTTTTTTTTTTTTTTATGGGATTAGCTGACAAAGCTCCAGGTGGCAGTTTAGCAGTCACGATTTCTCCTCAGTTGCTGATGCCGACAGCGAGTGACTCAGCCCTTTCCAGGCTCCCTGCAAGCCTCTTCCCCTCCTGCCACTCAAATATTTGCTCTCTCCGACATTAGAACAGATTCTGCCTGGAGGTCCTGCCCGGCCCGCAGCTCAGCCAGGGCAGCACTGCTCCTTGCTGTGGTCATGGTATGGAGCAGCCATCTGCAGGACCTCCTTTCTGAACCGTGGAGATGGTCCCGTGAATCTGGGCAGAGTTTCTCCTTCCCCTCCTTGTTCTGTTCCCAGGGAGAGCTCCCTGGACAAAACCCACCCCCGGCAATCAGCGTTCCTGTACCTTTGCCAAGCAGTGCCTAAAGCCTGGCTTGACTTTTCAGCTATATTTGTTGCAAACATTTTGATTTTCTTCCCAACCCAAGTGCTGCCCTACATTTTCATCCCTACAAACATGGTTGTTTCCAGATACCGCAGCACAAAGCAGGGCAGAACCTGCCACCTCGTGCCCAGACCCACGGGATCCCCCAGGTCCTGGGGGGAGGTGAGACCTTCATCCCTGCACAGCTGACAGTGCCAGACTCCCTGGGCACGGAGGGAAGCTGGAGGACCCTTTCAGGCAGCAGGATGTCTCCAGGTGAAAGTGGTACAAAAGGGCTGATCCCAAGTAGGTTGATGGGAGCGGTGATGAGTGCTGTGCCTGTGCCCAAGGAGAGCCCAAGTCAGCTATGACAGCCAGCAGCAGTCCAAAACAAGCAGTAAAAGGTTTCACCATGGCTCAGCATGTAGCAAAACAGGGAGCAAGGCAGCCCTCAGAAAGTGTTTTTAAATCCAGTTTCATGAGCCTGGACTGTGGCTGGTTTAGACTTTACTGAAAACCCCACAACCTTTGCTTCCATGGCTTTGTGGAGACCTGGCTTGGGAGGGTTAGTAACGTGGACAGAGTGGGCTGTGAGCCATGGATGATCTCCCAAGGCTCTGGGTGATCCCAGCATGGATGTCTCTCTGTGAGCTTGAGATGTCTGGGGTCCCTGGAACCTCTGAAGAAGTGTCCATGCCAGGATGAGATCAGTTCCTCCTGAATCAACTCTCCAGTTTTGTCTTTTCTTCTCTGATGACTTGAAAAGGAGTCATGGGACACCCCAGACCACATGGGGGACACCCACCTAGAGCTGGGGGGATCTCACTGATTTCAGTTTTGGCAGGACTGAAGGCACTGCAATATGGGGCTGTGATGGGGTTGGCAGGACCAACACCCTCTGCTGAGTGAGAATGGGTTATAGCACTGTGGATCATAGCACCAGCTGGGAAGAGAGAATCATAGTTTAGAATCATAGGATGGTTTGAGTTGGAAAGGACCTTAAAGGTCATCTCGTTCCACCCCTGCCCCTGCCATTGGCAGGGACACCTTTCACTATCCCAGGTCGCTCCAAGCCCCATCCAACCTGGCCTTGAACACTCCCAGGGATGGGGCAGCCACAGCTTCTCAGAGCAGGTCCCAGCACCTGTGAGTGGCCAACTTAGACCTTTCCATAACCCCCCAGTTATATGGACTTTCCTAGGGAGGGCAGGAACCTTGTTCATGGAGTGGCAGCAGCCTTACATGGAGATTTGGGATCTGGCCTGCAAAGGGGTGCACGTTGTTCGGTGACGGATAGCAGGGAGGAATGCCGGAGGTAGGAGACAGCGTGTACAGGCAGGAGTGCAGGTGGGTGTTTCTCCAGCACACATGCCGTGTTCTGCAGTCCCCCCTGGCCCTCCTGGTGCAGAGCTGAGGCAGCAGTTAGGCTGACTGAAGGCCCAGTTGCTTCTTGCACAATGGTGCAGGCACTGCCCCCCTTGCAGCTGTGTGGTTCAAAGCCTGCAAGGAGATAAGGCTCGGCCTTGTCAAGCACTTGGGAATTGCTGGGGGAATCCAAGGACAGTTCTGGCCACACCACCTTGCTTCAACTCTACCCTCTTCCAAGCTGGCATTTGACTTAAAAGCCTTTCTGAGCCTACAGCAGCACAAGGGGAGTCTCATCCCCCTTCTCCCACCCAGCTCTGTGTAATTCCTTGGGCTGTCACATAGTTTGTGTCAGCTTTTCTTGCTCACCAGCCAGTTCATGCAAGCTCTCTCAGCTGCCATGGTGGCTGGTCCTTGCCTTCCTTAGTTGTGGGGGGACAGACTTAAAAACCCAACTAATTTCATGAGCAAAGCCTGTTTTCATGTCTGATGGATGGTCTCTGCCAGTGGTGAAGCACTGAGATGGGAAGAGTGTGTGGAATGTCTCTGGGTGTACTCCTGGTGTCCAACCAACATTACGCTATGCTGTACTGGATAAAGAATCACAGAATACTTTGGGTTTGAAGGGACCTTCAAGGTCATCCAAGTCCAACCCCCTGCAATGGGCAGGGACACCTTCCACCAGACCAGGCTGCTCAGAGCCCCATCCAACCTGGCCGTGGACACTCCAAGGGATGGGGCAGCCACAGCTGCTCTGGGCAACCTCTCAGGGCCTCACCACCCTCACAGGGAACAGTTTCTTCCTACTATCTAATCTAGACCTGCCCTGTGTTAGTTTGAAGCCATTTTCCCTTGTCCTGTCACTCCAGACCCTTGCAAAAGTCTTTCTCCAGCTCTCTTGTAGCCTCTTTAGTTACTGGGAAGGGCTCTCAGGTCTTCCTGGAGCCTTCTCTTCCCCAGCCTGAACAACCTCCCCATGCACTTCCACCCTTGGCCAGAGTCTGGCTCTGTCTTTGCCTCCCACACCCTGATAACTCCCCGTTGCAGCACCAGGCACACAGGGATGTACAAAACAGTGAACGCTTTTTATTTTGCTGCTGGAGTGTAACCACCATAATTTCATAAAACTCAAAAAACAACAACAAAAAAAAGTGATTACTGAAGGCATACATTTTTTTTCCTTTTTACACAAGACATTAAGTAAACAGACAAGTTTCTTTTTAAAAAGGTTATAAAGTGTCAAGATCCTATACCTCATCTGCATATTCAAAGTGATGCCATCTGATACAAAAAGCATTGGGTATAATAATTTAGCTATGGCTCAGACCAAAAAAAAAACCCCAAAACCAACAAAAAAAAAGTCATCTGGGCTTAATCTACATACTACTATGACTGCTCAGGGAGTTAAAAAGGAAAATATGCAGTTCTTTGTTGCACAGAAAGGAACAGCAGGGAAATGGAGAGTTCATTGGGAGATTGTAGTCTGAAGGGAAGCCGAGCATTCCCTTCCTGGGAATGTCTGCCTGAGACTGTGAGTGGGACCACAGCCAGCCTGGGACCTCCCCACTGTGCCAACAACCAGCCCCGTTTTTCTCCCACCAGACAGTATCCCATCCAAATCCACCCGCCAAACTGCACCTACCCAGCATGCTGGAAGCAACATAAGACATAAGACCTTGGAAACTGCATGGAAGTCACGAATCTCCCTGTGTTCCTTCCCACTGGGACTAATAAAAAACAAACAAATCCAATTAAAAAAAAAAATTATTCCTTCTTTTGTGGATAGAGCAAGACTCTCTGCTTTCTTGGGAAATCTGTTCCTCATAAACCTCCTCATCCAAAGCTCCCAGTCCAAGCACCAGTGTCAGCCTTATTGCAAGACTCATACTATCAATTTACAAATGCAAAGTCTTCAAATACGCATCAACAGAACTTCCTTAAATAAAGAGCTGGACATTTGTGATGGCCACATTGCCTGTCTTCCCACCACTGCCCCCCTCTGTGCACTCCATCTGACTGGAAAACGAAGAACAGACAGGACATACAAGAGCACACATGTGAAAGGTGACAACCACAAATTCCTGGCCAGATTTATTCCCCTACACAAGGTTCAGCCATGATCAACTCCTGGGTAAAGCCCACAGGCTCTTGGTTTGATGGCTGGAGCATCTCTGCTTTGGCATCCCTTGGGTCTCCATAGTACTTGTTATCAGTCTGGAGCCCTGTCCCTGCAAATTAGGGAAGGACAGTGGCTTTCCATGGAGGGGGTGAGGGGATGGATAGGCATCAGGAAGTAAAAAACCCAGTTTAAACCTTTTCTTCTGCATAAAAGGGCAGGATGAGGTGGCTGGTTTGCAGCCAAAGCCATGGGGTGTCTGTTCCCTGTGACATCTGCCAGGACACAATGGAAACAATGAGCAGTAACAGGATGGGCAGACGTATCAGATTTTCATGGCTCTCCTTTCAACATCCTGGAATCTAAGGTGTAATGAGAATTAACATACAAGAAGAGATCCCAAGACTGGCCCAAGCCATGAGCCCTTGGCTGCTTAGGCCTCACTCCAGTGCTGTGTCTACTGAGCTTCAACTTTCCCTCTTGCCCAACTATCTCAAGACTTTTGTCTTTGGCTCTTGAGATGTCTAACCCAAATCCCCCTTGGAAGACCATCTAATTTCCCCAGCCTGTTGCTTTTGTAACCCTCTCTAGGCTGAAACATTGAGGAGCTGGTACCTCAGAGGAAGGAGCCCAAGTCCCTGTCAAAAAAAATCCCAATATTTGGCAGTCCAACTCAGAGAAACGTTGGATTCGGCCCTCCAGGCAAGGACAGCAGCTCCCGGGCTGCCAAGGTGTCCTGTCCATGGAGCAGCACATGGGAAGGTGACAGCACATTCCAGGATGGAGGTGGGGGGGGGAGATATCCATAAAAAAATAAGAAAAACAAAAAAAAATTAGGGCAATTAAAGCAGCATGATTTGGGGCTTTTTTGCAGTGACTCATAAACTGAGGAATATCAAGATGCCACTCTGCCAGCCAGAGGCACTCAGTATTTGGCCACACGGATTATACCAGGTCAAGGACTGCTCAAAACTCCGTTTTTAAGGTGATTGGGTTGACGCTACATAAAGCAAAGCCTGTCCTCCTCATGTTTCCCCCAAACCAGCCCACCAACCCAAGGTCTGAGTGAATTCTTGCCTAGTAATGGCCAAAGGAGGTTGAATTTAAGCTCCTCTGTCCCCAGCCTAAGTCCCACTCAAAGGCATTGTGGCTGCACCCCTGGACCACTTGCCCTGGGCAGTGTGCCATGTGATGCTCCCACAGGCAGAGGGGAGGAAAACTTCTCTTTGTCTTGCCAGGGCAGAAACATCTCCAAGCCTACAAAGCAATGGTTCCCACAGGGAAGGACATGGGATCACAAGGTTTCCTGGCTAGGGGGGAAAGGGGCTGTCCCTGTTGCAATGCCAGGCTACCTCCAATGCCCCTGGGGATGAAGCAGCACCTATTTTAGCAGCAGGAGGACAGACCCAGGCAGGAAGGGAATGGTGACCCACACAGCAGGGTGCTCCAGTACAGGCTCAGGCCTTTTCATCAGCCCAACTTCTCACTTTTCCCAACCAACGCACACCCTTCAAGTCATGGGAATCAACAGCCTGGAATAGGGCAGAAGAAACTCAAGGGACTAAGGGCTGTCCCACAATGTGGATGCTTGCACAGGCCCAAGGTGTGTGGCATGACAACTCCAGGAACATGTGTGGAGGGTCCCCACCTCACTCGGCACCACAGCCTACCCCATGGGATGGCCATCTCTGATGCGCAGTGTGGTTGGCTCCCATCAGGACAGCAGAAGTGGTGCTGGAAACTGCTACAAACACCTCCCCTGCCCACCCATGTCATGGTAGAAAGTCATCCCCTACCCTTCTGCAGGTACTGAAGGTGTCTAACCAGCCTTTCTCACCACCTACCCCAAGGGATGAACCCTGTGAAGCAAAAGTCTCTGGATATCTACATTATGGAAGGCACACAAACCTTTGGTGATACCCAACACAGGGCACTGAAGGCAACACAGGGCAACACAGGGCCCAACCACAAGTTGGGCAGCCTAAAACCACACAAGGTGGATGACCAGGCCTCCTTGCCCCAGCAACTGGGACCCTCTGCAGCTGAGGGTGAGCAGCAGCAAGTCCAAAGGATACCTGGAGCATCCCTTGGGCCACACGTACGCCCTGGTGACTGTGGATGGCAGCCAGCTGTGACCTGGTGTTGGGGATCAGTCTGGGGGGCCATGGGTCACCTCCCGGGCTCCACTGGGCAGCGATGGGAGAAAGAAAGGCCCAAGGACGTGCGGAAGACAAACAGGGTATTTTTAAAGTTTTTTTTTCCTTTAATTAGCAAATTTCTTTTTATCCTTGTTAAAAGAAAAAACACTCCCACACCCCCTATGTGCCCACTGCTCCAGCTGCTGCAAGCGTTCAAAGGCAGAAAGTTGAGAGATGTTTAATGTCCCAGCTAAGGGGCAGCTCTGGGTCCACCCCATCAGGGAACAATCCAGGGGTTTTGGGGTGTCAGGTGCCTTGTTACAGACATGGAAAAGGCAGGTGAAAAATTCCATGTGCTCTTGCCAGGAACACCCAAAATCCCCTGGGAAAGATGCAGCCCAGCCCCCTGGCCAGCAAACACAGTGGTGGAGGACATGGATGTGCCCTGAGATGCACATTGTGCCCACAGGGCATTGCTCCCAGAACTGAGGTTTGCACCACGCCTCAAAGATGGGGGACAGCAGAGAACCCACCACTCTGTGCACTGGATTTGGAAGCTGTAAATAAAAGCATCCCACACTTCAGGGGATCGAGTGCTGACTCTACATCCCGGCAAAGCTGATGCTTCAAAGCCCTGACATGGTTCCCAAGATCCCCAGTGGCTCTGCCTTCACTGCAGCAAACCCACAGTGAGCCCCATCTGCATCATCCTGGCTGGTGTTGAGGGAGATGGTGAAGTGGCAGAGGAGCCTGGGGAAAGGGAATGGTGCTAGAGGTCTTAGTTGAGCCCTTCCCATGGCCACAAGGCCAGCACTGAGCTAAGAGCCCCTGTCACCTTTCCCTGCTATCACCACCTTCCCTGGAGGCAACTGTGCCATCCCCACCTCCATCCCTGCTGCTGCAGCCCTTATTTATGGGGGAGAGGTGGGAAAAGTGTTTTTCCAGAGGTGCTCTGGCCCTCCTGCTCCCCATCCCTTCTAAGCCGGCACAGCCCTGCCTGCATCACCCCAAACCAAGCACTCTTCATCCACCCCTCTCAGTGCAATGGGAGGGGAGAGGGAGGAGGAGGAAGGCGATGAACAACAGTCACATGAACTCATTGCCTGATAATGCCAAGAGTCGAAGGGCAGTGCTGCCTTCCTTCCTAGGGGCAGCAGCTGGAGAGAACAGCCTGTTCTGGGGCTGTGCTGTGGGTGCTGGAACACACTGGTGATGCTCTGTGTCCCCCCACCCCAGCCCTGGCAGTCGGGGTGGCACATGGGGAGCACGGGGCTGGACCAGGGGGTGACGGGGTGGGATGTGTGCGAGTGCCCGGGTGTCTGTGCACGGGTTTTGGCAAGAGGTCATTGAGGTTACATGATGCAGCATTTGTTCTTGTGGTTATGAGGGTCCTTAAATCGGAGTCTCTGCTTTGGTCGGTATTTTTCCAAGTACGTCAGCTGCTTGCTGTTGATGGCTCCTCTGCGCTTCCTGTGGGGACAGAGAGGGGCCAGCATGGTCAGTGGTGTGACAGGAGATCTCTCCAACCCCAAACCACCCCTGTGAGGGTGCTGAACTCCCATTCCTGGAGCAGGGATTTTGGAGGCTGAGGACACGTGCATCCTTCAAGGATGGAGACAGGCACTGACTCCGGCAGCTTTTCTCTTTCATCTGCCCTGGGAGTCTCAGGATGATGGAGAGACTCCTATGGAGAGCTGGGGAGGAAACATGTGGAGCAGAGGTGGGGTGACTGCCAAACCCCAGAGATGCTCCCAGCTGCTGACCCGGCCTCCTGCAGCCTGCCCTGATCCAATGGCACAGAGTGCTCAACGCCAACACCTCCCTTTTCTTCCCCCAAAAGGAGAGAAAAGCAAAACACCAAAAAAACCCTCCTGGGACATGGCAGATTTCTCTGTTCCCTCAGAGAGGGGCTCTTTTCTCCTCCCACACCGCTGGACTTACTGTCGGATGAACTGGATGGCATCCTCATACTTCATCCCGCTCTCGATCAAGGCCAGTGCAACAAGGACAGGAGCACTGAAAGGCAAAGGCAGTGGTGGTTACTCCTCAGCCAGGCAGCCCAAAAAGCTGACATCCCATCATTTAAAATCCAAGGAGAAGCTCAGGCAGCAGATTCTGCTCTGCATTCCAACACCTATTCCCACTAAGGTCTCACCAGACCCTGCTCGGGGGGAACTGGGGAAGGGAAGGAGAAGCGCAGGCATATTTTCACTAAGGTTTCACAGAACTCTGCTCAGAAGGGGACTGGGGAAGGGAAGGAGGAGCACAGCCATGGTTTCCCCTCTCCTCCCTTCATGGATGGGGTGGCAGGAGGGGTGCTGAGCTCAGACTCACCGCCCCAGGCCAGCCACACAGTGCACGGCCACGCAGCAGCCGGGGTCCTCGCAGAACTTGGTCTTCAGCAAGTTGAGCCAATCTTCCACTATCTTACTGGGAGGAGGTGCTCCATCATCGAAGGGCCAATCCTGCAAGGTCAGGGGGAGAAAGAAACATTGTCAGGACTCTCAGGGATTGTTTTTTACTCAGGATGATTGTGTTTGGGCCCTTGGATGTGTCTGTCTGCAACCTGGCTCTCAGCACAGCTCTGTGGGGCTCTGCAGCACCATCCAGCAAAACAGGAATTCCCTGGCTACATTAGCTGAAGGGCTGAAGTCATACAAGTCTAAGTCTGGGGTTCTTCCCATCTCCAATGGACAAGTTCAGCTTTTGGGAGCACCTACAGGATCTACAACATGGTCACCAGAATGGCCACCCCCTGCATCCTTCCCCACTCAAATGAGCTTTGGGGCAATGTGGTTTTCATCTTCCCCACTCCAGTTTCTGTTAATTCCAGCTCTTGGGAGCACAAAGCCACACTGTAGGGAATCTACAAGCAAAGGTGGCTTGGAGTTGGCTGAAATCTCAGAGTGCCAAAATTCAGCTTCCTGCCAACATATGGAGGGGTAGGAGAACACAGAAGTCCTGAAAGGATGGTCTGGGAATCTCCTAACACAGCCCTAGAGAAAGTCAAAGGGGACAGACCCCTCCAAATGGGGCTATTTAATCACCTTTTAGGAAAGGCTTTTAAGAGACAAAAAAAAAATCCCATCTTCTTCCAAGTTTCATCCTCAAGCCCCGGGGGCTCAAAATTGGAGCTTGGTGAGGAAGTGGGTAGAACAGGTGCTGTATTAGGTACCCCTTGGTCCTGGAATAAGGGTCCCAAAATGGGGATTTCTCTCCCAAAATATGATTTGGGAGAAGGAACACAGCCACTGGGCTATGCAGCATGGGAGAGAGGGATGGACAGGGCAGCATCTCTTGGAGGGGATATGGCTTGGTGAGCCCTGAAGGGTGGGAGGCATTCTTCCCCTGAATAGGGCCCTAGTTCTAGTTTTTGAGGAGTGAGTCACTAAGCTGCTGTGCTGGAGTCATTCTTGGTGTGACATGGCAAAATAAGCTGCTTCATTTCAGTGTCTGAACAGGTAATGCAATTTCTGTTGGGAATTGCTAGGACAGACTTCGGAGTATTGTGATGCTTGAGCCACCCACCCTGCACCACCTGGGCCTGTCCTGCAAGGCCATCTCCTCCCTACAGTGTCTGGAAAGCACCACTTCAGCCATGACTGCAGGTCACCAGGCTTGCACCAGGATGATACACCACACCACAAAATCATTGCATGATGGAATGGCTTGGGTTGGAAGGGACCCTTCAAATATCACCTAGTCCAGCCCCCTGCCATGGGCAGGAACACCTTCCACTAGACGAGGTTGCTCAAAGTCCCATGCAGCCTGGTCTTGAACACTTCCAGGGATGGAGTATCCATCACTTCTGCAGGCAACCTGTGCCAGTACCTCATCACCCTCATGATAAAAAATTTCTTCCTTATGTCTAATGTAAACATGGCCTCTTTCAGTTTAAAACCATTGCCCTTTGTCCTGTCACTACAGGTCTTGGTAAATGTATTTCTCCATCTTTTTTACAAGCCCCTTGGTAAAAAACTTCTTCCTAACACCTAATCTAAACCTGCCCCCTCAGTTTAAAGGCATTCTCCCTTGTCCTGTCACTCCATGCTGTTGTCAGGAGTCCCTCTCCATCTCTCTTGCAGCCCCTTTGGGTGCTGGAAGGTGTTCTAAGGTCTCCCTGGAGCCTTCTCATCTCCAGGCTGACGAATCCCAGCTCTCTCAGCCTGACTCCATAGCACAGGTGCTCCTGCCCTCTGGTCATTTTTGTGGCTTACTCTGGACCTGTGCTGGTCCAATGCAGCACAACTTGGTAAGTGCCATCAGCTTTAGAACCTGCTCGGGATTCCCAGTGGCACATGGAGGAGTTGAAAGCACAGGAAGCATCCAAAACACCCAGGGAGTGTGTCTGGGACCCCCACACACATGGGGACTGTGGCTGTGGATGCTGCACCCAGGCACACCACAGCAGTCAGGCCTCAGCTTACCTTGTGCCTGTTCCTGAAGGAAGGGATTGCATATACAACTAAGTCCTAAATACAGAATCATAGAATCATTAAGGTTGGAAAAGCCCTCTGACATCATCAGTTCCAACCATTAATGCAGCACTGCCAAGGCCACCAGTAAACCATGTCCCCAAGGGCCACATGTACATATTTCTTAAATCCCTCTGGGGATAGTGACTCCACCACTTCCCTGGGCAGCCTGTTCCAATGCCTGACAAGGCTTTCAGTGAACAAATTTTTCCTAATATCCAATTTAAATCTTCCCTGGTGCAACTGGAGGCCATTTCCTCTTCTATTGCCTGTTACCTGGGAGAAAAGACTGACTTCCACTGGGAAACATGCTCTTTTCAGGGTGTTGTAGAGAGTGAGAAGGTCTCCCCTAAGCCTCCTTTTCTTCAGGCTAAACAGTCCCTGCTCCCTCAGCTGCTCCTCATAATTCTTGTGTTCCAAGATAGATAGATATACATACTGATATGTCAAATATTATACCAAGATACATATATAAAAAATTATATATAGATCCACCAAAAATGTATATACCAAATATAAATATATACCAAGATATGCTTATCTCAAATATATATATATATATATAGATATATTGATATAGTTAAATATAGAGATATATCTGTAGCTACATAGATACAACTATCTATAGATATCTTGGATATAGATATCTTTCTCTTTGATTTACCTTATATAGTTTCTATATGGTTATAGAAACTTTGATATAGCATCTTATATAGTTTCTCTAACTCCCTATATAAAACACCTTCCAGATATAGAGACATTTCTATATAAGACATGTAGAGAGGTACATATATCCTACATATAGAAACTCAGGCTGGAGAACTCCAATCAGAAATGGGGTAAAAGGCAGAAATTGGTGTGTAGGTGAGCTGGTATGATCTCCAACATATGAAGTCTATATGTAGGATACACCTATCTTTGTAAGATATCTTCTCTAGAGACATTGCATTTCTATCTAGACATCTGTATCTGTATGATCTGTATCTAGAGAGACACAAGATAAATCCACCTATATCCCTGAGGATCTAGGATATAGCTTACTCTCTCTCTCTAGGATACAGATTATACAGAGAGAGCTATATAAAGAGGACCTACACACAGAGGACCACCCCAGGAGACAAGAGGCACTTCCAAACCCTTCCCTAAGAAATGAGCAGAGCCTCACTTTCCAGCTGGAACTGAGCTCCTTGGCAGGGCAATCGTGCCTGACATCATCTCCAATTACTTATCATCCAAGATACAGCCCAGGCAGCTGCCTGCTCTGCCTTTCCCAGCTTGCTGCCTGCTCTCTTTCATCCCCCCAGCTGCACCAACCGGCTGCTGGGAGAGCAGAGAACCTTCACACCGCCCCCCAGGCAAAGATAGCACCGGGGGGAATGGGAACCACGCGCATCTTCCACGTGGGATCAGGTGTTCTCATCCCTGGATGCTTCAGAGCGCAAGCAACAGGCAGGGAAGGCAGCTGCCGACTCAGCCGTATGAGTCACAGTTTCGGGTGCGTGGGCAGCACTTCTTTTTTTAAAGCACCAGCCTCAGCTCAGCTCAGCTGCGTTTCAAACTCTGCTCCTGGGTGAGCATGATGCTGCTTTGGTCTATCAGGTGTTTGGCAGCCCCGAGGGATGAGATCTTTAAGCAGCGTTGGGCCCATCCTGCCTGCCCACCTACCATGACGGTGATGCCGTCCTTCTCCAGGGGGGTCTTGTCATAGGTCACTTCACACACTCGCACAACTGTGGTGGCACCATATTTCTTCAGGTCCTGGGGAGGGAAGGGGAAGAAGGGATCTGAATAAACTCTGTCACTTGCAACCCAGTTAACCTCAACGTATCTGAGCCCTGTTATGACTACACAGACAACTATGGACCCTAAAACAACACCATGCCCCATCTCTGGACCCTGGAGTCAACCCGCCATGGTTCATCCAGCCTGGGAGGAACAAGGACACATGAAATCCCAGGACACCAAAGTCATGTGGCCACAGAAGGATTTTTCAGCCAGCACCTTCATGCCTCCTTGAAGTCATGAGTGCCAATGGGGCTTAAGCCCTGGCAGCCACACCAGCAGAAACTTCACACCCCAGGCAAAGAAACATCCCCAAGATGGGTGCAAGTTCCCTGAAGGAGGAATCATTTGTGCCTGGTGAAGTCACACTCCTGCTGCAGATATGGGAGAAATGCAGATGGAAGGTGGCTTGGGGGGGGTCACAGGATGCCTCACTGACCACACTCAGCATCTCAAAGATGGCTCAGGGCCTCCTTCCCAGCCTCACTGCCATATCCCATCATCACTCCAACACCCTGCAGGCTCAGGTGTGGGACTTGGGCTGCCTCCAGCATGGCTTGTTGTCCGGCACAAGGATTGTCCCTGGATTATGTGTCGGTGTACCAACCTCGCTGGGCACCATGAGATCATCCCTGTCAATGATCCACCTCCTTTGTTCCCCATGTGAACTCTCCAAATCATGGTGAACCCCAAACACTTGGCAGCTCAGTCAAAAATCTTAGAGACTGGAGGAAAGGGGAATTTTTCTCCCTCCCCACTGGCATGGTGTGCAGGCTATGGGGTGGCTGTCCCCAAACGACCAACCTTCCAGTGGCTCCCTGAGCCAGTGGTACTCACACACCTGCTGCCAGTGCCAGAGGCAGCGCTCCCAGGCAGGGCACCATTGCTGGCTCATGCAACACCAAGCCCTCCAGCACCACCCAACACACTTTGGGTACTGGAAATATGCTGGGATATATGAGATGAAAAGTCATTATTGAGGTGCTGGGAGATGCTGGGGACTGTGTGCATGCATCGCTGCAAAGCTCCATGACATCAAGTGTTGGTGGAGTTGGCAGGGGATGCCAAAGCAACAGAGAAACTCTGCTCCATCTCTGCTGTGCCCAAACGTCGCACTTGGGGTCCCCCAAAACATCCCACTCCAAAAAGCAGTGATCAGACCCACTGCCTCAGGATGCCACCCGGGGATGTGGTACCAAAGGGGATGTGCTGCTGCCTCATCTACACAGGACTGATCCTGGATGCATCTCAGAATTAACTTTTAGCCCCAAAAAGTGCAGCTGGACACCAGCCTCCCCTTCCAGCCTCCCCTCCTTACCTCCAAGAAGGTGCTGAGCGTGGCATTGGTGGGGTTGTGGGTGATGAGAAATCTCATGTTCTTGTAGCAGACCTCCACGGGCGCAGGGCGGTTCATCCGGGCCATGGTGGGACAGGGGGAGGGTGAGGAGGTGGTACTGACAGCGGCAGCGGGAAAACCCAAGAAAAGTGTGGTGTGGAGGGGCAAAAAAACCACCTCCCAGCAACCCCTTAGCGCTTCAAAAATAAAAATAAAACAGGATCGAGAACTCAATATACAGACGTTGGTTGTGCAAATAATCCCAGCTCCTGGGAGCGCGCCGGCTTCCTTGACACACCGCAAGCCCCACCACGGGGGGAAAAAGCCAGGCAGGAAAAAAAATATTAATGATAATAATAATAATTATTAAAAAAAGAAATCCCTTTGCTGTAGTGTTGGTGTCCTCGGCGTGTGTGCGCGATGGCGAGCGGCCGCCGCCTCCGGTGCCGCGCGCTCCCGGGCGCTCTAGAAAGGCCTCTGCATATGGGGGGTGGTGGTGGCGGGAGGGTGGCCCCCGTCACGTTACCCCATCGGGGTATGTGGAGTACTTGGGGGCGGCACGGGGGGCCGGGAGCCTACGGGGCGGCGTCGGCGGCGTCCGGCAGCGGTGCCTCGCTGGGGCGATCCATGCACGGGAGCCTTGAATGGTTGGGTCGGAGGGTCGGGATGCTGGGTGGGACGAGGCGAGGCGGTCGGGCGCTGCTTCACAGGGCACGCTGCAGGGGGCTGTGGGGCTCAGAGCTGCTCCTCAGCACCTCCATAAATCCCAGCGGGGAGAGAGGCTGTGGGGAGGGAAAGGGAAACACCATGGTGAGAGTGTCGTCCTCAAGGAAGCCCCTACTTGGTGTGGGTGCCCTTGAATGCACCTCACCACATCCCGTACCAGCATCCTTGATCATCCTAATCTTTGCAGAAGATCACAGATCAGAAACTGAGGTGGTATTTAAACACAAAACTGAAACATCACCTGAAGAGCTGAAATGGCACTGGAAAGCCAGAGAGGGGTAGCTCACAGTTACACAGAAGGGAAAAGCACATGGCAGGGAAGGGCTTGTTCTCTCTCATGCACCACCCAACATCCTCACCCGCTGGTGGATTTAAGCACCCGAGCCATGCGAGATAACCCCCTGACACCCACCCTGTTCCCCCAAATCTCACCTTTGAGTCCCCGAAAAGCAGAGTGAGTATTTCCACCCCAAATGCACGCTGTGCCCAAAACCAGCTGCCGCTGTCCCTAATCAGCCACATGCTCCCAGCACTGCTCCAGAGGCTCATGACCACCAAATGCACCTCTAATGCTCTTAGGAGAACTAAGCTGCCTGCAAATGAGCTTTCTTGGGGAGGGGGGAGTAGAGGAGGGGGTCACATGTGTATGATGTCACCAGCATTAGTGATGGATCTGTCTCTCTTCTTGCTCATCTGTATCCCCACACCGCTGGCACATCACTCCCTGTAGAGTACCCTGGCCCTGCAATCTGTGGCATCTCTACCCTCCAGGATGGCAATGGGAGGAATTTAAAAAAAAAACAAAACAATTTCCACTGTGGAAATGCCAAAATCCAAGAGCTGATGGGTCCAGGGTGATGGTGAGGGCTCTTACAGCCCTGCTCAGAGCCGAGGGAAAGCCGGTGCCTCCCCAGGTCTTTACTCACTGGACTCTTGTTTTGAAGCTGGTCCTTCCCCCGGGTCAGAGGCTGCTTAGGGCCATGTGGCCAGAGCCTCAAAATAGACCATAAGCACATAAGTAACCCGAGTCAGGCCAGCAGTCACCTCCTCACCTCTCCTCATGATGCCCCTGCAGACAGAAACTTTCTCCTCTGGATTGTTTTACCCTGATGCAATAAGACAGGTGGGAGAATGGAGGTGAGCTGAGCACTGATCAGCTCATCACAGCACCTGGGTGCTGACAACAGGCTCTTCCACACCTGAGCAACATTTACAACCTGCTTGCCAGCTCTTGCCTCACCAATGTATCCAGGAATGAAAAAGTCAAACAGCAAAGGGGAAAAAAGCCAGGTGAGGTGTCAGGGGAAGTGGGGCTGCTCTCTGAATGTGCCCAGTCTGGCTGCTAAAATCATGGACTTTTCCCATCAGCCATGTCCCATCACTTCTCTTTTCTTTTTTTCCCCCCATAAAAAATGGGCTAATGCTACCCCAGAGCCCTGCAGGGATATTCTGCAAAGTTCAAACCCTGCTTGGGCTGCAGGCGATGAGTGGGACATTCTGGGGGGAAATTTCCAGTTCCCATTGACAAAATCAGATTTTAGCAGCTGATGCAGGCAGGAAGCTTGGCTGAGGGATAGGAGTGAGGTGGGAGCTGCTTCCCAGCAGCACTTCACGTGTGATTCAGAGCAAACAATACTGAACCTTCCAAGGTAGCTGACCCTCCCCACCTGGACCAAAGCAGCTGGAATCATTGCTAAAACCCTGGAATGATCCTGCATGATGGGCTGGGAAACCTGCTCTCCCTCTGGTGTTTGCCAGGCTTTTTTGGTGATGATCCCCACCCATCACTTTGTTTGTGGGGTCTGCTTCCCTCTGAGACAATCTCACCATGGCTGGGTGAGAACCCATATGGTATTTCTGGAGGGTCATTTTGGGCTGGTTTTGGCTATGTGGCTCCTACAGGTCCAGCTGCTGAGCTGTGGGCCAGCACAACCATGAGAAGAACCAGCAACACAGTGAGTGAATGTTTCCCAAGGAAAACTTGCTGGCAACTCCCTCAGCAAGGTTCATGTTTTTCATTTTAAGTGAAAGAGAAGCTAAAACCTTCCAAAGGGATGGGAGGCAGGAGGGATGGGCAGCCACAGATGTCTGCTCAAAGGGAAGAGCTGATGCAAAGCAGGTATTGCCCCAAATCATCCCCTTGCAAACCCAGTTTCTCTGAGACAAAGGACTTGAGGATCTTTTGCTTTTCCTTTTAACACCTTTGGCTCTTGGCTCTTCCAGCTCCCACTGTGTTTAATGCCATCTTGCCTTCTGCCTCTTTAGATTTGACACACTAACACCAGAGGTGCACAAGGAAAAGCAGCAAGCTCTTCCTCCAAACAACCTCATACCTTGTTTCAACTGGCTGCAGGGACACATTAACATGAACCACGTCCATGTCTACCCATGTCCTGGATTAATCCCACCCTCTGAGCAACCCTGTGGGACTGGGAGCCGCTGTGAGCACCAGTGCCAGCGCTGCCCACTGGGAGCAGCGCTCACTCTGTCACCATCCAACACACAGTTCATGCTCCATCGGCGCTCCAGATCCCACACAGTGTTTTACTGGCTTGGGTGTGCTCACTGCCAGTAACAGAGGTTCAGTGGGAACCGCCTGCGTACGAGAACAGCGAGTGCTCCTTTCCCACAAGGTCTCTTCTCTCCAGTGGAAGCGTTTCAAGTATTTTGGCACTCGCACGTCCCAGCAATCCAGCCCCGAAGCCCATAAATCCCTAATGGATATTCAATCGCAAATCATCCCCAGCGCTACAGGCTGAGGCGCTGATCTCCATATTAAGCATGGCAGAACAATGTGGAAAAGGGAATTTCAGCTAATATTAATAACCTGCCAAGTGAATATAAATCCTTCTGATTTGAGTGCTGCGGGGGATCTAGAGGAAGCATGTGAGGACACAGTGAGCAAGGCCTGGATGAGGACACTCAGTAGAGCAGCACTGGCCTGTCGGGCTCACACCCATCAGGGGGAAGCCTGATGGGAAAGATGTTGTAGCCAGGTGGAGGTTGGTCTCTCCTCCCAAGTAACAAAGTGACAAGACAAGAAGAAACAGCCTCAAGTTTTGCCAGGGAGATTTAGATTGGATATTAAGAAAAATTTCTTCACTGAAAGGCTGGTTGGGCACTTGAGCAGGCTGCCCAGGGAAGTGGTGGAATCATCATCCCTGGAAGTGATCAAAAGGTGCATGGATATGGCACATGGTTTAGAGGTGGGCCTGACAGTGCTGGGTTGGACTGAGTGATCTCAGAGGTCTTTTCCAACCTTAGTGATTCTATGATTCTTTTTTCACCAGGACTGTGGAAGTTCCTGGTTCTTCCACCAGAACCTGGGCAGCCAAGAGCCTGGTGAGAATCCAGAGTGAAGGCACTTCGGTGTGGCAAGAGCAGTGAAGGATGCTGCTCTGGGGGATGGGACCACTGAGCCACCATCTCCTTGTCTTACACCCCAAATCAGAGGGGATCACAAGGGTCTCTGAAATATTCCTTTGCAGTGTGGCGTCTCCATTACACACATGCTTTGACCTCGCCCCAGCTGTCCAAGGACAGACCCTGCAACAGCAGGGATCAGGCTGCTCTTCCTCACGGTGACTTGGTGCAAAATAAAGGTCAGGTCTTCTTCACACAGTTATCAGAAGAGCTTGTCTGGAGCAGTGAGCAGATGCCAGACCCAACGGCTGTGCTGCTGGTACTCGGGATGGCGGGATGCAGCTGGTGGAGTCAGGTTTTCCTAAACACAGCAACTCCCCAAGCAAAGGAAAAGGAAGCTTTGTAGAGCCAAACTGTCGCTCCACGTGGGATTTAGCAGCGGGATTTGGAACAAAGGCTCTTATTCACCCAAACAATATGTATCTCACCCATATATAAATATAGCTGTCTCTGAGTGAGCACATCACCCGTTCAAAGTTCACCTTCAGAGAAACCCAACAAAACACCCATCTGTGTTACATTTCCTTGACCTCTCTCCTGCTTTCAGCACATGTAGCAAGACATCAACCTTTCCCCTTAAGGCTGATCAAGTCCTGCTCTCCCTGCTCCCAATCCCACCTCCACAATAAGCACTTACACCACCCCGAAAACTGAATGCAAGTTTGTGAGTAGTCCCAGTTATTACCACGTGCCATTGGCATGTGTGACAATGGGCAGTAGGTCTGTGAAGCTTGGCTGCACATGAGGAGATCAGCACCACCACTGCCACCAGCACCACCACTGCCATCAGTGTCACCACTGCAACCAGCATGAGCAGCATCAGCAGCACCACCACAGTCACTATTGCTACCACCAGCACAACCATGACTGCCACCAGCACCACCACTGCCCCCAACATTGCCACCAGTGTCACCACTGCCATCACTCTGATCATTGCCACCAGTGTCACCATTGCAACCAGTACAAGCAGCACCACAGCTGCCACCACTGCCACCAGTATCACCACTGCCACCAGCACCACCACTGCTGCCACTCCCACCAATGTCACCACTCCCACTAGCACCACCACTGCTGCCACTGTCATCAGTGTCACCAAAGCCATTAATGCAAGCACCACCACACCAAGCACACCATCACTGCCAGGGAGGACAGGCCCCAGGACACAGAGAGCCACAGCACTGTCCCCAGCCTGTGACCGCAGCTGTGACACAGGCAGAGGAAAGTCAACACGCTGAGACTTCCTCCAGTCGCATCTGCACGGAAGGAAACAGGAAAGGTCCAGGAGGAGAGCGACAGAAACAAAACACCCGGCAGGAGCCGGGATCTGGGGGCAGAGGCATAAGCAGCCACCGGCACGTCCTGCTCCAGGTGCAGAACTGCACAGAACACAGGGGGATGTCCCAGAAAAGCTGTGCTGGGTACTGTGGTGCATGTGGGGTATCTGCTGCCAGGAGCAGAGCAGTGCCCAGCACCATGTGCCAGCTGTGAAGCATTGTGGGGTCTTCCCTCCAAGGTGTTGTTTTTTGGGTTGTTCCTGTTGCTGCAGGTGATGTTTTGTGAGCAAAGCAGCAAGGAGGATGAAAAGAGAGGGACAGCAACTGGGGGTTCTTGGTAGCCCACCAAAACACATCTGCAAGGTAAACCAGGTCATGCATCTTCCTCCACGTCCTTTTTGGTGAGTGGTAAATGCTGGCTAAATGCTGTGATTTTGCACAGAAGAGAAAAGTACGGCTCCCAGTTTCATAGCTCCAGTTGGATGTGATTAGTTTGGTAGCATTTAGGCAGCAGGGAAAGATGCCAGCATGATGCTGGCATGGAGATTTGCAAGCAGGAGGCACTCAGGAGACCAGGAAAGAGGGAGGAATGGGGAAGCTGAGGCAGCGAGCCAGCCAGACTGATAAAAACAAGTGCACAGTCTTCCCAGCACTGTGCAAGCTGGGAATGCACTGGAGGCCCTGGTAACATGATCGACCCTTTCTTATCTTTTATTTGCACCTTTTTTCTTTGAAGAGAGGCTGAGGCACAGTGTGGAAAGTGCCTATAAAGGTCCTTTGTGAGTTTTTTTTTCCCTCTCACCCACTTTGGTGCTGGTACACAACCCCGACGGGACATGGACCCTGTGCTGACACCAGAATTCCTGTCATGCCACCAGTGTCGGGGCTTCATCTCCTGTTCAGAGCTCATGGGGCAATGCCTGGAGGAAACGTAAGATGCTCCAGGCATCTCTTGAACATCTCTTTGGCTGCAATTTCAGGTTTCTTCACATGCAGACCCCAAGACTCTTGAATTTGATGTCTACATGAATGGCTTTTTCTAACTCAACTCCTTCTTGTACCATAAGAGATCCAGCCATAGGAAGATCATAAAAACCTCAAAAAGGCACAAAGCCTTCAGGACTGGGGGGAAAAGGAACCCCCCAGCTGAACACAGCCCACCACTCATCCCTCCCACCCTTGTCCCTGGTAGCAGATGACTTGTGGGCAGCCGGTGGTGGCCTCACTTGCAGAGAGATCCCGGTTTTATGATCCAGGATATCCCCTCCACCGTCTTCCCTGAGCAGCCATGAGGAGCTTGCAGTGGTGCTAATGACAGAGGCTTTACCTGCCTTAGATTGAAGGGAAAGGAGAAAAAAAAAAGAAACAAAAGAGTGGGGCAGAAGAGAGGCCAACTACTCCATGGGTAAAAGTAGTAACAGGCCTGGGGCTGGGTGCCTCCCAGATCTGCAGAGGATGTGCCCTGAAGGGTTTTTTTGGGTGGGAGGTGAAAGGCTCGGTCGTTTGGGTACAGATGGTCCACAGGGAAGTCAGGCACCCCAAACACTGGGGCCAGCTCCCCACCATCCTTCAGGGATTTCTTCTGGCTAGAGGAATCACGAAGAAAAATCAATTCTGTATCCGATGGGGCATTTCCAGGATTCCTGCCTTGCCCAAGAGCATCCTTGGAAAGAAAAGAATGGCAAAGCAGCATCCGTGCCCCAAAACACACATAGGGGGCCAAGATGACCCCAGTCGTCCCCCCCAACAACTGTCACTGCCACGTGTGTCTCCCACCCCGCACCTCTGACAGACCTGAACATCTGCTCATTTTTTCTTGTGGTTTCTCACAGCATTTTGAGTGAATTTAGTACTCATAGCAGGTGTCTGAATGGCCAAATTGGGGGGGGAGGGAGGAATGATGCCTCTCTCAGGGTAAACACAAGATGCACAGGCAGCAGTAACCCTCCCGGGAAGGGCACAGAGGGGCTGTCATGACCTCCCCTTTGAAGTCCAACTTGAGCCTGTGCTGGGGTGGCTGTTTCTGGGAGAGATGCCACCTGCATTTCGTTTTTCCACTGCTTACCCCAGGACTACCATTTTGGCCCCTTGGTCTTCAAAGCCCCGTGTTCCACCAGACCTGAACTTTGCTATTTGGCATGTCCCTGCTCAGCTGTGACATTCCAGTGGGAAAATGTCCCTATACCACCTGGTCCTACCTTCACATCAGGTCACCAGCAGCCATGACCAAAGGCCACCACAGCCCTGTGCGTCATCGCTGTCCCTTGCACAACCCCCGACGCCGACGCGCTGCGGTGGCTTTGATGGACACCTGCTGATGAAGAAAGGGGGCTCCAGGGGACTCAGTCTACCCAACAGGTGGATTTTGACCTGCAGACAAGTGTTGAAATAGTGCTCCATGACATGTCAGGGATGCAACACAGGACAGAACATGCTCTGCCTACGATAAACCCGACAGGCACCTCTCTGGTGGCATCAAGCTACAGCCAGCATTGTCCAGAGAAGCCATGCTCTGGAGAAAGGTCTTTTCCAAGTCAATCACACCAGGTTTAGATGGAGTTTGTGGGTCATTGAGCTTCCTCCACCATCCAGACTCTGTCCTCTAGGGGGTTGTCCTCCCAAACCATCTCACTCATGCTCTGCAGTATTTGGTCTACACATTTCACTCCACAGAGGCAGAGCCACACGTACCATGACAGGCTGCTGGTGGGTGGCAACACCACCAGACCTCTTGCTTGTTGTGGTGGACAGCAAAGCACCGCTGCAGGCAGCCACCAGCCCACGGGGACAGTGCTGCATGGAAAACCATGGGTTGGCTGCTCCTCCTCCTCACCAGCCCTGACCTTAGCAGCAGAAACCAACCCTTGAAACAGCTCTTCCAGGGATGTCCCTTTTCCAGCAGGATGGGACTGAGATGCTGCACACAGATGAGAAGTGTCCCCTCAGGACTGCTGAGAATATGGAGAGACACTGGGGGGGAAGCACGATGGGTGTCAGCCAGGATAATTAAAGGCCATGGAGCAAGCGAAGGAAGATGGGAAAACAGCCTTCTCCTGGGTGGGATGCAGCAAGGTCTGGCAAGTGCCCAGGCATGCTGGAGACCCCCCAGCACGCCATGCTCCTCGCTCATCCCAGGTCCTGCAGAGACCATTTTCCCTCCAACCTTCTTCCAGAAAACTCTTTAGCTCCAGCAAAAAGCCACAGCACGACTTCCTGGTTGCCACAAGACAACTGCTCTGCAAAAGCAACATGTCAGCAAAGCTCTAGGGACAAAGGTGGGTACCTCTGACCTGCCAGTTTTGGATGGATGACAATGGCATGGCCTGATCCTGCACTCTCTCCCACCCTCCTGCACTCAGCCACCCCCAGCAACAGGGACAAAATCCTTTGATCCTGCCACCCTTGTGCAAAAACCCAGTGCCAAGGGACGCTGTCCAAGAGCTGACCCACACCCGTGGGAGCTTGCAGAGCAAATAAAGGTGGATTTCTTTCAAATAAAAGATCGAAGGGAATGAAATGCTGACAGTTGCAGCTATTCCTGAGGGTGGGACATCAGTGTCTGCCTGGTGTGTGAATCAATGCCCCATGTCCTCAGCCCATTTCACACTCTGTCCACATGGAGATGGGGGACCAAACTGGAAGGAGGGGAAGGGAGGATCAAGCACTGCTTTGGAGGAAGGAGATGAAGGCAGGGCAGAACTCAGATTGCTCAGTGTCTGCAAACCAGAATCATAGAATTGTGGAATCATTCCGGCTGGAAAAGACGTCCAAGATCATCAAGTTCAACCTTTGACCAAATACCAACATACCCACCAAAGCATATCACAGAGTGACGTCTAGTTGTTTTTTGTACAATTCAAGAGATAGTGACTCCCCCACTTCACAGGGGAATCTGTTCCAATGCTTAACCACTCTTTCAGTGAAGAAATTTTTCCTAATATCCAATCTGAAGCCATTTTCCAGCTATGGAGCTGCTGAAACTCAAAGCTCCTGGAAATACATCTTGCAGATGGGCTCACAGGGGTTTCAAAAGTTGAGGATGCAGCTGTGGCTCTTCCTCCAGCTCAGGAACTGGTGGCTGGGGAGACCTTATTGTGGCCTTTCAATACATTAAAGAGAGCTTATAGGGAAGATGGAAAAAACTGTTCACTAGGGCCTGTAGTGATAGTACAAGAATGAACAGCTTTTAATTGAGAAAGAGCAGGTTCATATTGAACATAAGGAAGGAATTTGTTATGGTGAGAGTGGTCAGACACTGCACAGGTTGCCCAGAGAAGTTGTGGCTGCCCCATCCCCGGAAGTGTTCAAGGCCAGGTTGGATGGGGCTTGGAGCAACCTGATCCAGTTGAAGGTGTCCCTGCCCATGGCAGAGGGCCTGGAACTGGATAATTTTAAAGGTCCTCTCCATCCCAAACCACTCTCTGATTCTATGAGTGACTGCTAAGTCAGGGTGTCCAGGTGGCACCATGACTGTTCCCCAGGGTTCTCCATATCAGCTTTCACCAATCTCCCACATTACCACTGAGTGGAATCCAAACTGGATTCAAGGTTAATCAAGGTAATAATAAACTTGCTGGAACAGAAATCTCTGAAAATTGGGAAAATGGGCTGAAAAATCCTTAGCACTGGAGTCCTACAATGCTGCAGCTTGGAACATGGTCTTGAACTGCCAAAAATGGGCTCCCCAATTACTACCAAGCCAGTTCCCTCCTGGTCTGAACACCAGGAGCAGAAAGCAGCTGCTGGCACTCCAGACAAGCACATTTGAAATCACATCCTCATTTGTCAGGCAGTGATGCTCTGACATGCCAAGGCTGCTCCCAGCTGCTGTTTGAGGCAAAACCAGCTAAAAAAAGGATGGCAAACTACAGATCCTGACACTTCTTGCACTTAAATGAACTGTCTTTCAACAGAGAACATGAAAAGTCATCCAATCCTATTCCTGTCATTCACAGGAAGGATTTCCAGCAGTGGCTTTGTAAGAGCCAGCAAATGCCTTGGCATCTCAGGAAGGGAAATTGCAAGGATTTGCAAGAGCAAAAATCTCATGTCAAAACTGCCATGGGATGATGGTGCTTTTTTCTCTTTCCATTCTGGTAGGGAAAGCAAGGAGAAGGTTGTGCAGCACAGTCCAGCAGACTGTGATGGACTATGCCTGGGTGATTTTAGAGATCATTGAAGGCCAAGGATCACATCCTCAAGGGAACAGCAGGACAAAGAGGAAACCCATCCTGGAGCACCACCTGAACACCACAACAAGCAGGGATGTCGCATCCCCTGGAAGGAAAAGCAAATCCAACAACAGGGATGTTGCAAGTCCAAAACAACCTTTCTGGATTGATATCACCCTTGGGATAACATGGAGGTGCAGTCATCATCACACAGCACTTCTGGGGCCAGAGGAGCAGTTGGCACCACCACGCTGCTCCTCCCCAAAATGCTGAATGGTTGGAAAGAGAGCACCTGCCTGCTCAAGAAGTGCCCAGGAACACTTACTCATGAGCACGCTTGGGCTTTGACTGTCTTTCATCTGGATATTTGCATAAATCCGGTGCTGCCCTTAGGGAGATGCAAATTCCCTGCAGAAAGGGAAGCGTTTGAACGTGCTGGCTGCTCAGACGTGCCAGGCAGGGAAGCGACGCTTTTATCACCTGAAAATTAAATAAAGGCTGAGATGTGAAGCCTTCCCACCCACCCTGCTAAGCAGGAAAACTTCCTCAGCTCCTACGGCCGGATCCAGCAGGGATAGGACAGGCAGGATGCGGTGTTTCATCCATGCTCTGCACATCCTCATCCTCCCCAGCCCCAGGGGTGACTTTAATGGCCTGGAGACACGCAAGCTGCTCTGGCTCTGCTTGGCTTCCCATCTCAGCTTGGCTCCCGGATGGTTTCAGAGGCATTTTGACACCCCGGCGTGGGTGGCATTTCCCAGCCACCCTTGCTGTGCTGGAGCAGGCTCTAATCAAGCTGAAAGCAAACGAGCTTCCCTGGGTAAATTAAGCTGCAAGCCCAAATTCATCATTTATGATGAAGCCAACTGGTGATAGTAAATGTTTTTCGAGATGCACATGGACATGTTCTGCCTCTCAGCAGGGAAAAAGGTAACGGAGGTGAATGGAAAAGCAACACCAGTGACAAGCATAAAGCTGCTCAGCCATCTGGGTTAAATACTGGCTTTGAGACCTGGCCAGAACGGTCCCTGTCCCTCTGCTCCTGGGGGCACACAAGAGAGTTTCAGCCTGGGGAGGGAGGCAGACAGCCATCCTCAATTCTGCCTGTCCTGGGTGCATCCTGGGAATCTCCTTTGCATGCTGTTTCCTAAAGAGCCAGGCTGCAGGGAGCAGAAAATGCAACATCAGAAACTGTCTGTGGAAGCCTTGCAGAACACCCAGTGCTGACTGAGGGCTCAATTCCCCCATTACAAGCTCCTGTGGCACAGGGAGGAAGCTAAATGGGAGCATTCCTATTAATATACCTGGCTCCCTGCTGAAATCTTTACTATTTCAAGTATCTTGGCAGCAAAACCCTATAGGTACAGATGTGCACACAGTACTCCCAGCAGCCAGCACAAAGGATTATTTTGCTATTTCACAAATAATTTATATTTGGCATCACACACGACAACCAACAGCAAAACCAGCCCAGGGATGGGCGGGACTGCAGTGGGACAACCTGAGGGAGCCCAGACAAGGGGCACTCAAGATGTCCCCTACAGCCAGAGGACACAAGGGACATGTGCTCCAGTGCAAAGCCAGCAGGTACCCACTTTGGCTCAGCCCTGCCAGCAGGAGGCCATCGTGACATCAATGGCCATCTTGGCAAAGGCACCACAGAGTCGACCTTGCCTTGGGGGAATTAAAAAATAAATAAAATGGTTTATTTTGAGCTTGATTGGCACTGTGGGCAGCACTGAGACAGGCAGCCAAGGGTTGCTAAATGAGCACTGTAATTCAACACTGAGGCACAGAGTGAAACTCCACTGCCTTTTCCCATGTGGGAATTTCCCTGGCATTTTCTTTTATCAGCTGGTCGATAAAATATCCCCACCCATCCAGATCTACCGTAAGTGTCGTTCATCGAACAGATGGAGCACATCCTCTGCTGTCATTAGCACGTCCTGGGCTGGCATTTACTGGCAACACAGCAGAAGGACTTCCTTCAAGTCCTACTGGACAGTGGCACCTGAAGGACCTCAGCAAGAGGCTTCCCTGCAGGGTCTGGAAATGCCAACTGACCTCTCCCATGAAGCTGGACCTGCAGCCTCCCTGTCTGAGTCTCCACAAGCCAAGAGGACTGTGGTGACCTGCATCTGGATGGATGCACCTGTGAAGCCTTCACCTAACTCAAGCACAGAGGAACACCTGCCCCAAACCGGCTCCCAGGAGACTGGCACAGTGTAGGAACAGGAGATTTTAGTTAACACTAAGGATCAGCTCTGAGCTCACTCACTTCACTGCCACAACCTGGGCAGGAGCATCATCACAGTATCTCTGCCTCCAAAGTTGGTGGCAGCACCACCAACTCCTCACCAGGAGAACATCTCAGCCCCCCACCCAGCTTGCAGCCACAGCACCAAGGATGAGGATGATTCCTGGTATCAAGGACTGCTGGCACATCCCGTTGATGCCAGGGTGCCGATAAAACCCCGGTCCTTGACCTGTCCACTTCAATAAAACAACCAACAGCTCCATGAAATCTCAGCTAACTTTGGCAGATGCCAATTTTAGCACCCTGAGGGAGGAACTGCTGCCCAGCTGCCTGCATGACGCCTCTGCTGTTTTTATCCCCAGCTTCAGGCAGATATTCTGAGTTCTGTAATGCCTAAAGACACTTCTGGGGAATATACAACCATTTTTAAAGCAACAGCAAAAATAAATCAGTATTTTAAAGGGAAACAGAGAAAAAGTCAGCCGTGTTCTGGAACAGCATCTGCAAAAACCCCGCAGTAGTAAGATTTGCTGACAAAAACTGCACCCACATGTGGGCCAATCCTATTCCAACCCCCACCCCAAAGCTGTGCCATGAAATTACAAAGCTGGACAATGGGCTGCCCCACTTGTCCATAGTTCAGTGCCAGTCTGGGCTTGTTATCTCAAGGGGTAAGGAGTACAGTTATATGGCTGTTCTGTGCAAAAGCTTTTTGCACATCTGTCATCATTTAGATGGGCTTAAAATCTCTTATTTTTTTTTTTAACTTTCATTTTTGGAAGTGACTTATCATGCCCTACATTTTAGCAAAGAGCAGCAAATGGATGGAGGAACACACAGAGGACATCTTCATGTCACAGTAACCCAGCTTTGTAAAATACGAGAATTTGAGACAAACTGTCTCCAAATCACGCCTTTTTCAATGAGTTCATTTTCAGGAAACTGTCCCATCCACTCGCCTCAAAAAATGTTTGTCTCTGGCTCGTGTCCATGAAACCAGATAATTGGGAGTTTAGAAGTTCATAACTTGAACTGAAGTCAGAAAGTTTCGTCTTTCGTTCTCCAGAGCTGATTCACGGCCAGCCTGGACTGAAACATGGGCTTGCTTCAAATTTGCTGTCATTTCAGGGTTCATTTGCAGTTTAAGTGATTCTCTGCTGCTGCCTGATGTCTTCCATGCTCTCATCCCAGCTCAGTGCTGGCACAGCTTGTATCTACACTCCCCAAAGCCTGTGTAGACCCACTTTTTGACCCTGATCAAATGAAATGCCCCTGGATTTGCTTCTTTGCTAGAAATTCAGAGGGATGTCAAGCAAGGATTTTGGTCCTGGGGCTGCCTGAGTGATCATCCCCGATGCTGAGCACAGGCAGAGAACACCACCTTGGACTTTTATTTTTATCTCCAAAGAGACATTTGAGCTTTTCCAAATTGAGTTTTTCTCCCTCTGTGCTTCATCAATGCAAGAATTGGAGCTTCCTTGTTTCACTGAACCCAGCTGTATTTCTGGTCCTGCAAAGTCAACAAGAGGAGCAGCCAGTTTTTTGGCTCCCTTGGAAACTCTGCAGTCCAAGAAAATCAGACGAAACATTTGAATACACTCAAGCTTGTTCGTCAACAGTCTGACTTCGGCGGGACCTGACCCTGCGTTCAGGCCAACCGACGCTGCACGGACAGCAATATTTTTGGGTCCTGTGTGAAATACTCCTGTAACAGTCCCACTGCCAAGTCTTGCAAAAGTTCCCAGGCTGAGGGGCTGCTGCTTGGATGTGAGGAAGGAGCCTCCATTGCAGGGTTCATGTGAGTTGCTGAAATATCTCAGGTCGCCAGGGAAGGGTCAGAAGTGGGGAAGGACGTGCACAGTGTTAACTACAACTCAAGAAAAGCACCAAAATACATACAAGTGAGTGTCTAACACCTCACATCGGCTGTCACAGAAGGGTTGAGGTTGGAAGGGACCACCTCCAACCTTGCCAATGGATGAAGCATCACTATGAACCATCAATGCTTTCACGGACATCCCAGCAGATGAGATGGTCCCTTCAGTCACACATCATCATTATGCCTTGATGGATGGGCGAGATTCCTTGTCCTGACTACTTGGGCTGTGCTCCTCTGAGGAAATTTAGCATCTGAAGTACATGTCTAGGGTTAAAGGATATAATTTCCTCCCTCTGCCCTGCCCAAGGTCACTGAAGAACACGCACCTGCATGGAGAACATCCCAGCCCATTCCAGAGACACAGATCTCCCTTCTCAGCTTCCCACTCTCAGCTCCAAACAGCACCAAACTCTTCCTTTGGGGTCCTACACAGATGGGAAAAGCACCTCTGAACCCCAAGATGTGGCCATCACCCTGAATCCTCCAACAAGGCCCGTTTGCAAAGCCCATCCAAGGCATGGTGTCTGGTCGTGGCCTTGGGATGAGGCATCTGGCTGAGCCCACAAGGTGGAAAGTTCAAGTGGCTGCTGTTTATTTGGTTTTGCAGAGAGCAGTCACCCAGCCTGAACGTGGGCCAAGCACCTTCCCATTGCAGGAAGCGCTGCTGAGTCTTTAAATAATCACCAGTGGTCAGGACTTTGGTTTATAGCTTTGCTGGACAGAAACCCATCCCTCACACCACGTCTGCTTCAGCTCTCTCCTCGGTGTAAATGACACCTCCCCATCTCCTAGGGCTTCATATCCACACCCAACAGTCCCATGTGCTTCATGGAAGCTTGATAGAAGCAGAAAAAGATCTCCCAGCATAGGCATAAAACCACGTATGGGGTTCTTTCCATTGTGGAAGATGAATTTTACATCCCACAGTCAAAGCTTCACTTTGCTTTTGTGTATATTAGTGGTTCCTTGGGACTCTCCTCTCCTTCCCCCATGCTGCTGGTTAAGGTCCATACACAAAATCTCATCACACTCCAACACTGACCTGTACCACCATAAAGTGCTCCTCTCCTTCCTCTTGGGTGTGTTACCAGTTCATATGGTTAAAACCAAGAATAAAATTCAGGGCAAGCAGAAATGCCAAGATCTCCCCACAAAGGCTTTCTCAAGTATCTCCCTGGGGGACTTGAAATCAGAAACCTTGCCAAGAACCTGGACTGAGCGGGTCACCCAGCAAATCCTGCTTTACTGATGGAAAGTTCCCAAAAGCTGTTTCACTGGGAAGCCTGGTTAGTTTGGGATTTTGGCAACACAGGCTTGCCAGGACTCTGGGGAATATAAATGACTTTTTTTACCTATAGCTGTCATTAACATATTAACCTAAAATGATGGCTGGCAAGAGGAAGCTCCGTAAATAGCATTTTACAGTTGGAAAACAAGACCTTGCCCTGACCTCCTCTTGGGTAGATCCACTGGTGCACAGCAAACCAGTATTTTATTTTAAACCACACTTGTAAAAAGGGAAAAAAAAGGCTGCTTCCTTGACACTTAAGTCAGGTAAGGACACAGCAGGCCAATCTGCCTTATAAATAAGCCTGCTCTTGTATATACATGTTTTAAAATAAGCTTATGAAATGTAAACACATTGGCTTTAACAAAAAATAATTGAGCCTCACTGAAACCACTTAAGTGAGGCTGAGCCAGGCTTCAGAGAACTGCACAGGGGATGCTAAGTTAGGTCCAAAAGACTCTTAGGGACATTCTCATAAACACAGAAAAAGGATAAATTCAGTGCTTTTTAAGGGTCATCCCTGGAGCTGCACCTCTGTCTTGGTTTCGAGGCATGAAGTTACAGTAAGAGATGAGGGTGGGGAGGGTTTCTTTCAAACTGCCTCTAATATGAGCATGTTCCACGCTGGTCACCTTCTTTGTACCTCTGAGACGGGTAATTTTGCTATTTGTCTCCAACCTCTCTGCCCCAGGAGAGAAGTCAACCAATAGGAAACCTGGGCTGTAAAAATAAAACACAGTCTTGGCTTCAGAGGGGCAGGTGCAAGGAGAAGAACTATTTTTAACCCTCATTCTGTAAGAGGGGAATGCTGGGATCCCTCTGAGCGGGGGCTTGTCTGGGTTTAGGAGATTTATTTAGAGGCAGTGGAGGGGTCTGACTGGTGGTTAATCCTGGGGCTGGGCACTGGGGCCAGGGAAGCTGACATCAAAGCATTCCTGCATCTGCTGGGGAAATGGGAGAGGCAACAGACAGCAGCTCTGCCTCCTCCCTGCGTGGCTGCTGGGGCGACAGGCAGCACAGACCTGGCGCTTGTGGCTCTCCCTAACAGAAAAGCTGTCGAGATGCCTGAGCAAACTCTTGAGGATGGATCTTCCCACTTGATTTTTGGGTTTCCATCCTGCTGCATGCACAAGGCCAGGCAAACTGTAAGAGAGGTGCTCCAGCCCTCTGATCCTTTCTGTGTCCTCCTCTGGAGCTGCTTCAACATCTTTCCTGTGCTAAAGACCCCAGACCTGGACACAGTGCTCCAGGTGGGGTCTCAAAAGGGCAGATTCTGTGATTCTCTGCAGATGAGGTCTCAGCAAGCTCATGAGATCCGTGGCTGGTGTCCCTGTGTCCATCCATCCTAGGATCCACAGTAGAAGCTTTTCCTACCACAGAGAGAGGATCGTTCAAACCTCCTGTGAGCTGCTGTGGCAGCAATCCAAGAGTTACATCTGCAGATGAAGAGCATGTTAAGAATTTTAGCAGGACCTGACATCTCACAAAGGGTGGCTAAGGTAACTTTGTCAAAGGCTGGCATTCAGAACTTCTCCATCCAAGGAGCCAAACAGCCTCAGGCAGGCTGTCTCAGGAGACTTCTGGGTACACTGCATAAATCTCCAACCTTATTAAAGCTCTGAAGAGCAGAATCCAGCCCCTGACCTTCTCTGGAGCAGAAAACGCCAAAACGTTTCCTGTTATTTATAGCAGCTGGAGAGCCTGATGGGAAAACCCCACTTGTGAAACATGGGCTGCTTGCCATGGCTGCTCTGCAGAGAACGGTCAAGCCGCTCCCAACTGCAGCCTGGATGGACCCCTTCACCCCTGCAGCCACGACCATGCCCAGAGGCTGCCCGGGGGGAACAGGCATATGGATCTTGCTCCTGCTGGCTCTTCCAAGTCATGCTCACATGGCACAACTTGAAACAGGCAAGGCTGAGTGTCCCAGGACAACAGGGGGCTTCACCTGTGGCTATGGACCTGACAGCCCTTGAGGAGCACAGTTCACCTGTACGAGACATTCCCTAGGAGGTGACTGTCAGCTTTTAGGGAAACTGAGGAGAGGACACAGCCCCTTTGCCCATCTGCACCAGGTGCTACCCCTCTCCCAAACCATGGCATGACACGCACCCGCACGTTTGTCTGCTGACGGTTGAATTCCCACTGCCCTGGCACGCACCAAAGGTGCTTTCCGGCACACTGAGTCACACAGGTGCAGGAAACCTCACAGCCCAAGGCGAGCTCTTCCTGCACCGGGACAGGCTTTGCTGTGGGCTCACTGGGAGAGAGCCTCCCAGCTCCGGCCCTGCTCAAGAGAAGCACTGGCTGTCACGCTGTCGAGGAGGATTCCCACAGCTTCTGTGCTGGGCCCACGCCAGCGCGGGTGTTCTGCTCACTCCCAGGCCGAGGGAAGCAAGCTGTTCGTCACGCACTGCCGTGAGATGCTGTGAATGAACCTGCCAGCCGTGACAGGAGCAGCCGGCTCTGGAGCTGCCACGGCAGTGGCTGTTCTCCGGCTGAAATGCTGCGATGGCACCCAGGGACACGTACCAACCACGGCCCTGCCACAGTCTAAAATAAGCCACCAGGCTGGGGACAGGGTGACACGGAGTGTCATCGATGTCAAAGCAGCAGTGAACAGCTGCTGGGGTTTAGGACCACACTGGGAGCAGCACAGGTTACACTCCTGAACTTCACCTTCACTATGAAGATTATGCTCCTGCCCAGGCAATGATGTTATGGGTATGATTTTAGGGACCTGATTTTAGGGACCTGAATTTAGGGACCCAGAAGGCTTATTAGAGACACAAGAATCACAGAATGGTTTGGGTTGGAAAGGATCTTTACATGTCATCTAGACCAACCCCCTTGCAATGAGCAGGGATACTTTCCACTAGGTCAACAGAGACCATCCTGCTCGCTCTAAAGGAGTCATCTGGTGCCTGACATCTTGGTGGGCTACTCATCCTTTGTTGCAGCTCTGCTGTCAGGGAATCCCTATGGTCCCATAGCCACTGTGGGAACCTGACACACCTTAGCCTCACTAACAAAACCCCAGAACAGAGTCATGGCCGAGCCTGAGGCACATCTCTGAAGGGTCCAGCCAGATCTTCTCCCAGGGAGATCTTGGCCCTTGTGATGGAAAAGTTCCTTCTAAATATCCCCAGGCAGTTTGCCTGCAACTCCAATTAATAACACTGTATTTTGTCAACAAAGTCGGGTCAGCGGCAATTCACAGACTTCACGCTGGTTAACCTTTTTCCACCAAACAAGCCCAGGGATATTTTGACTCCCTGCCCTTGAGAAGTTTATTTGTATAGGATCCATCCACTTACCAGCTTCCGGCAATGAAAAGACACACAAGGAGCGCAACCGCTTTCTAATAGTCAGGGAAAGACTTGATGGTTGTGGCCAGGGCTCTCCAGCACTGGAGCCTGAAAAGCAGAGTCTTGCCAAAGCCACCTGAGAGAGGCCAAGAGGCTTGTAATTAGCTGGGGAGAGAAACCAGAGTGAGTGCAAAAGCCCGACTGTCACCCTCAGATGCAACAAGATCTTCTGCAGAGAACTTGTAAGTGTTCTACTTGTTGGAGGCAAAACAGGTGGACTGGGATTGTGGAGCCTCAAAAGAACGCCCCATAGGGAAGGCACACTGGAAAAAGTCCCCCCCACTTTCAGTCTTGTCCATGTCCAATCACCCAGGAGATGACTCAACACCAAACCTGTTCAAGCTTCCCCAGTACTTTCCACTGCCCAGGAACACATCTCACATCTCATCATCTGATGGTCACAGCATTTTCTAGCAACAGCAGATGCAAAGAATAAGATCAGGGAAATGGAATACCTTAGTCTTGGCCTGGTGAGGATTTCACGCCTTTCAGAAGCAAAAGAACCAAGGAGAAAGATTTCTCCCCATTCCTCCTGAGATATGTGGGATGTATCTCTCACCCTGGGACCGTGGGCTGTTGCAGCTCACAGATGTTCATGCTCTGGATAGCACAGAAACCTTCACTGTGATTTGAAAGGATTGGCCAAAAAGGGACTCAGCTTCAGACTCCTGCACCGCCTGAGCTCTCCTGACAAATGATTTACAGATGCTGCAACTGGCTGGCATGCTCTTCACCCAGACAGAACAGCATCTGGCAGGCCCATTACTGCCTTGTGTGGAGGGTGTGCCCTGGAGAGCCTGGAGATTTATTGTCCAGATATAAAGTGTCTGAGCTCTGTCCCAAGAGCAGCGCAAGGGAAAAGCAAAGAGCTTCTTCATAAAAGAGCCTGCTTATCACAATTGCAACTATTTGCACATGAACTGAGCAGGAGGCCAGGAGGATAAAGACACCTCAGGGTGACATGGGGAGGTGACACTGTGCTGGCTCCACTGGGTGCTGCCAGCTGGGGAAGGGTATTTGGTGTGGTTGGTGTGGTGGAGGAATGGCTGTCCCAGAAAGGGGCAGGAAAAGCTGTGCCTTTTAACAGCAGTTGGGATATTTTCTCCGGCACATTCCTCTCCCTCCAGTAATCTTGTGGGAGCCTGGAATTGTGAAATGCAATTCTTCCCTCTGGCAGCTCTGTGGGGATGCCAGAAGTCAGAGCAGCCTTGTACAAGGGCAGGAGCAGTGTCCCTAACATTGCAAACAAGAGACACCAATAACTAAACTGGGAGGTGAGGAGCAAGCCTTTCCCACCATATAGCTCCTCCCTGGTCTGGCTCGTCCCTGCAGCAGGGTGGACTCAGAGCATCTCAGACTGGGGCAGAGGATACAGCATGGCCAGTGTGACACAATATCTACCTCTTGACATCTGGGTGAGGTCATGCATTTGCATCACTCTGGGCTGTATTTGCTCAGGGATGGAAAGTTAAATCCTTCAGATTTCAGAGTAAATCCCAGTTTGGAGCAGTAGCTGGAAGAAAAGCCTGGTGGGATGATGCACTGGCTCCTGGGTGGCTCCTCCAGCCCACATGGGACCTTGTGTGCTGCCTGATAGCTCCATCTATCCCATGGATGGGCAGGACACTGGGCTGCATCTGGCAGTGGTTTGCGAGGCTGCCGGTCACAGCCACGTGCTGGGCTGAGCCGTGCATGCCGTGGTGCACGTCTGTGTGACGTGTCTTCACCCACCCCTGGTTTCAATTAAAGCCACTAATGATTTTAGCAAGGAAACCCTGAACCAAGCACATCTCGTGGTGGGCTCGCTAACGTTGGCCAGATGTGCTGCTCCTGGCAGGTGCCACAGTGGCCGCAAGTGTGCAGGTGGCTTTGCAGAGGTGAAAGAAGATAAAAAACCCACAAAGTTACATGTCACTGCCATCAAACCAACTCTTCCGGGCTCAGGAAAACTGAACAGAGCTGGTCCTGGATGCTTTGCAGTCTGGGCTTGGGTGAGGCCCCAAGGCTGCAATGGTTTTATTTAGGGCATGCAATAACCTTTGGCTCCCATTGTATTTGTGCTTGCCAGAAAGCCAGTTGGCGTGGCTGGATTAAAGCTGGTGGTAATTACATACCAACGTCTCCTCTGTAGTGAGGAGGGGCAAAAACCTAAAAAGAAAACCACGTGTGCATCCCCCTACTCGCCACTTCACATGGAGATGGCCCCTTGTCCTCCCACGAGCAGAAATCCAGCTCATGCCCAGCATTAACACTTTGGAAAGTTATTGACAACACAGTCTGAGAAGGAGGGGAGATGTGGAAATTGCTCCTGGTGTTAACTGGGTTTCGTAAGCCACCAGCTGTATCCCCTGAAGGACACTCTCCGCCTCGCCCAGCCACCAACCCAGCCAGCAGCCCTCCAGCCTTCCCTGCTTCCCCAAGTGAACACACCAAACACAAACCAGATGCTCCAAAGCGCTTGGTCAGAGACATTCCCTTTCATCTGTTAATTGCTGCTTCCGAGGGGGAAGATCTTAAGCGGTCCTCAAACCCTCCTCAATGACCCAGACACCTATTTTTGTCCTTTTTGGGTTTCAGAGCGTCTTTGGCTTTGGCATCTGAGCCACCCTGCTGCTGCTCATCCCCCCTTCCTGGCAGTTGCTGGACAGCCTCAGCCTCCTTGTGAGCATTTGCACTCTTAGAACTGGTTTATGACCACCCAACCGCCACCAGTCACGTGCAATCCCAGTGCAAGAGGTGCCATGATGCCACTAAAATGGGCATCACCGCTCCCCCAGTGCCAGACGGGCATGGCGTAGGAAAGCCAGCCCGGGGGGGTGCAAAAATGAGGTGCAAAAGGCAAAAACTAAGATGCTTTTTGCAGTAATGGCAGTGATAACAGCTCCCTCTAAAACTGGAGCAGGAGGAAATCCACAGCCCCCAAAATTTGACCTACACAAGTCTAAATTTAAACGAGGTACATCTGCACCAAGGATTTCCTCTTGCCCTCTTCAGCCACTGCATTTCTAGTTTTGACAAATAAAACAGCCGGTCCTCAAACCTCAGGCTCTTTATTGTTTGTGGTTCCTTCCCCTTCGTTTCTAAGAAATGAGTAACAGGAGCAGAAGGTTGCAAAACACACACTGGCTTCTCCCAGCTTTAAATACAGTGAGAAATTGAATCAACGGGGAGAGAGGAACAAGGAAAATCGACTGCAGGGAGAAAATGCCCAGCTGCCCCCACTAAAAGTGCTGGAGGCTGTGGATGATGGTTTAGGCAGTGAGAAAACATGATGCAAAAGAGAAAGCACCAGTGAGCACAGGATGCAAGGCACTCCTGTGCTCCAGCTGGAGCTGTGAAGGAGCCCATGGGCTGCTCAGAAAACATTCAGGATGGAAAGTTAATGCCCAGCATGATGGCTAAACAACCATAGCCTGGAGAAGAGGAGCTTGGGGTCAGAAATCACTTAACACAGAAAGATCCAATGGGGTCTGCTGGTTTCCTGCCTCTATCTGCTGCTGCTGCTCAGTGCTACGTCAGCATCACTCTCCTCAACAGCCCAGAAAAGCATAAGGGGGAATTTTGTTACAACAGCCCAGCAGTTTTGCTGGAAATCAGGAGAGATGAGAATAATCTTGCTAATAACTGCAGAGCCCTGCTCCTCCTCGATGATGCCAATTTATGTGTGGTTTAATGAGGGCACAGAATGATGGAAGGACACTGCAGGGGAATATAAAATCCTGCCTCAGATGGACACATGCTGATGCAGTTTAGATTAGGCAGAATGAAAAAAAAATTAACAAAACCAGATTCTTAACTAGAGGAACACTTGGAGAAAATAAGGAGCTGGTGAATGATGGCACCTGGAGCATCTTTCCTTCCACCAAAGGTACCAGCCGAGTTCTGCCTGCCAAGGAGAAGGCAGGGGTCTAAATTAAGATGGATAAACCAGCATCTTAGCATCACTAGGAGAAAGCACAAAGCTTCCAAAGAAAGCACAAAAAAAGGCATCACCATGCAAAGAAAACCCATGCCAAAGATGTGGCAGCAAAAAGTATGGGGAAAATGAGCCCTCAGGGTGAGAAATTACCATCCTGAGGGCAGAGCAAACACCTCACAGTTCCTCCCATACCATCCTGGATGATCAAACACCCCGAAAAGGGACTAGTAGTAAGCTTAGTAGTAAGGAATCATGTGTGTATTTTGCACTGAGGAACTTGAATGTTGTAAATCCACTTCAGCCTTTGAGCAAAGTGCCTGGCACAACAGTGCACAGGAAACCTCTGCTCCACAAGACCAGGGCTGAGATTAGCACAAGATTAGCAGAGGCAAAAGTGTGAGCCCCAGCGCTACCCAAAAGGAGAGGGAAAGGTGTTACTGAAGGCTGCAACAGGAAAAAAACCCCTCATCTTCTGCCAAAATGGCTTTTGCTTTGCAAAAGAGAATGCTAGAGAATGTGCTAACGAAATGAGATGATGGATTCAAATCTGAGAGCCTTTGTTAGTGCAGGTCCTTTTGCAGGTTGGGACCATCCCTGGTGGGGATGTCAAGAGGCACCGTGGTGGATTTTCCTGTGTTGTGGGAGGGTAGGCTGCAGATGGAGTCACTGGGGCTTTCTCCACTGCAGGAATGAGGAAGTCTAGATGTCCTCACACCCCCTTCATCCATCCTCAACCAGGAGCTCTGGGGTTATTTAGGTTGGCAGACCTATGGCGCTCAGCACAGCCTGCCAGAGGATAAACACCAGAGCAGGGAAAAGAGCCATCTGAGCTAAAAGCCAGTGCGGGTACAAGAACAAGGCCAAATGGGTACGAGTCATCCACAAATAAATTTGAGCTGGAAATGAGAGCAGTTTGTATCCGTGTGAGCAGAAAGGCTCTGGCAACAGCTTTCCCGGAGGACTTGCCAGGGTCAAACGGCTCATTAGTTTTAAGAAGGAAGCTGGCAGGGGGTTTGTGTTGAGGCTGCTTGTAATCGCAGGGGGTGTGGGGGGACCAGACAAAAAGTGCTGGTGGCCCTGGGGCTGGATTCAGGTCTCCTGCCACAGCTCACATCCCACCGGGCAGCTGTACCTGGAGGGATGCAAACCACACCACGTGCTCTCGCAGAGAGGGAAGCTGCGCAGGGAGGAAAATAACAAAGCCACCGTTTTTCCAGCTGACAGGAGCTTAAACACCGGCTGGGAATTGGGCTCAGGGCCCTGTGTGAAATTAAACTTGGCTTGCCTTAAGACAGCAGCTCTACTCCCTGAGCACCCTACAAGCATTTCGGTAATAGCAGGGGGAATCAGACCTACTTGTCAAGCGTGTTGCTATTTGTGCAAACGCTGTGTACCGGAGGGAAGCTTGAAGAACAAGTCCCCTTTTTATAGCACGTTGGATGCTGGCAGTGAGCCTGCAAATTAGAAGGAATTCAGAGAGGAGCAACAACAACAACAAAAAAGCCTAATGGGCTGGAGGGATTAGTTTTGGAGGGAAAAAAAAAAAAAAGAAGGGAGCTAAGTGTGTGGTCTAGTGGACATGACTTTGGGCTGGGACCGCACCCAGTGCTGTCCCATCCACAGCAAACCTCCTGGTGCCATGTGCAAACCGTTTCCCTGCCTGTCCTTAAGAAGCAAGATGTGTTTTCTGCCACCTCAGGAGACAGCTCTGTCATGTCCACTCAGACAAGAAAAATATATCATGTATGTAATTTTTATAAATTTTTATAAATTACATACATGGTAGAAAGTCCATTAAGAAGCTGCCAGAGCAAAGAACAGCCACAAACAAAATTGGTTGAACTGGGAGCAGCTTGGCCATGGCAATGAAGGGTGTGTGGGGACAATCCCCCACTGCAATGGTTTAACCCTAAAAACTTCCTAGTTCATTGCCAATTCCTTTAAATGAGCTCACAGAGGTGTAACATCCCTGCCTGGATGCAGTCCTGCTATCAGCATCCCTACTGTTTGGGGCACTGAGTGGGGCAGGAGTGACCTGGATCATGGGTTTAATCACCAGCTTCAGTCTGGTTGCACTTGCACTGATGCCAGGGCCCCGAAGAGGGGACTTGGGCAGGAGCCCAGCACTGTCCCTGCAGGGAAAAGCCTGGCTGTCGCCAGCCTGGGGTACTCAGCCCCATGGGGACATCCCTGTGACCAGCAGTTTGCACCAGACGGGATGCAGCACCCTGGGGAGCACCAGCACAGAGACATTCACAGCCTTTCAGGGATGACACCAATTTTCCTGTTTGTTGACCAAACCTTCCCGTTTTAGTGCCTGTCACAGAAGCACGCATGAAGCTGCAATTAGCCATGACGGGATGTAGGAGAGGAGGGGACACAGAGGCTGGGACAAGCCTTCCCTTAAATGCCCCTTAATGCCACCTTAAAAAATAATGAACTGGGAGCAGTGGAGGTTACTGGTTTGGTATGAGAATTTTCATGAGCATGAGAAAAAAAAAAAAGACTACATTGCTCCAAAGTTGGTTTTTTTATTTGTTCTTTTTTTTTTTTTTAAGCAAGCTTCAGGGTCTCTGGGAGAGCAAAGCTCGCTGCAAAGTTTGTTTTCTGTTGTGCCCACGTTACCAAGCAGAGCTGGCTGAGGAATGCACGGCAAGGGGCACCCGGCTGGAATAAACCCCTGGGCAAGCACTGGTGGCCAGGTATGATGGCACAATGAGGGTCCTGAGACTGGGCATTGCCTCCAGCCCAGGACACTGCTCAGCCACCCATCTGCCCAGTTTAAAGCAAATTTTGCTTCCACCAGGGCCCCATTTCCAACCATTGTGTTGCACACTCAGAATAAACAAACATCATATAGACATTAAAAGAAGTGTTTTCTAGACGTTGGGGTAATCAGGGCGATTCCCCTGGCGCCTTTCCCTGGCCTGCCAGGGTGCAGCAGGGCAGTAGCCAGCAGCTCCCAAACCCTTCTCCGGAAAAGTTCAAACCCTCAAATACTTGGAATTGCTCTTTGAGGGAATTTATCTTAAAGCCGCTTTAACGGCAGCTGGGAATTACCAGGGAGGCACTTTGCTCTGCAATTTCCCAGCTGCTGACCCTGTTCACATGAAGGGGGCCTTGGGCAGCCACCCAGCTCGGGGACATGTGCCGAGCCAGCACCGCCTGGGGGTGCACCCAAAATTCCCCTTGTCCCAGGCTGCAGCAAAAGCACAGAAGAGGGGCTGCTGTGCATGGCAGGAGCAAGAAGAATTAACTCCCACATCCAGCAGTGAGGGTGTGAGCTGGGATGCCGCAGGGTTATTTTTTAAGACCCTGTTCCCATGAGGTATGAAAGTTGCACCCAGCCATGTTGCTTCTTCCCCAGAGCACAAGCTGTGAGCCTCTCAAAAAGAAAGTCAACATCCCAACATGCCAGTGGCACATTGTTTTTTAAGAAGTTTTTGGTCTTTGAAAGAAAAGGGTTATTGAGCAAAATCACTGACAGCAAGTCAGCACTTCGGCATTGGCGGGACTGTGAGTGACAGGTCCGGCTGGAAAATGGCACCACCAGAGCTGTGGTTGTTCTTCCTGCAAACCCTTCATGTTTCCATTGCCCTGAGAGGGTTATGGAACCCTCCTCCTTTCCACACCTCCATGGGAACATCTTGGTCACCCTGGCTGAGCTACCTGACTCAAAGCCCAGAGAGGAAGTGGAAGCCCTGGATGAGATGCCAGCAGGTGGGATGGGTCTGGTGGCAGACAGAGGCAGCTCCAAGCCCAACTGCTGCCAGATGTGAATGCACCTGCACCTGCCAAGTCACCCAAAATGAAGGGCCCCCAAAGCCACAGGCAAGGGTTGGGCTGACAGGCATCAGCCCCGCCGTGGTGCAGCACCCATGTCCTTGCACTGGCTTTCTTCTCTCTGCTGTCATGCTCAAAAGACATTTGTGGAAAAACACAGCAGAAAGAGAGGGTTTGAGTGGCAGTTCGTAGAAGGAGCTGGGGAAAGAAAACAACTTGGCAAGGAAGGAGGCACTGAAGGACACAAGTGTTCCCATTTTGGTTCAGAATTCCCAAGGGTGCCGCTCGGAGCGTTTATTGACCAACTCGCCCGCTCTCGACGAGCTGGCCTTGCAAACTGTGGCAGCAGGGAGGCTATTCCTGGTCAAGGCATGTACAACAGCAACACTTTCTTAACTTATAATCAACTAGTGACACGAATGGGACTCAAAACACACAGTCAAGGACTTTCCTGGAGAGGGCTCTGGCTCTGCAGCCACTGCACCTGTGGTATCACCCCAATACCACCACAAAAAAAGCCGTGAAGTGCCCTCATGAAATGCTTTAGGGATCCCCATAAAAGGGGGAAAAAGACGGTCATGGCCCAGCCAGGCAGACACAAGCTGCTTAAAAAATCAAGGTGCACTCTTGACTCCAGCAATGCAGCAGACAGAGAGGACTGAGTTGTCTCTCAGTATTAGAAGGGAAATAATCATTGCCATAATAAAAAAAAATGAGATGCAGCCAGGTCAGGTTCATTAAGGGTGAAAGGCAGTGGTCTGACTCCAAAGTCAGCTGTTCTCCCCAGCATTGATATGATCTTCCCCAGCACAAGTCTGTGCGGGAACTCGTCATCATCCCCCCTGTTCCTTGCAACATGATAACACACCACATCGCCCCCAGCTCCCAAGTTAACCATCTTATTAACTGCAGTGACGTAAAAGAGGAAATCTCCGAGAACTATCGCAGAGATGAGAGGGAACACATTTATCATCAATAGGCGATGGTACCACTGCAGAGAGATCTGCACGTAAACCAGCATCCAGCCCCTCCTTTCCCTCCCTCCTCTAATCACTCCATGTCATGGGAAACTAAACCTGACATCCAAACAGCCTCGATGCGAGACACTTGCTGTAAAAATATTTTTAAGATTGAAAAACAACAACAAAAAACTTGCCTTCCAGGAAACCACTTGGATACAAACCCTGTGCAGCTGCAGCCACCCTCCGTGTCCGTATTCATCCCTCCTGCTCTGGCTTGAAAATGCGGCAGGGTGGGGAAGGGGAAAGGCAATAAAAAAATAGAAGGGGGAGAGGGGTGAAAAGCAGCGATATTGCAGCCGATGAGCCGTGAGAGGCTGTTGGCAGAGTGGTCCAGCAGTCATCTGAAATTCAGACGGTCACGTGTGCTGCTGTCTGCAGCTCCCGCGCAGCCCGGGCTCAGCACTTCGCCCAACTGCACACGCAGCAATTCGGCGAGGCGAGCTCTCCCGCCCCACTCCCACACGCTTCCCAGCCCATGCCCCATCCCAACCGTACCCAGCAGGTTTTGGCACTGCAAGGTGACCCAGGGCTTTGTGCCGAAGCTGCTCTGGCTACAAAGGTGGATTTCTGACGTGCAAGCGCAGGGCGCACTGAAAAGCATCGCTACACTGTGAACCCACCCTACCTCGTAGCTCCTCCACCTGAATCCCAGCCCTGCAGGCAGTGCTGTCTTCTCCTTCAGGATGTGCACAGTGGCCACCTCCCCACTGCATCATCGGGGGGTTGTGGGGGGTCCCACTGGTGTGGAGGAGTGCCAAGAACATGCTGTACCCGCTCCCAACACCAGCCTGTCCCTGGGCAACCCTGGGCATGTCCAAAAACAGCCCTTGGGCTCCCTGGGCAGTTGTGGTTGCATCAGAGAGCAGTGGGTGAGCCCAGACACCACTGGGGTGAGGTGGCAACCAGCTTCCTTCTTTATTTATTTTTCCCCTTAATTTTCATCTGGGACATGCTTCACACCCAAGGGATGCTTCAGACTCCATCCTGCATTGCCCCGCGGTGCAGCAGCTCACAGGGACTCACCAGGACCAAACCACCACCAAAGGCCCCTCTGCTAAGGTTACACAGACCCAATCTCACAATCCCACCCCCAAAACTCTTCAGGACAATTAAATGGAATATTTTTTCTCTGCTTGGACCCATTCCTCATGCAAATTAGGCAGAGGAATTAGGAGACTGAATGTTCCACTCTGCCTCAGCTTCACCGCTTGGGCCACAGACGCATTGCATGGCACTAAAGTCAGGCAGATACAGTGGAACTAAAAAAAGAGTGTGGTTGGTTTTTTTTTTCTCTTAAGGCCGTATTGCCTTTCACGGCGACAGTATTTATAGGTAGAGCTGTTGAAATTCTAAGGGCTCCCTGCCACAGGAATCTGGTCGCATCTCGTGTTTGCGAAGTGGCGTAACTTGGTAAAAATGAACATTTAGCAGACTGATGGGTGCTGCTTCCCTGCCTTAATTTTGGTTTAAATCAGCATGGAAAAAGAAAAGATGCAAAATGAGCTGTGCACGCCGTTGCCATGTGCCACAATCTGTATTTTCCAGATTCAGAGCGTAACGAACACGGGACTTCACACCCGCCCCTGGACCGGCACTTTCCTTTTCTGTCAACGACCAAAACCCCCCCAGCTTTCACGGGTGTTTATTTTTGCTTTCAGTTTGGTTATCCGTGGCACACATAAAGCCTCCTCTGCAGTTTGTTTTATGGCTGAAAAACCCCGACACGGTTCAGCTCCAGAGCGGTAAAACTCGCTCTCCCCATCCAAAGCCGCCCGGGAACACCATCTGCCAACACGCCGCAGCACACGATGCCCAGAAACCACAGTCTCGGCCCAAAAGCTGGCAACTTTCTTACACAACAGCTCCCTACGCTGCTAAAACCCTTTTTAATTTTAATTTATGCTATAAAAGTAAGTTACACCCCGTCCAAAGACGCTACCACCCCGCTGAGCACGTCTGGATGCTAAACTTTGATTCTCTATGGCAACGTGCGTCTATTTAAGACAAAACCCAAACCATAATTAAAGTTATTGATAGGATCTCGTGTTTACTGTTTGCTATTTTAATATCAAGTGCTGTTGGCTTTCAAGCCACTCATTTCCACGGCTTGCAGGGGATGATGAAGCTGGAAACATGCCTAAACGTCGGGGGTTTTTGACGTTTCTATGGGCACTTCAGCTGTCAAATCAAAGAAATGCACGTAACAGGCTCATCCCAGTGGATGCTTCTCATCCAGGATTGCCTTGACTGGAAGTCAGCAAGTGATTATTGAGCTACCAAGACACACATAAAAATAAAGCAGCTTTAACAAAAGCTTTTTGTTTGTGCATAAGCAGAGCCAACAGGGCGATGGCACATTGGTGACACAACTATTTCCAGCCTTGTGGAAGTTGGCATTTTAACATTCCAAAAAGGAACAAATTCCAGGTTGCAGCACTTACCAAAGGTTAAAAGCCTCTTCCTTTCCTTGCCCAATGTCAAATTTGGTGGTTGCTACTAGCACCAGACATCCCCAAAAAGCTGCTGTGGGGGACTGTGCCCCTACTACTCAGCACCTGGAAGACTAACTGAAGCTCAGTGACAACACACTTAAGTTTCTGGATGTGTATCAGTACTGGTGGGTCCAAAAAGCCTGGAGCTTTAAATCCACCTGCAGCATTTTGAACACACTGTACTAGTAACGATATGGTTAAAAAAAAAGGTATCATTGTAACAATGGGATTTAAATCCAGCTAACAACGGGGGAGGGAGACTCATGGCATTTCGTACACAAACAAGTCACCAGCCCCATTTATCCCCACTACTCCTTCCACTGCTGTCAATAAATACACTACTTCATTAAAGCTCGGTTTTCTTTCTGTTTTAGCTCCTCTCCGCAGAAAGATGAAGCTGTAATTGAAATTATCTAGAAATTGGCAGCGACACGAACTTGCCAGATTCCAGCTAATTGTTTGGATTAGTAATCCCAGTTGCATGCAAAAATCCACTTTATTTAAGGCAGAGAAAGGCATGGGGTGTCCTCCTGCTACGTGACCTGCCTGCTCCGGGATTGGGAACTACCGGCATTCCCAAACCCCCCACGCCACGGCCAGACCAGCTCCTTAGCTCAAATATGGGATCACCGAATCATTAAGGTTGGAAAAGACCTCCCAGACCACCAAGTCCCACCCTCAACCCAGCACCACCACCCCGTCCACCAGTGAACCACGTCCCCAAGTGCCACATCCACACGTTTTCTGAACACTTCCAGGCATGGTGATTCCACCACTTCCCTGGGCAGCCTGTCCCGAACATGCCCCGGGAGAGCCGTCCCTGTCGCAGCCGATGCAGCCCCGTCCGTCTGACGCCGCTTCCCCGCGCAGAGGTGGGAAACATCCACGGGGATGCCGAGACCGGACAGCCTGGACAGAGCGCGGCGCTTTCCCCCGGGGGCCCCTTGTGACACCGAGCGCCGCGTCCGGCCCCGGGGGGGTGGAGAGGCCCCGCGGAGCGCCGGCAGTGCCTGCGCCGCATCCCACCCACGGAGCTGGGATGGACGGGGGTCCGCCGGGATGCTCCGTGTCGGCACCGCGGGGTGGGGGACTGCGGCATCGCGTGGGCTCCCCACGGCGCTGTGGCGGGCGGGCAGCAGCGTGCGTGACACCCCCCCGCACTGTAGCTTGCCTCCCTTCATTTCGGGTTAAATCAGAAGGGGAGAAAGGAAAGGTGGGGGGTCACGGTGCGGGGGCGGGGGGGAGGAGGGGCAAGCAACGCTGTTGCCCCCCCAGCCACAGCCGCGGGGTGTCCGCATCGGGGCCATCGCCGCCGAGCCTCCCCAGCCCCGCCGCGGTGACCCCGCGACCGGCAGCGCTCAGAACCCTCCCGCCCTCCCGCATTGTTGCGCGGGCGGACCCACGTGCCGCCACCGCCGCCGCTTCCCCTTGTCCCGCAGCCTCATCCCCAGCGGCCGCCGCCGCGCACTGACCTGCCCGCCGGCTCGGCTGCGCTGGGCTGTGCTCCGCTGGGCCCCGCTCGGCTCCGCTCGCCGCCCGCCCGGCCGCGCTCCCCGCTCCGCTCCCGCACATGCGGCCGCCGCTCCCGCCGCCACCGCCCCGCGCGCGCCCGCGCCCCCGGCCCCGCCCCCGCGCGCCCCCGCGCCGTCACGTGCAGCCCCGCGCAGCCAATGGGAATGCAGCGAGCCGGGCGGGGAGGGGCCGTTGCCGAGGGGCGGGAAAGGGGGCGGGGTCACGCGGGGAGGGGGCGGGGCCAGGGAGGGAATGATGGGGGTGAGAGCAGGAGGGAAAAGGAGAAAAGGAAGAAAGAAAAGAAAAATTGAAATAAAATAAAGAAAAAAAAAAGAGAAAAAGAAAAAGAAAAAGAAGAAATAAAAATTAAAAGAAAAAGGAAAAAGAGAAAGAGAAAAGAAAAAGAAGAAAGAAAAAGAAAAAGAAAAAGAAAAAGAAAAAGAAAAAGAAAAAGAAAAAATAAAAATGAAAAGAAAAAGAAAAAATAAAAATGAAAAGAAAAAGAAAAAGAAAAAGAAAAAGAAAAAGAAAAAGAAAAAGAAAAAGAAAAAGAAAAAGAAAAAAATGAAAAGAAAAAGAAAAAGAAAAAATAAAAATGAAAAGAAAAAGAAAAAGAAAAAAGGAAAAGAAAAAAGAAAAAGAAAAGAAAAAAAAATAAAAATGAAAAGAAAAAGAAAACGAAAAAGAAAAAGAAAAAGAAAAAAGAAAAAGAAAAAGGAAAAGGAAAAAGAAAAAAGAAAAAGAAAAGAAAAAGAAAAGAAAAAGAAGAAATAAAAATGAAAATGAAAAGAAAAAGAGAAAAGAAAAAGAAAAAAGGAAACGAAAAGGAGAAAAGAAAAAGAAAAGAAAAAGAAAAAGAAGAAATAAAAATGAAAAGAAAAAGAAAAAGAGAAAAGAAAAAGGAGAAAGAAAAAGAAAAAAGAAAAAGAAAAGGAGAAAAGAAAAAGAAGAAAGAAAAAGAAAAAGAAAAAAGAAAAAGAAGAAAGAAAAAGAAAAGAAGAAAAGAAGAAGAAAGAAAAAGAAAGGAAGAAAAGAAAAAGAAGAAATAAAAATGAAAAGAAAAAGAGAAAAGAAAAAGAAAATGAGAAAAGAAAAAGAAGAAAGAAAATAAGAAAAAGGGAAGGAAAAAGAGAAATGGAACAAGAAGGGCTGTTCCACCCGGAGAAGAGAAGCCTTGAAGGAGACCTTGGAGACCTGCCAGCACTTAAAGGAGATACAGGGGAGCTGGAGAGGGACTTTGGGCAAGGGCTTGTAGGGACAGGATAAGTGGGAATGGCTTTAAGCTGAAGGAGGGCAGGTTTAGATCAGATATTAGGAAGAAATTCTTGACTGTGAGGGTGGGCAGGCCCTGGCACAGGTTGCCCAGAGAAGCTGTGGCTGCCCCATCCCTGGAAGTGTCCAAGGCCAGGTTGGATGGGGATTTGAGTAACCTGGGCTAGTGGAAGGTGTTCCTGCCCATGGCAGGGGGTTGGAATGAGATGATTCTGCAGGTCCCTTCCAACCAAAAATATTCTGTGATTCTAGGATTCTAAGAAGAAGAAAATGAAGATGATAGGAAGGAAGAAAAGAAGGAAGAAGAAAGAAGAAGGTGAAAATGATAAGGAGGAAGAGGAGAAGGAAGGGGAGAATAAGAAGAAAGAAGACTGAAAAGAAAGGAGAAGAAGAGGAGGAAGAAAGAAGGCAAAGATGGCAAAGGTAGCAAAGGAGGAAGAGGAGGAAGAAGAAGATGAAGAGGAGGAAGAAGAAAAGGAATAAGGAGGAGGAGAAAGAGAAAAAGAAGAAGAGGAAGATGAAAATAACCAAAGATATAACAAGGAGGAATGTGAGGAAGGCAAAGAGCAGTCCTGGAGGCAGGGGCAGGGGCAGCAGCACAGGCCTGGGCTGGGTGCAGCATTGACCCCCCTTCCCCCAGACAGCACAACCTGGGCAGGTGTCCATGATTCCCCAAATTCCCTGACAGCCAAGCTGGATGCAGGGAGGAGGCTGCCCATTCCTGAAACCATGAAGGGCATATTTAACACCTTGCCAGAGGTGCTGGGTATCGGTGAGGTTCAGGGATCACCCAGCAGGTCACTGCCTCAGCTCTGGAGTGGTTCAGGAGCTGCTGCTTTACAGCCAAGGGCCTCACCTCTGCTGTCGACCTTTCTGTCTATAAACCCCTGTGTAGGTCTGTGCTGTAAAGAGCTACCATAAATTCAGAGGATCAGGAACAGAACACCTGATGTCGCCACAGGTTCCCTTTTTCATTGATTTCTGATTTATTGTGGACTTTCTTAGCAGAAATTACCTCAGAGGCAGTCAAGGGCTTCACAGACTTCAAAGGAATAATAGGGGTTTGGGGGTGACAGGCACAGGGGGATGAGGTGATTCCCCAGGAGACACATACTAACATGTAGAGATGAAGATCAGGAGATCCTCAGATGTGCTTGCATTTCAAGGATTCTTTTTTCTCTTCCCTGAAAGGCACTAAACAAATGCCCTCTAAGCAAGAACCATCTGACAGTGCTTTATGTTTCTAAGAACACTGTTAAAAGTACACACAGCTCCTCTTTGGTTAAGGAATGACCTGGAATCATGGGATTACAGAATACTCTGAGTTGAAAGGGACCCACAAGGATCAACGAAGTCCAGCTCCTGGCCCCGCACAGGACACCCCCAAGAATCACACCATGTACTTGAGAGTGTTGTCCAAACACTTCTTGAACTCTGTTCCAATGCCTGTTCCAGATGTGATGCTTGGTGGGGTGACCACTTCCCTGGGGAGCCTGTTCTGGTGCCCAGCCACCCTCTGGGTAAAGAACCTTGCCCTAATATCCAACCTAAACCTCCTCTGACACGTGTTATGTTGTTACATGGCACAGCTGTGACCTGTCACACGACCTGCCATGACCTACAGCAAGTCCTCTTGCAGAACTTGAGAAAGGTTGATTTGGCATATGATGGTTCCTAGAGAAGAAAAGAGAAGGGAGAAAAAAGGGAAAGGAATTGTTAAAAAAAAAGAACAAAAAATCAAGAAAAAGAAAGTAAATAAGTTAATTTTACCAAAGTTTCTTAACACAATGAATCTCATGCAACCAGAGTGTGTATGTAAATAAAGAAAATGGATCATTGAATAAAACTTTGGAATCTGATGATTGATTCCAAAGGATATTCAAGACATTTGGTGTCTGCAAGTTTGAAACCTACATCTGGGTGAAAGGTATTTTCATTCTCTCTTTCCCCTTCCCCTACCCAGGCAGAGGCAAAGCATAAGCTTAACCTTGATTAGACATCAACAAATTCACACCTTGAAAAGATGTCTGCTGAGAACAGAAAAAAACCTGTGACTTCCCTTGCTGTTGACATTTAGGTCCCACTGTGTGACTGCCTGCTACTTTTTCAAAGTGAGAAGGCTGTTTTTCACATCAATGTTTTTAATGAAATACTCAGAGTTTGACTTTTGGTGGTGCTCAAATCAGTCTGGCATAACCTCGGGAAAGCTCTGGAGGGCACAAGTCTTCCTACCAATGCTGGTGATGGTAGGAGTGATGGAGAAGCCCGCCTGCAACTGCTTTCTTTAAAAGCCAAAAAATTGAAAACTGAAACAAACAAACAAAAAACTCCGAAAGAAAAACAACTTCACAGCTGCTCTGCTCAGTTGGGTATTTTTGGTCAAATCTTTTCTTGTTAAAACAGCATGACCCCTTTCCCTTCCACGGGGATTCCCAGGCATGAGGGGGAACTGTGTTTGGCTCCGAGGGAATACGTTTGTTTTTCTGTGTCCTTTATTGTTTGTAGAACGACAGACCCGCCTTTCCTTCAGACACAGCAAATGCCAGTAATCTGGTTTTATTTAGCAGAGAACCTGAGAGCAGTGGTTGGCAAAGCTGCTCTTTGCTTCCCATCTGAAATGTCACACGGCAAATTGTAGCACAGCCCCAGCTTGACAGGCCTGGCAGAAGAAAAGGGGCAACAGCAGGAGGCTCCACCACATTCCCTCAGAAGTGCTGTCAAACCCAGCTTGATCTCTCTTGCATGGGTGAGGCTGACGGGTTGCTGTGCCTGAGAGTGTTGCTTCTTGGTTAGGGGTGTAAATTCACACCAGTTTTGCTGCTGATTTTTGGGTACCAGAGAATGGGAGCATATTCTGAGTAGGGGAACTTTTGTCCATTGAAAGCTGGTGGGGGTGTGGGGGTATTAAAAATTCATAGGCAATGCAACTGAGGAACACCTTCAGGTCTCCTGGCAAGCCTGAATCCATCTTCAGTCTAGCCCTGCCTTGCTTCTCTGAATTTTAGAGAAACAGGCAGAGAGAAATGTTTCTACAATCAGGTCACCGCCTTAAGAGGATCAACTAGGCTTCATGTTAGCTGTAATTTCTGAATTTGAATGGATTTTCAGCGCAAATATCGACAATCTCCTGTGCACGTGAGCATCCTTGAGCATGTTTTTCAGCCTAATGCGTTGGAAGGATTGTAACCTCTGCAGAGATGCTAATCCCACCAGGCTGTGTTTGCCTTAGTGGAAAGCCTGGCTATGTTTTAATGTGTGCTTGTCAAAGTGCCTGTGATACAGCTGGGACACTCTCCTGGATGAAGCCCACGCAGCCTTCGTGTTTGCAGAAAGGATGGAAATGCAATCCATATACCCGCTCTGAATTTCTGTAACCTTTTTTTATCATGGTTCTTCCCTGCCTTTTCTGTCATTTCCATTTCAGCCAGACTTAGCTTTCTTCAAACCATTAACAGTGAACTGATGGAAAAAATGACTCTGCTTTTGCCACCTGCAGACAACACCTCTCATGGCTGCTGTGTTGGAGAAGGAAGCAGCAGAAAAGTGATAATTCTGGGTTGGGAAGGTTGCAGGAGGAACCACTCCTCCAGGGTAGGAAGTGAAACATGAATTCCTGAGATGTCAGTGTTAATGTTCCACACTGATGCCTCCTTCCCATTCACTAACTGGTGAGATTGAACGAGTCGTCCCCTGAGTTTCTCAGCCACTGGAGCCTGTGTCTTGCCCCTCTACACCAGGTATTTCTGCTCCATTGGTGAAGCAGTTATCACATCTTGTGCCTCTGGAACTGCAACATCTGAATGAGGTTTCCTGAAACAGCATCACATTCACGCGCGTGACAAGCAGCCTGGATTTCTCCAGCTTGCAGAAGTCCCAGAAACTCCTGTATATTGACTAGTGGATGCTTTTTCTTTCTGGGAGACATGAAAAAGCTTTTAAAAAAATTCAAAACCCCCAAAAACACCTCACAAAAAAACCCCAAATCCAAACCTATGCAATAGTTCAAATTCAAAATTTATTTCGTTTCTTTTGGATTTTTTTTATTTTTTATTTTAGCTTTTCCTCCAGGAAAGGCTCAAAATGGAGCACTTAGCCCCATTAGAAGAGTCATTTAATAGCTGGACCAGCACGTGGAATTCACTTGAAGGCACTGACTAATTCAGCACATGAGCGAAACTGAAGTTCACTCATAGGTGGTAACGCCTTTCTTTTTCCCACACTCATCAAAACCTTGTTTGCCTACTTCACAGATTCCCCAGGTATTAATAGCCAGCGAAAGCTTCCGAACAGAAAGAGCTGGGTCCAGAGATTCAGAGGTTTCATTTGCATGTCAAACAGATGGGGGAGGCTATGAAGGGAGCTCTACCACTGCTGCAGATACCCTGGCTTCTTGCAGCTGCTCTCCTACAGGGCTGAAGCTCAGTCCTGCTTTCTCAGGCACACGACACAGTCTGGGGCTCTCCTCTGGGCTGAGAACGTGGTTAAATCCTTGCAGGCACCACAACGTGGGATGGCATTTTAACCACATCAGGGAAGGCAGGATGGGTCTTCTAGGGCAGGGCTTCTTCACATGCGGTCCCTGCACTACTGGTGGTCCCTGGTGTGCCTGAAGGTGGTCTGCAAAATGATTGCAATTAGGAAAATGAAACCATACATATTGCATTCCCACACACGCAAGCCAGCAATAAGGAAGGAGATGAAGTAACCATAACAGAAAAATATTTTGAGTTTTAGGTCTTGGTGATGATTCTTTCAGTGCTGTGGTCCTCAAAGTTTGTGGTTTTTTTGTTAAAGAAGCTGAATCGATCACTTGTTTTAAGGAGGTTGGTGTGGGCAGCTGGTTGCCCCACTTCATCTGGCACTGGAAGCCTGGGCTGGTACGTGCTGCAAGAACCCTGCTTGCTGCCAGAAGTTACCTGCAGCCAACCCCACATACCTATTCAAAGCACCTTCGTTTTCCTCATTAAAGGACATTCTTGCATAATCTTCCTTGTATGATAAGGAACAGTGCTTACTTTCTATCTCACGCCCAGGCTTCCAGACTCAGACAGGCCTAAGGAAAGGCCTGTTCTGCGTAACCAGCTCTGTCTGGGAGTGTAGACACATCCTAAGGACATGATACTATCCGGGGTGGGGGGAGAGGGTGTTGCCCCAGGCGTCCAGCAAAAGTGAGCACTGGGGATGACAGGCTGGTGTGGAGACAGCAAGAGTGAGAAACACTGCACACAGAAATTTCTCTGTGCCTCACAGGGGTTTCCTCCCTTGGTCCCATGAGAAAAAAACTCACAGCTCTTAATTTCTTTTGTTTAGGGTAACTTTGCTGTTTACTCAGGGATGGATTTTGAATGGTGCTGCTGAAAATTGAGAGGGAAGAGAGCTTGCCCACCTTTATCTTAACCTCAATAATGAAGTGTCTGGATTACCAGATGAACTTCAAATAACATGACCTCACACCATTCAAACCAGTTGAGTCCTGGGCCTAGACATGGGGTAGATCTCTGGCCCTGATTTGTTCTCCTGTGAGATCCATGGGATCTCACTTGGTTGGTCAGGCATTCATCCCTGTAGATAAAAGCATCCTTGATGGAGTTTAGCTTAGACTACTTTGGTGAAACCTAGAACTTTGGTAAAAAAACCCAATACCTGGAGTGTCATGTGGCCTTTTCAAGGAGGTTTGGTCGCATTCAGCAATGAATGCGAAGGAAAGTCGTTTCCTGGGATTATCGAGGCAGGGGATGAATGAATCAGTTTGCTGGTTTTCCCTTGCAGAAGAGCTTCTGGTGATCCACCACAGGTCTACACTGTTCTAGGGGACAAAAATGACTGGTTCTTAAGCTAAACTCAAAAAAATCTTACTTTCAGTCCTCATGGGCCATGGTTTAACACTGATATTGGCAGCAGAGTGACCGAACCTTCTAATGGTTTCCTTTCCATTTCACAGAAAGTGGAGGCAGTCAAAGGTTAAGTGACTTTCCCAAGGTCATGTAGGAAATCAGTAGGGCAGGAGCCTGGTCATTAGGACATCCTTTCTCCAGAATACAACAAGAAGTGGACCAGAGGTTCAGAGAAAGAACGGGACTTGCCCAAGGTTGTGGGATCATCCCATCTCCTGAGGCACTTGCCCTGGCAGCAAGATTATCACATACTTCCCGTACTTCCACTGCAAGAAGTGAATGGGAAGGGGCGTGTGGGGGAAACAAGCCATTTGCTATTAATTCAGTCGAGCTTGACTGGACATGCACAAGCAATCTGGAGAAGGAAATAGCTCTAGTTCTGTCTGGTTCAGCAGAAACTCCGCCCACAGAAGCTTTCCGGCAGGAAATCAAGTTACAAACATTAAATGATCTGAGCAAATTCTCATACACTGATCCTACCCTGGGGACAGGACACTTTTGCGAGCTGCTTGTTGAGGCTGTAGTTTGAGATACCTTAACCCTTTCTGGAGTGGCACTTGGAGGGCATCATAGCTTCTTGTGCCAGGCTGGAGAGATCACAAGCAGGAAAACTGAAACAGATTTACAACTGTTGGGGTCATTCTTCATCAATAAAGAAGTCCTGAAAGCTTTATGTGGAGGAAAGATGGGGAGGGCTGGGGACTCATTCTTCTGCTTGCTTTTCCTACTGAAAAATTGAGATCTGTCGACAATATGTTTCCTGGAACACCCTAAAGATGACCAAAAAATGTGTGGTTTCTGGCACCAGCCTGATGGTACAAGTGAAACCTCTCAACGGAGAAAGAAACCAAATTGTGCTTGTGCTGGTTCAGACTCTTTGTTTTTCATTAGCACAAATGCCAGAAAAACAATAAGTTGCCGTTGTAAAAATTCACCTACTGCTTCAGCTAAGGGTTAAGATAAATTGTAGTCTGTGTTTAAATGATATAGTGAACCTTGAGGAAATAAACCTTGATGCTTGCATTAGCAAGCCCTGAGATTTAAAATGAAAAAGCTCAGAGAGGAGGGGAGCTTTTCTTCTCACAGAATAGGAAGCAAAAAGAAGCACAGCTCATATTTTTTTCTTTATCCAATTACCGGTATTGCAGATGAATGTCTGACACTGAGACAAGGGAGGAGGTGGAAACTGCCTGCAGAGACAGCAAGGCTGTTTTTCACATGCTGGCTGGTTTCGGGGGCTTGCAGTCCCTCAGCACATTGCTGGAGAGTGGGAAGGAGGGGATGGCCCCTGCTAACAGTGCTTTCCTCTCGAGCTGTGCCTCAGGTTTCCTTTTCCTTGCTCTGAGAAGCAGAGCATCTCCTGATGAAGGTCACAGCTTTGATCCCCACGGCTGGCTCTCGGCTGGCTCTCGTGTTTATGGATGGCCATTATTAGTAACACAGGGTAGTGCATGCACTGCTCTGTGCCTGCCCTTGTCTGGCTGTGAGAGAGCAGGGGCAGGATAACAAAAGAAAGTATAAATAGACCCTTTTAAAAAGCCTGTTAAATGGGAATAGACTTTTAGGGAGGAGTGAGAAAGAATGAGGTGAGTTACCATAGGAACTGCCAATAGTTTATTTAAGAAGGGCAAAGAAACAAACACCACAAAAAGGCAAAGCTAAGAGAAGTTGGAGATTGCTGAACTGATCTATCAGGATACAGACATAGAAGGGCCAGGTAAGAGCAGTGAGTTTCCACTAAAGCTGTGCTGAAAAAAATCATCCCACTTTACCTCTTGCAAAGTGATCTGGAAAAAGTTACTATGAAATGTGTGCTTCCAGTTAGGGAAACTGCATTTCCAGGTTTTTTGGTGGGGTAGAGGCTGGGGAAAGGCATGAGAACAAATGTCACACTGGTGAAATCAGAAGGAGCAAAGGGCCACATTACCTCTGTCCAACCTGAACCCACATATGGCAAACCCAACTTTTGGTCATCCTGATGTTAGAGAAATAGCAGAGGACATTTCTTCAAGTTGACATTGGAGGAATAGTTTGTATTATTGTTATTTGATGATGATGATGATGATGATGATGGTGATGCCCCATCCATGAAAGTATTCAAGGCCAGGTTAGATGAGACCCTGAGCAACCTGGTCTAGTGGAAAGTGTCTCTGCCCATGGCAGGGAGGTGAAACTAGATGATCTTTAAGGTCCCTTCCAACCTAAACAATCCTGTGATTCAATGATTCTGCAAGTCCAGAACCCAATTCAGTCTTGACGTAGGTACTTCTGAGAAGCAGGCACTGCTGTGATGTCGATTCTGTTCCTCCATCTGGATCAAACATTTTGCAGACTTTGCTTCTTGAAGTAGCTCCTGCATTTCTGTCTGCAAAGTCAGGTCCTTGCAGCAGGCAGAAGTGTTCAGGCTTCTTCATTTATTTCTCCAAGCTCCCACTCCATAAAGAAAGACCAAAATAAGCTTTAATCATAGGACTGGGGACACTCTGGCCTGAAGAGGTCATCTGCAGCACAAATAATGGCAAAGCCATGCGGTTTGCAAGGCAACTTTGCAGGATTGCTGGGAACGACTAAAGAGCAATTGGTCAAACAGATTAGGCTGGTGTGGTCTGTGTGTATTGCAAGTGCAGGGTGAGGGGCAGGGCTGCAAATCCCAGCTCACAGTGACCTGGCCTTGCAGAGGCCAAGGGCAGAGATGGCTGAGGGCTGGCTGGGGTAGGTCTGGTTTTGGTGGCTGGATGTGATGCTGTGCAGGAATGGCTGCACTGCTCCTGCCTGGTGAATAAGAGCTGCTCCCAATCTGGGCACAGCTTGAGTCAGCCACATCACTGGGAAGCTCCAGCTCCATTTCCAACCTTTCCATACCATAATGCTGTGGAACCTTGGGTCAATTCACTCCACTGGATCTGCTTTTTCCACTAGGGCCATGTTTCCATCTTTGTGTTCTGTCTCAAATGCGTGCATGCTGTAGACTGTCTGGGAGTGGGAATATCTTCCTGGCTGTTGATATAGTGCTAATCAAAGTGAGACCCTGATCAAGAGAGGGCTTTCAGGAGCTCACACAAGTCAGGTCTCAAAAATTCAATCTGAATGTCCTTCTCTGTGTGCCACGTGAAAAGGAGGGACAGAAATGCAAAGATTTCATGTCCCACCTGTGTTAATATAAAGTTATTAGCTATAAACATCCTCAGAACAATCAAAGCTTTATGAACCCAGCACTGCCTGTCTAACAATGGATAGAACACAGGCTGGAAAGATTTTTGACCTTCCTGTGAGGACCACACTTTAGCCAGGGAGAGCTTATTAGCTATAAGCATCTCCAGAATATCGAAGTCTTGTGAACCCAACACTGCCTGTCAAACACTGGACAGCACAAAGGTTGGAAGGGTCTTTGACCTCTGCTATAAGTCCACACTTAATAGCCAGGGAGAACTTTCTCTATGAAGATATTAACTATAAGAATCCCAGAACATTGAAGTCTTATGAACCCAACACTGCCTGCCTAACAAGGGACAGCACAAAGGTTGGAAGGGTCTTTGACCTCTGCTGTGAGGACCACACTTAATAGCAAGAAAAGAACTTTCTCCACAGCAGCTCCTGAAATAACTTTTATTAATACAAGTATATGACAATTATTGTGGGTTTGTGTTGCCAGTGATAACGTTTGGCTGCATGATTGTATTTAATTGATGACCAAAAACCCCAAAAGAAACCAGCACAAAACACAGAGACAAACACACCAAACTTAAGTTTCAATACAGCAGTTTCCCCACCATGACAGACTTTGCTAACAACAGAAAACTACAAACCAGAAACACAACAACCTAAACACAAATCTAGAACACAAAATAAAAGGTAAAGTACCAAAACACAGTTATTAAATAACAAATAAGTTGTCTGTAGTGAACTTAGTGTCAAAGTAGCTGTGAGGTAGAAGAGAAAGCATATTATAAGGGTTTAAGGTACTTTATAAGGAATAATGTAACAAGCATAGTATGAGATATAAGATAGAATGTATAAAGTAATAGGCGTTGTACAAGAGTAAAGTATAAGATATGGATTATAAAGTATAGAGGGTACACGGTTTTCTCCCCCCTACATTGTCTGAAGAGGTGGGAGGAGACAGGGCAGCTGCTCTCAGCTCCCCTCACAGAGGTGACAGCATTTCTCCCCAGTTTTTGCTCATGCCCAATCTCTTCTTATACCCTTTTCCTTAAGTAGGTTGAGTGATTATAGTCAATAATAGTTTTTTTGGGGGGGATGATAGACAGATGACATAAGTCTGAGGGCTGTCTCCTTGTGTCTCCATAGGGTGTTGTGAAGAAGGGCCACGTCATTTCCATAACTGTTCTTCAGTAACCCTATCAATATGCTTTGAGCATTTTCAGGAAGCCACTGGAGTCTCTTTGTCCCCTGACAATGGTTCTGGGAGCACCCCTCCAGGGGCTGAGGTGTTCCCCTTAAACCATCTGGAGGTTATCAGGGCTATCACCCCACACTGTGCATCAGCAACACGGGAATCATCATGGAGAGGCTCAGAGAATTGGGACTGTTCAGCCAGCAGAAGAAAAAGCTCTGGAGTGATGCTATTGCAGCCTTTTGGTACCCAAAGGAAGCTTAAAAGTAAGATAATGAGGAATTTTTTTTCTAGAGCACGTAGTGACAGGACAAGGAGGAATTGCTTTAAACTGACAGGGGGCAAAGTTACATTAGATATTGGGAAGAAATTCTTTCCTGTGAGACTGGTGAGGCCCTGGCACAGGTTGCCCAGAGAAGCTGTGGCTGCCCCATCAAGTGTTCAAGGCCAGGTTGGACATGGTTTTGAGCAACCTGGTCTAGTGGCACATGTTCTGCCCATGGCAGGGGGTTGGAATGAGATTGTCTTTCAAGGTTCCTTCCATCCCAAACCATTCTGAGTCTATGATTCTGTGTTCTTTACTGTTCCTTTTCCCTCACAGGAAAGGTCTCAGTGGGTAAGGAGCAAATACCAAAGACTGAGAATACTGGCAGCTGTGATGGACAACGATGCCTTCCCTTGTCCCATCTGCTGTTTGATTTTTCCTCAAGTGTTTTTACTGAGATTATGTATGTCGTAGGTAAAATGGCTGATTGTAGCAATTCACTTTCATTTTTTCTGTGCCCAAAATATGCATCCTGCCTGAACACCACCTTGTGCTAAATGCTGCACATTCACAGAACAGAAAGGTGCCTTCTGCCCTGAAGAGCACTCAACACCAGAAAAGAAGCAGCAGATAGAAGAGCAGGTGTGAAGATACTTGAAAACACTGCAATGGGACTGGACTGTCCCGCTCTTGACTTTAAAAGCTCCAAGACCAGAAGCAACTCAAAAGTTCCTGAGGTTGGGGTGTCTTTTGTTGTTTTGTTTTTAATCATTTAGTTTCTAAATCAGTGTAAAGATTTCCCAGTTCTTGACTCGTAATTTTGAAAGTTCAGATCTGGTACTACAGGAAGAGTTCAAACGATGGAGAAGCCACAAAGAGAGAGCAATTGTCCCTGTGAGGAGAGCTAAGAATTGCAAAAAATTTTTATTTCTTCTAAAGATTGCATGAGCAACTTCATCAGGGAAAGAGAAACAGTTGCAAAAGTGTCCTGCCTCTCTGCAGTGGAGGGGAGACTCTGGACTTTCCCGTCCTCTTTGGCTTCATGTTACTACCTAAAGCAATACTGTGTATTCACAAAACAGAGCAGGAAACTTCGTGTTTGGTTTCTATTAAGAGTCTCCTCCTCTCACCAAGAAGGAGGCAGATCTTTTTAAAACTCTTGAGTATGAACTGAAAGCCCTATTTCTCCTTAGATTAATCATAGAATCCTAGAATGGTTCGAGCTGGATACCTTAAAGATCAACTCCTTGTGACCTCCCTGCCAAGAGCAGGGACACCTTCCATTAGACCAGGTTGCTAAAAACCCCATCCAGCCTTGCCTAGAACACTTCCAAATCCAAAAGCTTGCCCTCAGTTTCCTCCTCCAACACCTCTCTGCTCGCTGAGTGCATTGCAGCAGCAGTACCACAGCAGCAGCACATTACTGATCCCCTGGATGAAATCTGCTGCACAGCTTGAAAGGCTGATGTCTCTGTGAGCCCATTAACACAGACATGTTTGCCAGGGGGTGGAAATGATTTCATCCAAAAAAAGGCCCCAGGTTACCTAGCCCAGGCCAACTATTACACAAACCCCAACCTATGGGTGGCATATTTATTTTTAGGTTGCTAAATTCTCTTCATTTTCTCCTCCGGAGCAAGAGGCAAATCAGCACCCGACTGCTCTACTTTGTACATTTCCCTGACCTATGGAGAGTTATCCCATATGCCCACCCATGCATGAGAAATTCAGGGTGAGCATTTTCGGAAGGTTTCACACAGCCTTTGATGTCTCCCAGCCTGGGAAATTGGTCCTCCTCTTGCTTCCCAGCTTGGAAGGTCTCGCTGTGGTATCTGCAAGAGATAACGCTGCCTTTCGCTGTCTGCACTCCGTGTCAGTCTGACTCTTTGCCTCTCTGCTGTGGGACTGCAAAGGGGTATTTGCCTCCAGATATTGCAGAAGGGCCCTCTTGGAAGCCTGGCCTGCCTGCAGAGCTGGGCAGTCCACGCCACTCCTCTCTTCTCACAGAGATTGAGTTATGCCAGGCTTTGACCTAAGTGAAACTGCTGACGGTCACAGGGATTTGACTAATCTCCTTAGGTCGCTGTGAAATTTGTGATTCCTTTTAGGGAATAGAATTTTTTTATGATTTTTTTTTCCCTTCGGGCTAACTTGCAATGTAAAAATAAACTGAAGCCCACGGTGGGAGATTAATTTCCTCCCAAACTCAGGAAGGGCAGTCAGTCAACACGAGATCCTCCTGGCCCATCCCAGGAGGATGCTGCTTCTGGATTCATTCCTGGAGACAGCTGCTGTCCGACCTTGCTGTAGGACTTCCTTCCCCAGCGCTCTCCTTCTGGCCCTGTCGTAGCCCCATGGGGTCTGAGTGCAGCTTGTGGGCACAGCCCAAGACATTTCCTTTCCTCCTGGCTCTGCTCTGCCTCAGAGCCCTCTGCTAGCAATAATTCTGGGGGTAGGGACCTGAAATGGTAAACCCCTAATTTCTAGTCTTATTTGACCTATCCCTTAGTGAAGGAGAATCCTCATTTCTTCAGGTATCCAACCTCCAGGGTCTTATTAATAATTTTATCTCCATTTTCATGGCTCAGAGAGCCTCTTTGCAGCCTCCTCCGAGGGTAATTTTGTCCTTTCTGTACAGAAAACACCATTCCTGTGGTTTTCCCATCAGTCCTGCTTCCAGCATGCTGTTGCCCTTTCCAGAACGTGGGAGGGTTTGCTGTGATGCCTGTGATACATCTCCTACTTGACCAGCATCAGCCCACTTTTCCTGGCTCTCTGATCCTTCCTCACCCAACTTACATTTAAGGGTGGTTTCATTATAAAGTCCTCAAACACCCTGAAAAGAGTTGAAGTCTGGCATTGTGCTCTTGCACTCAAAACATTGCGGAAACACTAGACCCACTTTCCATGTGGGGGTTTGTACACGGGTCCCTGTGGCAAAGAAACCTCCTCAGACCCCTGGGTGCATATGGTTGCTGCACAGTGCCAGTATTAGCCCAATAATTAAGAGCTGGTTGCTCACACAAATGTCAGAGCCTGGCTCATTTTTTGCTATGCTCCAGGGGTTCCTGTTTCTAGACATTCCCATGAATTAAGCTGAGTAAGCTGGCAGGAGAGAAACAGTCTCTGAATGTTGGCATGAAAAGTCCCACCACAAATTCAGCTGTCATTGTCCTTCTGCTTTGAAAGTTTTAAGCCCTTCAATTAGGGAGAAATGACAATACCCAGAGTGGGATGCCTTTGCTCTTATTTTGGCATGTAGAATTGAGTTGTCTGGCTTCAGATGAACTAGTCACTGTCAGCTCCCGTTGTCACCGATGCAGAGGAATAGGAAGAACCAGAGAGTGATTCAATCTACAATAGTGTCTGAGAGAGGTCAAATGAATCACAGACTGCAAAAGAAGGTGAAGCTGCATGGCCAGACATCAGATTCTATGTTTTAGAGGTCTAAATTTGAGTGAAATGAATTCCACTCCTGTGACTCAGGTGGTTGGTCACACTGCAATGACAAGCTGACCATGCTGAGTAATGCAGCTCTGATTTCATGACTTACTTTTACCCCTGCCTCTCTTTTTTTTTGCCTAAGTGAAGCTGCAGCACTGTCCTGTTGATTCATTTCTCAGCCCTCAGTGGCAGGACTGGGACAAGTAGCATCTACCTGGCCACAGATCATGTGCTTGTCTTCTGGAGGTGCAACCACATGGTCTTACCTTGTGCTTCTGGGATGCTTTATTTCTTCTCCTCTAAGACATCTTTGAATTCATAAAAGTGCTAATGTGCAAAGTCACAGGTGAAGTCTAAAAGGCTCAAGACTGCAATGCTGAGAGGTCAAGAACAGGCTGAGGGCTCATGATGGCCTGGGAAGCTGAGGAAGAGGGCCTGGGATAAGGGCAAGGAAGGGAATGTGATAGGCATGAACATGTGAACGTGAGTAGTTTCAAAAATTAAAAGCACAAGAAAACATGAGAAAATGCTGTGATAATGCAATGTGGGGCTGAAACGTGGACTTGGAGCCACCATGTAATCTACCCCACTGCAGGGGTCATATTTAGGTTCCTAATGCCAAGCAATGAAAGAGGTGATTTTTCTAGAGACTTCCCTGCTTGTTTCATGGTCCTTGGAGCTGGGTCCAGTGGCTCACATGGTTTATTGTGTAATGAGCAGCATTGCCTCCCTGTGAGCTGCATGCTGGGGATTTTATTCTCACAGTGCATTGCTAGAAGTTCTTTTAAAGTTTTCTCTAGAATTCCCTGGCTAGGTTATCCCTAGAAATCACCAGCTGGGAAGCAAGATTAACAAGCAGTTGTGTCCTCTTTCTCTGAGCCCCAAGGGCAATGTCATTGACGCCACACTGCTCCAGGGCCCTGCATCCCCAGTGGGAATCTGTTTCTCATTCCCTGTGATATGTGGCAATCCCCCGCATGTGAAAGAGATGTGCCAGACCGTGACTGGGAAAAGTGCCTTGGGTAGGGCAAAGTGGAGAGATCTGGCAGAGATCAGAGTCACAGGGTGTCTCTTGGGTGCATTTCTACCTCTCTTGCTTTTTCTGATAGGGAGAGGAGAACATGGCACAGGGTTGTGCTTCTCTCTGAGATAAGGCCATGGAGAAGCTGTGCCTCTGGAGATGCAGTTCCAGCTGTGCAGGAAATGTTGGTGTACAGAGCAGGCACACAACAGTGCTCAGCATAGAGAAGAGGACAGCAGAACCTCGCTAGATGGTGGTAGAAGGTAGCACTGTCTGGGAGGGGAATATGGCTTTGCAACAGATATTAATGGGCTCAAATTCAAATGTCACCTGGTCAGTGAGGAGCCTCTTGGCAGGATGGAGATCCCTTGGTGCTGAGTGGTATGCAGATTCAAACAGGTTTTCAGAAGGAATTGGAAAAAAGAATCATAGAATGGTTTGTGTTGGAAAGAACCTTTAAAGACAATCTCATTCCAACTCCCTACCATGGGCAGAGACACATTCTACTAGACCAGGTTGAGCCAAGCCCCATCCAATCTGGCCTTGAACACTTCCAGGGATGGGGCACCCACAGCTTCCCTGGATAATCTATTCCTGTGCCTCACCACTCTCACAGGGAAGAATTTCTTCCTAATGTCTCATCTAAATGGATTCTCCTTCAGTTTGAAGCAATTTAAATGGCCTCTCTCATCACTGAGTCCTCTCTGGCTAATGCCAGTGCTGTCTGCAGGTGCTTGAGGTGCACCTGAACTTCTTTGCCCGTGGTCTGGGCGAGGCCCTGCCTGCAAGTCATATAGCCAAGTAAGTGCAGCTGTTTGCCTCAAGTGCTCAGAGCCAGAGCCAGCTGGGCTAGAAGGATGCTACACCATCTCCTGTTTTGAGGTCCTTAAAAAACCCCAGAAAGCTTGCCTCTTCCACAAAGCCTAAGAGACCCTGAATACTGTAATTCACACTAGCTATTAGTACAGGGATAATTAAATAATGATGAATACTGCAGAGGGATGTGCTCAGTAGCTCCACGACCTTGCTGCTAGAAATTGTCCCTTCCTTTCTGTTCATAATGCTGGTGTAGCTCCAATTAACCTTTGAACTGCTGAATAGATCCACATAATCCCAAAGGGATTTCCACGCCACTGTGGTGAAGACTTATGGGAAAGAGCAACGCCTTAAATTACAAGCTGGTTGGGATGGGAAAAACTCATTTCCTCATTCTTTGTCGCTTTGAGATGCTGAATGTCTAAACATATGTTGGGTGGTGCATTAGCCTGTGGTGATGCTGGATTTTATCCTGAAAGACACATGAGGAAAGAGGAGCATATTCATCCCCACATACCATACCTGCTTCTGTGGGCACACCTTGTTTTCTCAGTGGGTGCTGAAGGCATGGAGCAGTGAAGAAGTTTGGATCCTGGAGGAATGGCTCAGCCTTGTATGAAGTGCTGGTGGTTTGTGGTACTCCACACCCGAAATGGACTCTGTTCTCAGGGTGCTGAGATGCTGAGTGCATCAAGGACTTACACCCTTTTAGCATACCTTTACCAAGGTTTAGAGGTTTGGCCTCTGTGCCCAAGTGCTCTGCTGTGGACTGGATGACACGTCTTTAGAAGGCATCAAGATCCTGGTCCAAATGTTCTTGTCTCACAGCAGTTGGATTTCAGTGGTTATTACTGGGATTGCTTTGCTGCCTAAGGAGGAGAAAGATCTGGCCCTCGGGGTGGTTGGGATAACCACCTCCACCTGAGATTGTCAGCCCATGCAGAGGAGTTCAGCCGGCAGGAGCATCTCCGTGATGGAGGCAGCGAGTCGCACGTAGAGATTTGGAGCTGTTCAGCCCAAGCTCCCGTGTGTTTGTGTCTCCCCTCGGTTCCCACGCCTCTGCACTTCCTTGTTTAGCCCAGGCCCGGAAGCAAAACTGCTGAAATGCAAGGAGGAAAGTTATTCTCATGGTGTTTCCAGTCCAAACAGAACCAGGAGGGAGAGAGGAAATCTCATGAGAAAGCTCGACAGATTTCCAGCCCGGTCCCACTGAGGGCCATGGAGTTCCTGGTGTTTCATCTGAGCCTTTGGATCCAGAGCTCTCACCACATTTCCATGTGCCTGCAAGTCCCACAGCACCAGAATGACCACAATGCTGGTGTCCAGGGCCTTCCTGCAATCCTACGGATCTCAGCTTTACTCTGACCCAGCCCAGATTCAGTGAGGAGCAGTGGATTTGCTGCTTGTTCCCATCATGGATGAGGATGGTGAGGCTGTGGGTGACTTCCTCAAGGTGGAGATTTTTCTGGCAGAGATGAACCTCCTCCTTTCTTCACACTCAGGCAAGGCACCCATGAGATAATCAGAGACTCTGAGCTGGAAAACAAGTCCAGAGCTCTGCAATGGCACCAGACTTCTGGGTATCTTCTCCTCAGATATCTCCACATTTCCCCATGTGAGATGTGTGGTCCATCAGGGAAAGGGGTGGGATGGAAGGGCTGTCCTGGAGCAGCTTTTTTGAATTTAGAGCCCTAGAAGTTGGCACCATTGCAGTCTCCTGACTGCATGGGAGCAGAGGATATCAGGGGATAAGATGGATGTTGCACCCAGACAATGTCACACATCATGCTAGGATGCGGGAAGAGAAAGAAGCACCTGTTTGTCCTTGGATGGTGCCTTCTGATGCCAGGAGGGTCAGCTCTGGGTGTTGCTGTCCCATTCAGTGCCATCTTAATTACCATTCTTACTCACACCTTTTGGATACCTGGTCTCATTGGCCCCGATTCCCTTCCCAGCAATGGTCTGTGCTGGTTGATTGCAGACTGTGCTAAACCAAAAAGTGTTTCCTCATGTATTTGGCTTTACATTTATCCATCTTTGCTGAATGATGGTGGTAATTAGGAGGAGTTTGCTGCATCCCCAGCTTTTTGTTCTGCAGTGCAGCTAATGCAGCAGCAATTAATCCCCCAGCAAACCCAGCGGAGGTGAATTCAGCAGTGCTGGGGACAGAGATAATCTTAGGATAATTTATAATTGCAAAGCCATGCTTGGAGTGGGAGAGACCTCTGGGACTTGCTTTGCTTTTTGTTTCAGAGAGAAAGCTGACTGACTGACAGAGGGTTGGCGTTGCCTGGTTTATTTGTCCTGTTGTTTGCATTGCACCACTTCCATTTTCTGGCAAGGAGGGACTGGCTTTGGGATGAATTTTATCTCACATAGGAGTTGAGCACTCTGAAAGAGGTCTCAGCTGAGCAGTGAGAGAAACGCAAACTCTGATTCCTTCCTGCTGTAACCATGGTAGAGAAATGGTAGAGAAAACCCCCTCACTAACAGGGAGACTGGGATTCATATTTGCTATCTTGAAGATCCATAAAGAAGCCCCAGGAAGGAAGCACTGCTATTTCTTTGGTTGCATAAGGACCCCAGGGGATGGCTTTTAATGCAGATACTTGTCAGGTGTGTTTGAAAGTCCCCTGAGGCCACCTTAGCACAATTCTCAGTCGCATCACCAGGTACTAAGCAGCTCCCATGCATAAGTGGTTTGCTGCTGGAAGGGGAGAAAATTCTTCATTTCGTTTGGATTTTCTCCTTGCTCCTCAGCCCTGTCTTTATGGGAATGTTTGCCCTTCCAGGATAGGGGTATGAACTTCACTGGGAAGCACTGAAAAATTCCTGGGTTCTTGTTTCTCCAACAAGGAGAACACAAGTTGTTTCAAATATGGTCAGAACACCATAACCTATTCCCAATGCTTTTTCCTCCTGGCAGATGATCTTCCAAGGAATGATGGAAGTTTCTTTGGGTTAGGAAGGAGACTTCTGGCAATCCTCATCCAACTACCATTAACCACGTTGGGAACTGAGTTTTGTACACCACAGCTCTGGGTTGGTCAGGTGTCAATCACTGGGACTGGGTGATCCTGGGAGAGCAGACAGTACCCAGTGTAGTCCACTTTGGTTAAGCCTTGTTCCTTACTCTTAATTGTTGGGAAGGAGAATGTTAGTGAGGAACAAACCAGGAGGATGTTTCACTGTCAGCTCACACAATCCATTACAGCTCCATTACTGACCTGCAGTCCTGAGCATGAGAGCAGGATTTGGCCCATGTGTTTTCCTTCTAAGACTTGGAAGACTTTAGTCATATGTGACTCCATTTCACAGGTGTTCCTTGGAACAGATAAGCATCACAGGCGTTTTTTAACCCACGGATGGAGACATTGAGTCTCAACAATGTTATGAGCCAGAGCCAAAGCAGTCCTGCAGTGAAGTTGGTGTGTTTTGTGTGCTTAAAGTGTTATCTTAGTGTCTGATAGACTAGGGTAAGGAGGGACACCCCAACTCTCACTGAAGGCAGTGGGAATGTTTAGCAGATATGTTTTAGAGAGGATTTGTTCCCCATAGTGACCTGAACAGGGCTATTTGGTGCTGAGGATGAGGGATGATGAGGCAGAGTCCCAGTAAGACTGGGTATACAGTGTCTGCACAGTAAAATGGGAGAGTCAACACATTAGGAAACACAGTCTGACAAAAAACAAGCAAAGGAGAGGCAATTAAATGACCATTTTATAAACACATGACAGGTGTTAAGGAAATGAGTATCAGCCATTAGGGACTGGTCAAGAAGAAACTTTTGGATCAATCAAATTTGCAGGAGTTGTTCTGGTAAGGGGAGGTGCTGTAGCTGCCATGTGCCTTGGCTCCAGCAAGGCTTTCATCAGTGATCTTCTAAAACAGACAAAGCACACAACTCAGATGCTTGTTAATGGGAATTCTGAGATGGGAAGGTGATGGTGAGCAGGGGTTTGCAGGGTGGATGGATGAATACAAGGAGGATTATTTGATCTGCAGGGCATGCAGAGTCAGGAAGGACTGAGAAAGCCACTAGAGAACGACATTGGGGTGGAGGGTGAGTTCAGCTTTGTGGAGGAATGGCCTTCCAAAGTAGGATGAGATTCAGCTGGGAGGGCACATGGAGTGGACCAAGGCAGGAACATCCAGCTGCACAAATACAGAATGGGGAACAACCTGTTTGTGCAATGGGTTACTAGGAAATGTGAGTCAGGAAATCCACCCTCCCCTGGAGAGAGCAAGGAGCATACTGGGAGGTGTAACCAATCATATCACCTACCCTGAAACTCAAAGTTTACTGCTCAGAAGTGGGTAAATGCATTTCTGAATGTAGGTCAAGGATAGGGTGATAGATCTCAGAAATCTGACTGAGGAGGAAAGGTTTAAAGACCTGGTGTTTCTAGCTGAAGAGGAGAAGCACAGTTTCCCTGGGTCATCATGAGGGTTTTCATGATGTAAAAGGCTGCTGTAAACCAAAAAGAAATGTCAATACTGTCTGTTGAATTTCTATTAAAAATATATGCTGAATTCACCTGGGTTTAAATATAGCTCAGTTAAAAGAAAAGGAAACTCTTCTGGGAACTGGAATAGTATACACTTAATTAATGATAATGAACACTGCACAAGATTTTGACTGCAAGGTATTCCAGCTGCACTTAACTCAGTCTGGGCATCTGTAATTTGATAAAGTGGCTGCCAAACAGAGGTGAAGGGAAGTACTAATTATATAGACTACAATAACTTCTATTCCTGCCTATGTTCAATATGATACTCACTGTCAGCTGAAACCTCTTGAAAACTCTGCTCTTTTCTTTTATTGCATCTGTCTCTTTAGTGGCTATTAAATCAGAGCTATATTATTCATTCTGAAATGGCATGTCCAGTAAATGAACGCGTGTTCTTTACGTCTTAAATTCAGTCTATTACGAATTAATTTGTGGTTCTGGATGGCTTGAGCAATATGAGGCAATGTTTTGGTAGGTAGGTTGTTTTTGTGCTTGCAAATGTTGATAGATAAATCAGGGTGTGGAGTGTCTGCCCTCATTGAACAAGTGAAATGGTGAGGACAGGGAGCAGCTGGACTGAGTACTGTGGTGAATGGTGAGGAGTGCTTCTCTCTAGATACTTGTCATAGATTCACAGAATGGTTTGGATTGGAAGGGACCTTCAGAATCCTCTTGTTCTTCCTCCTGCCATGGGCAGGGGCACTTTCCACTAGACCAGGTTGCTCAGAGCCCCATCCAACCTGGCTGTGAGCAATTCCAGGGATGGGGCAGCCACAGCTTCTCTGGGCAGCCTGTGCCAGGGTCTCACCACCCTCACAGGAAAAAATTTCTTCCTAATATCTAAACTAAATGTAGCCTCCTTCAGCTTAAAGCTGTTAAGTCATTGTGAGTGCAAGGTCTTCACTGAAGGTGCAGTCAAATCCATCTGGGGCTGCAAATGTGAGATCTTATGAGATATAGAAACAATTTTGACTGCTGTAAGACTGTTGTCTCTAATGAAATGAAGGTGAATTTGAAACAATTACTGCACCATGGACCTGCTGCCCTAATCCTGCTTGGGTGGTGTCAGCAGAGGAGAGCCCCATGGTGCCCAGTCTTAAGAGTTCTTTGCTGTATGTTGGAGGGGTGTCCACCACCTTCTCATCAGGGAGGAGCATCTTCAAGCTGTTGGTCAAACTTTGATAGCCTCCCTGGACAAGTAGCATGCTGGGGCTGGGAGCGGTGATGACGGCAGCAGATTCATGAAATCATAGAATCAGAGAATGGTTTGGGTTGGAAGGGACCTTAAAGATCACGTAGTTCAAACCCCACTACCATTGGCAGGGACACTTTCTGCTAGATTCCTTGGATGTTTGGTCTGCTCTGCTGCCAGCCCTCCAGCCACCCAGCAGAACCGCACAAGGTGACATCCCTCAGATGTGTAAATAGGAACAGAACAAATGAATGGTGTTTAGAAATCAGAACAAATCATCTTAAGACAACTGAGTATCAGCTTTCTGCATTGTGAGCTGTTGGACCACATTTGTAAGAGTCTGTTCTCAGTTGCCACAGCCAGAAGATCTGGTGTCCACTGTGGTGTACTTAACACTAGACATGTGCAGAAAATGACTTGTTTCCCAGGTGCTTTTCTCTCCCTTTGCTGGTGGACTTCACTTGCTGAGCTGCTCTGAGATAAAAGAGCAAAGAGAGAAGACTCCAGCCCCTCCTGCATCCCACATGGCCCAGCATAACAGAGTGCTGCTGTGCTCTGGCTTTTGTTTGCCAGTGGCAGTGGAGAGGAGTTGACAGAGCCTTGGCCTCATCTGCCTCCTCCTCCTCTCATTCTTCATCCCCAGGAGCTGGGACTTCCTGTGGTTTGGCAGGAGTTCTGTAAACATGTTCCCCAAAGTGCCTCCCCCCGCCTGCCACCGCCTGACGCCCTTGCAAGAGAGGAAACACCGCAGCCGGGAATGTGGAAGGGGATTTCCATGGCTTTAATGAGGTCGGCCTCCTTCTCCCATCCGTGGAGCTGAGGGATGACGGGATTCCTCCTGCCAGACCTTGTGAGCCCTCAGGGAGGTCCTGCCCGACTTGGTGTAGCGCTGGGACAGTGCCCAAGTGGCACCAGGGGTGGTTCCCAGCGTGGGGCTGCTCAGTTGGCTCCATCCCAGCTTTCCAGCCTTGTGGCCACATTCCAAAGGTTTTGTTTCCTCTCCTTTAGCAAGGGAGGGCAAAGCAGTCCTTGGAGGAGAGGTCATGTGAAGGAGACCTTCAGCCAGGGGAACAGGGCTGGGGGTGCAGAGCACCCTGGCAGCCTTACAAAGTGGGGCTGATCCAGGCACCTCTGTGCCATGTCAGTCTCCTCTGAGGACCTGTTCCCTGGCCACGGATGTGTGCGTGGCACAGAACATTTAAATTCCACACAGCTGTACTCTCTTCTTGCCAAATTAGGGGTGCACCCCGCGGGGACGTGCCTCCAAACCCCTCAGCCTCCCCAGACTGTGCCCAGGCATGAGCAGTGCTGGCTGGGACGGGTCAGGGATTGTGCACAGTTAAACATCTCATGGGTCTGGCTCTGCTGGGTTATAGCCAAACACTCACCCCTGACCTGCAAGGCCATGGGGGCGTGGATACCATTCCCCTATCCCACCTCCTGCAGGCTGAGATACCAGATCCCAGGCTACGGGCATTTCTCCTGGCACTGAGAGCATCTCAGGTGCCTGTCCGAGGTGACCTCCTGAGATCCCCTCAGTCTGAATCAGCAGTCCCGGAATGAGGCGGGGAATGGGCTGTGCGGGACTTTCTCACGTGGGGACCAGGAGAGAGGGACAGGCAGTAAATGCAGTGCATGGGTGACATCTAATGTCATACTGGGGTAACACAGGCTGGGTTTTCCAGCTCGATCCTACTAACTGCAAGGTCTTTGGAGTGAGCAGGAGCATCAGGCCCATCTGTCTCTAAAGGGGCACCTTCTTTTCCCAGGGGAAAGAAGGATCTTTTGCTTCCAGGTAGCAAGAGATGGCTCACAGCATTTCCCTCCCAGCTTTATGCCACAAAGCTGTGATCCCATTCCCCCATCCTCCTGCCCTGCACACAGCTGAGCTGCTCTGCACTGCTACTCTTCTGGTGGAACCTGCCCCACATTCTCCTGCCAGGGACTGTGACCCTTCCTCAGTGGTATTTGATCACCTCGGTTAAGCCCAGGCTGCCTCCCACTCCCCACCTCTTCCACATCCTTGTCCTCTTCAGCCCTTGCCCCACATCTGTAGTAGTAATTGACTCATTAGGGCTAATTTTTCCCCAGCAGAAGGCAGGAGACCTCCCAACCTGTTTGTTAGGTAGGGTGGATTTAAACTCTCCCATCTTCAAAACATTTTGCAGAGGTAAGAAGGGACTTCAAAGTCTTTATACTTAAAGTGTTAATCTAGAAAAGACATTGTACTTGGAAAGGTCAGGTTGTATTTGGAAATAAAGCTTATTAAAAGTCTTGTCAGGGAAATTTCAAGATTGAAGATATTTTGCTTGATTAGATCCATTTTTCAGGCACTAAGATTTGAATTTTTGCCTTGCTTTGTGAGGGTATACACATGAATACATAGAGACATATATAAGTATTTAATTTAAAAAACAGTTTCAAGAGAGGGAAGAGCTGTGAAAGAGGACTCCTTCACACTGTCTCTTCCCAGGACTGTGGGAATAGCTCCTTGTTTTTACTGTCACCACCTTGGAAGATGTCCAGGCCAAGGACTATTCCCATCTCCCTGCTTCGTTAGGTCTTCACAAATAGACACTAATCAGCAAGACTATTTTCTTTCAGTTGTCTAATTGGGGAGTGCAATTAAATTTGAGCTGTGGTTCCCAGCCTGCACTTAGACTGAGCTTGGCTATTTTTTTTTTTCAAACCTGAGGGAAGCCTTTTATCAGTCTGCAGGCTCTTGTGGTGTCATGGTGACAACAGATGCCCATGTCTGGAGCATTCTCTGGGAAAGGTCCTTCAGAGGATGGACCTCTGCAGACTGCAAATAGCAGCATGTTCTTGGACCCCACTGTAATTTCATAGAATCATAGAATAGTTTGGGTTGGAGGGACCTTAAAGATCATCTCGTCACAACCCCCCTGCCATGGGATCAGCCATTTCTGGTTGAACTTGCACAGACCTGTTGACCCAGCAGCCTCTCCAGATGTAAAAACTGAGATGACAGAGAAGCTGTTGTTCTCCCAGGCAGACAAATGTTTATTTGGGCACATCAGAGCTTGGATCCTCTGTTTTGTAACACCTATGTCTTCACAAAAGGCCTGGCTGCCATCAGAAATCCCTATTCCACAGATGAATTTGTAATGTTCCTATCTCTGATCTTTCCCTAAACCATTCCTGATTTTTGGCCAGGACCTGATTTTTGACCAGAAGGTACAGGGGAAGCCTTGACTCTTGTTCCTTTGGCTAAATACTTCCTTCTCCTTCCCTGCTTTGAAAACCAGATGGTTTCCCCCATCCCTTCTGCGCTAGCCTGGGCCAGTGATGAACCCATTCCAAGTTCCTGCCCTAGGGCACAGCCACAGCTGCTGCACCAGAGCCACATAATGCTGGTGTGACCACATTAAATTGGCAGGGCAAATCAAAGGGATGGATGGGGATGTACAGCTCAGCCCAGGCACTTTAACAGCCTGAAAAATCGGGAATAACTTTTTTCTCCCTTTCCCCCAGTGTGCCATGGGAGGGGGAGGCTGGAGCCTTCACTTTCCCGGAGGCTGTTGGAGAGCTGAATTAATTCTTAATGTTTGTATTTTCAGAACCTGCTGCAGCGCCTTGGGGAGTCACTTACAGCCCCATCAGTGGCTCATTGATGCCGTGGCTTATCGAGTCCAGGAAAACAAGCACCATTAGGACCAAAGCAAACCCCGACGGTTCCTCTCCTGCGTAATAATAGTAATTAGTGCTTGCTGGCACTTTGCAAGCATTAGTTAATTACTCCTCAGAGCTTCCTCTGGGAGAAGAGTTGCTATTTTTAGTGTGCTTTACACAGAGGGAAACTGAGGCAGCAGACTGAAAGTTGCTGAAGAAGGGAGGGAGATTGTCCAGGAGATGGGGCCAGGGGCCAGAGCTGTGACTGCAGTCCTGGACGTGCCCAACGCTGCTCCCTTTGCCCTGACTCCACTGAAACATGTTCAACTTGCACAATCAAACCACATAATTCCTAATGCCAGAAGGTTTGTTTGGGTTGGAAACAGCATTTTTTTATTTCAAAATGGGGCATTTTCCTTAACCCACTAAACAAAACTTTTTTGCCTCCAAACTGCCCATTTTTGGAAAATGAAAATCAGGGATATTTTTGTCTTTCCCAATGCTGATCTTTTATTCTGCCTTTTCAAGGCAAAACTGAATAAATTGCGAAAAGGGTACAACTAAAAATGTCCAAATGCACACACACAAAGGGGGCTAAAACTGCTTCTTGTGCAGAAGGTCATTGGGATTCAAACCTCTGTTGTCCCAGAGGCTTCAGACTGAAATCAGCTATAAAATTGCTTAATTATTCCCTGATGATTTTTAAGCACCTCCAATATTTTGCAAGGCAAGTTTGGTGTGGGTTTTTTTTTGGAAGCCAGTAATTTATTGCTCCTTATCTGGCTTTATTCTTTGGGGTTTTACTGTCCCACAAGGTCTCTTAGTTGCTTGAGAGGACAGATATTGGCTAGATTTGGCAAGGTAAATGAAGAAAATACAATCATTCCTGCTCTGTAAAGATGCCAGGCTGTTGTGTAGTTTTACTGTTAGTTTTGTAGTATATGACTTTTTTTCTGATGCACCCAGCTCCTAGGACCCTCTAACCCATTATATTCTCAGGCTTCATGATCAAAAATAAGCTCTAGCTGAGAAATACAAGCAGGAAATACAGCACAAAGCAAGAGTAAGACACTAAAGTTGTTGTTGCTGCTGTTTTTGTTATTATTATTCATAAATGTCAAATTCTCTTGTGGGTTTTCAAGCAGGGCATGTGGGTTTAAGGCCTGACTCAGGATTTTTTAATGTCTGGAGCTGACTGGAATGCCTCTGAGTGCCAGTCACCATGGTGGGAGCAGTCAGCACAACCAAGCACAAGTTCCAGCTTTCATCACTGCATTTCCTTCTTGGCCCATAGGCTGATAAATGTGACATTGTGGATCATTAATAAAACTTATAAATCCCGGGGTTCATATAAATCTGAACAATTTCCACTGACCTGGACTTCTTTGCCAACAAGCAGCCTTAAACAGCGCTGCTACTTATTTCCAAAAGTGTGAAAGATTTTCTATAAAATTAGTTTTTAAGTTAATGAACAGGCTATGGCATTTTTCTGGAATTACTGTACATGTTACACTCTCCTCAGATGGATCTGCTTAGAATTCAGTGCAGATATCTGTCTATCTGCTCTCTCCTTTCTCTGGTCTCCATATCCCTCGTGCATAGGTGTCTGCCAAAATCCTGGAACCAAACATGTTCCTCCTGGAGAAAAACCAAAGCCAAGCATGGAGCCAGTTGTTTTATTTTCCTTACAAATGACCAATCTCTTTTCAGTGTGCTGGAAAAATCCCTCCCATGTGAACATCTTCATGGTACATCCCCAAATCAAGTCTTAGTCCTGAATCCTCTGAGTTGGTCTCAGGAGGGATTTGGAGGGTCTTGTTACTGCTGGTAAAACCCTTCTCTGCAGTGAGACAAGTGTTGGTTGCACACATTTGTGACATTCCAGGGGGCCCACAAAGATTCCCACCGAGGCCACCACTTGTTCAGGCATATTTGAACAGAAAATGCTAAACCCATGACCCTGCACCCCTAAATACTTGCAAATAGATTTGAGAAGAAACCAGAACCAAAGAAGGCTGTGCTTGTCTAAAGCCATGGAAGTGCTTTCACAAGGAGCACTCCTCACATCCCAGCTGTGTTCCCTTGCCATTATAAACCAGTTTAGACCTTTCCTGAGAGCCTGAGTGTTCCTGACAGGTGCAGCTGAGAGGGTGAAGCTGTGGGGTATGAAAAGACTGGAGGAGCTGCTGAAGTGGGACAGCAGCTCTGGACAAACCTCTTGCAAAGGTGCCATCCTTCCAAATTTGAAGAAAAAACCTGGACAAGAGCTGCTGGATGATGTTGGCAGGAGGTATTTGTGCTGTTACCCCTGGCTGGGAGCAGAAGATGGCTTAGAGTGTCTGAATCTACCACAAGAGTCCTTGTTTCTCAGAGAGATGTTCTGCCACATGCCAGCTGGAGGCCAGCAGGGTTGGTGGAGTTGAGGTAAAATGCTGCTCATTTCTGGGCCTGTGGTGCTTTGAACAGATCTGGGATTAAACTCTTCATCAAGAAGAGGATTGACTTGTTATCTGTGGGATGGCAGATGCTTCTCCCCCTCTCTCCAATGCACAAAAGTGCCATTAAAGGACCTGTGTTGGAGGGAGAAATGAACTGGTATAATGCAGGTATGAGTTTATGATGTTTCTTTAAACTCATTTCCTTCCAGCCCATAGTAGAGTGAGGCTAAGTCACTGTTAGAAATGTTATTCTGCAAAGTTATTCTGCAATTTAGTGTTTCTCTCTCCTTCACTCTCCCAGAGACAGCAGCCTGGTCTAGTGGAAGGTGTCCCTGCCCCTGGTAGGGGGTTGGAACTGGATGGCCTTTAAGGTCCCTTCCAACCCAAACCATTCTATGATTCTATAAATAAGAACTACAGTAGCATCTTTTCTTACTGCAAAGGGAGCTTGTCTCTGTCTCTTTTCAGATGGTATGGCTTTTGTTTACTTTTTACACATTTATTTGGGTGGAGAGGGAATCTTCAGACACAATCTGTCCAATTCTTCCTTGAATATCTATTAGTTTTTATCAGTAGGTTTCTCACCAGCTGCTGAATGTAAATTAGAACTTCCCAGGGCATTTTTTTTATTATCTCCAAGAAATAAGAACCAGACTCTTGATATGTAAATCCAGGTGTCTTGTTAAAGATAAGGACACCTCTCAAATGAACCATTCCCTTAGCTATTTTAGGCAGAAAATAAGACTAACAGAAGGAAAACAAAACCAAAAACCTGAAAAAATCCCAACTGTGCAGGACAAGACAGGGTTTGGACTACAAACTGAGGATGCCAGTGCTTAATTGCCAGGCTCATTTATGGATTGTCCTAGTGAATCTTCAAGGTGGTTTTTGTCTCCTCACCCCTGTTTTGGATGTCTAGTGGGGGTTTTCAGGCTGCTGCTGCAGAACTGTACATCGGGCAAACCGAGGCTGTGTTCTCATGTAGGTGAACCACAGTCCGGGGTTACTCTCAGAGCAGGTTCAGGGATTCAGCAATTCCAGCTGATGTGTTTTGGATGGGGGACAAACTTTCACAGGCAAGGCCTGGCTCCGTGCCCAGGAATGGGGCTGGGTGGACGTCAGCAGTTTTGGTTCAGGGAGGAAGGTCGTGTGAAACTCCATCTGGGCTCTGCCCACCCTCGCACTTGCTGCGTTTTGTGGCTGAACCCAAGGACCTGGAGCGAAGGGCACAGTTCTGCCCATGGGGTGCCCGGGATTTACATCCTCCCCTGGGAGTCTTCTCCAAGCATCCTGCTGATTGATGGGCTGTATGAGCACTTACCTCCCCAGAGTCCAGGCTGACCTGTTCTTAGGGGACATCCTTTGCTGTGCCCCTCTCTGTGCTCAGGCTGGTCCTGCACAGCCCTCTCCTTCCCCAGGAAGATCTTTCCTCCTCCAGTTTCACAACACTGGGTGTGCCAGCTTGAATCCTGTTTTCACCTGTTTCCCAGAGCCCTTTATCTCAATCAGGAGGCTTCACTGCTAACCCAGCAGCCACAAGGTCCTTCTTCTCCTTTACCAGGTGTTATTGGTAATGGCTCAGAGCACCTAAGGGGTGAAGAAAGGCACGGCAGCTACAGGATGGATTGGAGGAGTAGCAAACAGCATGTTCTGTGGTTGCAAGGCTTTTTGGACATGCTCAAGAAGGGAAATGTGGGAAGTGTGCAGCCATCCACCATCCCTGGGGGAGTTCTGGTTACCCAGCAGTGCAGAGCCCTGCCTTTTTCTGAGATGAAGGTTGAAAGGAACCCCATCTCTTACCACCATCATAGCTATTTTTCTGGTTTATTAACTCTCTACCCTCAGTTTATTGCTCAGTAAAAAGGAGTGTGCTCTCCTTTTCCTCCTTTCATTAGCCAAATTAACTTTATTTGCCAAATAAACCTCTGCAATGAAAACACAAACTATCTTTGATATAGATTTTTACCCCCAGAAGTTGGTCTACAGTCCAATAAAATGTACAAATATTTAATCAGCATGAAAGGAAAAGGCATATTATTTTTCTTTAAGTAACTCATGAAGGAATTTCACTGTTATGCATCTCCTGATGTTCTAGTGATGTCTCTTTAAGCAACCCATAACACAGTGTAGACAGGCAGCCAAGCCTACCAGAGTTCAGGAAGTGTTTGGACAAGGCTCTTGGCATGTGGTGTGGTTCATGTGTCCTGTGCTGGGTCAGGAGTTCCACTGGATGACCCTTGTGGGTTTCTTCCACCTCAGGGTATTCTGTTATTCTGTGATTGTTATTTTTGCCATATAAGGGAAGGAGATTGACATGTTTTGGAGCTGAAGAGTCCAGACTTCCAGATCAACCCCTCAAAGTATAAAGCTGGTCTGACTTTACAATGTCAGCATCTCCATCTCTTCCCAGGTTGTTATCTTGGCTTTGTCATCAACAGAGCTTGGGCAAGTCTGAGCATTGGACTGGAAGGATGGAGATATCAAAGCTGTGGGAGCTGGACCTCAGATCTCTGAGAGATGGGCTGTCCTTCCAGTGCAGAGCAGTCACCCAGGGCGGGTGATGGGTGACCCCCACCTCACTGCTTGACATCACTGAGCCACTGACCAATGGATTTCCCAGGCTGCTCTTCTTGGAGCAGGGAACTTAAGTAGGTGGGAGCTTTTGTGCCTATTTTATTGTTTTAGCTTCCCAGCTCTCTCCTCCGTTTGAACATCTTTTAAATGAGCCACCAATCTGTTTGTAGGAGATGGTAGAGAAGACACTACTTATATCCCTGCTTTGGGAACCCTGTGGTTTCTGGTGTGGTACCACATTTCCAGAGAGGCTGTGTGGTGTGTTAAGGTTGCAGAGGATGGACTGCAGTAACTGTGTGGTGATAAGGTGTTTTTCCCAGTGTCATGGTTTCAGCCAGGTGGGGCCTAAATTTGGGTTTTAAAGTTTGGACTAGGCCTGAAAATTGTCAGGTGAC
>JAWWEV010000083.1:148234300-148251772 GCA_035583235.1 Hafferia zeledoni
GTGGGATTTGGGATTGCCCCGTTGCTGCAGACCAGGAAAAGGTGCTGCTGTGGGCAGTTTGCTGCAGTTCAGCCTCAAGGCTGAAGAGGGAGAATCCTTGCTCCTCGGGTGGTCAGAGAGGTGGAAACCTTGCTGGCATGCAGAGAGTGATGTGTCAGAGCCAACTGCTCCGAAAACAGCAATATTTTCTATGAGAACTGTGAACACGGGGCCTTGGAGGAGGAGGAACCTCTCCTCTTTCTTACCCTGTGATGTGCAGCCAAAAGCTGCCAAACCACTGACAAAGGCAAGATAAGGGCGAAATTTCAACGCACACACAAAAAAGGGACCAAGATCTTGGCAACAATGGGAACAAACACAGTCCATATAACAATTGGTGTGAAAGAAATAAGGAGTGTTGCCGAGTGCAGTTACTGTGGCAACCTGGTAATAACAGATAACAGCAGTACAGAGGTGGAAATAGAAGTGAGAACGAGGAAAGCATCACGAAATATGAATATGTTAGTCAGAATCTGGAGCAATAAAAACCTTGTCAGAGAATTAAAACTGAAGCTGTGCAACAGCATCGTTATGCTGCTGGTATTTAATTTGGCAGAAGTATGGCCAGAAAAAAAGCCTCTGAATAAAACATCAGAGTTTTCATGCGTGGTGGGTATGAGGAATACTGAGACTTAAGTGGAGGAAAATGGTTATAAATCTGAAAGGAAACATCAGATAGATACCAGAGCAGCCTGAAATCATACCCTGAAGCATTAGAAAGCAGCAGTTGGGCTGTGCAGAATAGGAGGGAGGTTTATTGCACTGGGACAGTGGTAGGGGTGTTCCCAGGGCTGTGTTCACATGGGCTATAGCGTGGGACAGTGTTACACACAGACCTGGCTTTGAGCTTAGTATTTTAGTTATTGGCTTCCAGGTGGAGTCTTAGCCTGCCTCCCCTGACTTCCAGGAATCAGGTACCAAAGGGAAATCTTCAGCAAAGATCCTGTTCCCACTACACTGACTGCACCAGTCTTCCCTAGTTCTAATTACTGGGATTTGTTAATTTGTGAGCTGACACTCTGGGGGTAAAATGGGGGTAAAATCCATTAACTTCACAGGGATGGTTTTCAGAACCAAGGTGCTCAACTCTCTGGAGACATTCCTAGATTTTCTGCACACTCTTGGAAGGATTAACACAAAAATTAACCTGATTGCTGCTGTGGTTTTCCTTTGCATTGATCCAGGAGCCACAAACTGCCCCTTGTGAACACTGGAGAGAATCCTGGAATCACAGAGTGGTTTGGCTTGGAAGAGACCTAAAAGATCATCTTGTTCCAACACCCCTCCATATGCAGGAACACCTTCCACTAGACCATTGTACCTGAAATAGTGGCTTATTTCCCCAGTGAGGAGGCCAGAAAACTTATTCCAGTGCAAGGGGAAAGCTGTACAAAGAAGGTCTCTAAATCAGCAGGAAAAAGGGCAGCCTGGCCAGGCAGTGGGCAAATTAATTGTTCTGGCAGCTGCATGTGATTCAACACTGTTGGTTAGCACATTAGTTTTGATGGTAAATAAATGTTCTCGTTTGAGGGAAAAGCTGCCATTTTGAAAATTGCTTTTGTGGTAAAATGGAACTTTAGTGAAATGAGAAAAAAAAAAAAAGCCACCCAAAACATCAGTGATTGTACAAACACTATGCTGTGAAGTAATCAATACTACTCAGAGAAAAGATGAAATATACTCATTTTCTTTTCTCTCAGCGTATTTTTGGATGGCTGAAGGAACTGTTTCTATAACAGGCAAATATATAAACACAGTATTGGAAGGCTCATAATATAAAATTAGGGTGAAATAAAACAGAGCAAGGAAGTCAAAACAAACCCTCTTTGCTTTTACCAAAACAAAGCATTTCAATGCCAGAGTAAAATGTGGAAGTCAAAACAAACCAAATTTCCTGTCACGTATTTCACCAAAATCAACATGTTTCAGCACAACGTCTCCATTTCCATGAAATGTTGTTTACAGGTGGACAATTGTTGTGCAATAAATGTTTCAAATTTACTGTAAAGATGACAAACCTGAAGAGTGGCATCCTTTTGGCTGGACAACTTTGGGAAGGGAGTCATGGCAGCTTTCCCAGCTAAGCTGCATTTTGTGACTTTTGGGATCAAGGACCTTCATGAACAGCCTTTCAATCAGTTATCAGTGAAGATGATGAGACTCCAAATTTATTCCCTGATTTATCAGCCTTAGTGGAGTCTCACTTGCCTGACTTAGGTCAGCTCAGTTCAGCTGAAACCCCAGTCTGAAGTTTCCCACATGTAATATCTTCGTTATTTTTTTTTTTTTTTTTGAGTTGAGGAATCTGCACTGCAGGAATTCACTTTAAGGAGGAACACGTTCAGTAAAGCAGAGAGTTTCTGCTGTGGCTGGTGTTGTTTTCCTGACACACTCATTAGAAATTCAGCTGACATACCCTCCTGCTGCATTTGCAAGCAGGGAGGGAAGGACTGGCATTTCAGCACCTGTAATATGTAAGTGCTATCATTATTAATAACAATCTATATTTCAATACTGCTTGGAGGCCTCAAACAAGATTAGTGGCTCATTATGTTAAGCTGTATGTAAATACACAGGCACAGAGTGTTTTGTAGAGTAGCCCTTATTTAGACCAACCATGGGAAATAAGGGCGAGTGAGAGGATTTTTATGATTTTGAATTTATAGAAGGGGGAAAATTTTAGATGAGTTATGATTAGGAATAAAACTGCTTGAAAGAGATAACTACACTTTGGCTCTTTCAGGGCAAGGTGATCAGCTGTCTCATGAGAGTTTGATGCTTTATAGAGGATTTTAAGTATATTACCTTAGGAGGATGTGAACCTGTGCCTCAGCCTTGCCACTGAAAGAAACTAGAAAGCAAACTCTTCATTGAGATGTGTTATTCATATGAAATCCCTACTAAAATGGTTAGATGCTGTCTCAGGAGTTAACTTCTGGGACAACATCCCTCTGGATAACTCCAAGATGGAGTCACAGCAGTCTGCTTACTTTTATGGAATAGCAAAAGAAAAATTGTTAATGCAGGAAACCAAACGTTCAATGTCTTTTTTCTTTTAACCCCAACACAAAATTATGGAGAACTACTTGTGTGCATTCTCCTCCAACCATAGCCAAATAACCCCAAAACTCTTTGATATTTCTGTTCCAACAGTAAAATTCTTGCAAGTCCATCCTCTGGCATAGTCAGAGTCTCTGCATGTTTTGTGTGTGCAGAACAAAACACTGTAAAAGAAAAAAAAAATCCAGAAAACGAAATCAAACTCATCCTTGCTCAGCTCATGTGATGACCCTGCACACATTAAGAGGTTCAATTTACACATTGACTTTTGGGGGTTAGATTTGTGTTCATGAGTGCCTGGAAGCTTCCATATCACACCCTTTATTGCATTCCTGTCTCTTACCCCCTTTTGTCTTTTCACGTGGTATTGAGACTACCTAAAATTAAGCCCTTTGGAGGCAGAGCAATTTCACTCATCAGAATGACTCCTTATTGTGCAGCTTCTTGGTAGTTGTGCTATTATGAATCTTTAGCTTTAGGAAATTTGAGCTCTTTCTCCTAGAAAAAACACCTAAATCTAAATCCAAGCTCCTGTGGTCCCAGAGGTTACTGAAAGTTTTCCCTGATGGCCTCTTGTTCTCCGTGCTCTGGCAAATATGGGCTTTTTGTGACATAAGGACTGGTATGGAGAGGACAACTGAGTCGCCTGTAAAGTGAAGGTAGGATAAACCCTTGTCACTCTGTGACAAGGAAAAATCAGCCCTGTTGCTCAAAAAACCATTAGCTGAACAGGTGAAATGTTCAGGATGGAGAGCAGGAGAAACTCAGCAACTCTTTGTACTGACATTCATTAGAGCTGCATTTCCTGCAAAAAATGATCTCTCTACAACTTTTCTTTCGTTTAGAGAAATGGTCTTCCAGCATCTTCAAGAAGCAAGAGGTGGGACAGATTACTTTATAACTATTTTCTACATTCATATTGGAGTATTTTTTTATTTTAATCAAAATAATGACATTGCCACCAGCCAATTCCCCCCTGTCCCTCTGCTCCCCCCAACAGCAAAAGGAACAAACTGAAATAGCTGATTCTTGACTGTTTTCCTGCTCTCTTAAGGCTGCATAAATCTCTGGTTTTAAGTTCAAGGCAAGCAGAGTCCCAGGAGATGCAGGAGACAGATGGAGGTGAGTGGCTCTTGGAAATGGGGTTTCCATGTGGGAGGTGCTGACAGATCCACCTTCCCTTTGGCAGACTCCATTCTGCTCCTGAAGGCTGCACACCTGCCTTCAGCTCAAGGAATCCTCTCTGGCTGCACTTACTTGACTTACTGATCCCTACAAGGTGTCTTGCCAACCAGATCCCTTCCTTTCCAGCGCTGGGAAACGTGGCAGAACTCAACATGACATCCCCTCTGTTGCCTTTCACAACTGTGGGTAGTTGTTTATTGGTTTTGATGGTGTCTAAAAGTGCCTTTCTGTGCCATTTATGGCATTAAAGGTGACTCAAGGCTTCTTAGCAAGAGGCAGAACGGATCAGGGGAGGGGGCTGAGCTGTTCCTGCTATGGGAGAAGAAGAATAAGAGGAGCACTGGGAAACAGGATGGAGGTTTGTGATAGAAAGCTCTGGAGATTTGGACTTGTTACCCACCAAAACAACCAGTGATTGGGATTTATCCTGAGGAACTTCCAGAGATTTGAGCCCTCTCTCACTGGGACCAGAAACTCTTTTTTTTTTTCCACAGTAAAAGAGGCAGCAGAGCTGTGGTGATGTCACAGGTGGTGTGTGGGGATGTGTACCCTTGTTTGGTTGTGTTGAAGGAGGTGTGGAAAGACACCTTTGTGTTTCCAGAGAAGGACAACAGAGCTGGGGAAGGGTCTGGAGCATGAGACTGATAAGGAGCAGCTGAGGGAGCTGGGGAGGCTCAGCCTGGAGAAAAGGAGGCTCAGGGGAGACCTTACTGCTGTTTACAACTCTCTGAGAGTGTGTAGCCAGGTGGGATCAGCTTCTTCTTCCAGAAACCAGCACAGGACAAAAAGAAATGGCCTCAAACTGCACCAGGAGAGGTTCAGATTGGACACCAGGAAAAATTTCTTCACTGAATGGGTTGTGAAACATTGGACTGGGCTGCCCAGGGAGTGGTGGAGTCACCACCCTTGGATGTGTCACTTGGGCACAGTGGTGGACCTGGAAGTGCTGCGTTAACAGTTGGACTCGATGACCTTAGAGGTCTTTCCCAGCCTTAATGATTCTGCTATTCTACAAGAAAGGCAGGGGTTTGGAAGGCAGAGGAGAACAAAATTTCCACAAGCCCTACTGCTTCTCATTTCTTTGATAAGTTCTCAAAAGCCACATTTATGGTGTGTACCCAGAAAATTAAACCCAATCGTTCACATCTTCCAAAAACACAGTTCAAAAAATTCAAAACTTTTGAGCTGTGAAGGGGTGATGGATAATTACAGGAAAAAGGAATCAAACTGTGGTAGGTTAGGTTGTTCATCCTGGGCCCATGATGAAGGCAAACATTCCTGAACTGCTCATAAACTGAGGTTTCTGGAAGCCAAAATGCACTGTGCAGGTAAATTAGTTGTCTCCCTTTTATTTTTGTAGAAGCAAGAGAATATCTTGCTAAACCCCAGCAAAATCCAGTTTCCAGTTCTGATGCTTTTCCTGTAATAAATGAGTTACTTTGTTTTCTGCTGGGCTTGGGGAACAGTGCAGAAAGCAAAGTTAATTTAACTAACTGGGACAAAATAACAAGTTTATTCCTTAACAAACAAAGAAAATATTCAAGCTTATGGGTAGTAGCAATGGTTCAAGAGGGCTTGAATGTTGGTATAGTCTCTGGAGACAAGATTTTTCTGAAGAAACAAAAAATAGAAACAGGCAAGAATTTCCTCTCTACAGAGAAATAACACTCAATCAGTTTTAGCAGATAAAATGTTTTCTTAACTCCTATGGCATTTACAATTGATGAACGTTTCCAAAATAGAGATAGTTAAAATATTATCTCTTTCCCACAAGTCTTTTTGGCTTATAGTCTGACTTTGTTACTGTTGTGACCCAGGCAGTTTAAATTTGTAATCTCACCTCTCCACCATCCACGCTGAGAGGACTAATTAATGTTGCTGCCATGTGTAATTGCAGTAATGAATATCTCGTACCCCCACATTGTGTTTTGATGTATTTTGATATCATGTTGAACCAGGGATCCAAAAGAAGACAAATATTGTTTTGTCAATCAATGTTTTTGTTCATCTGAAGAACAGAAATAAATTATCTCAGGGTCTCTTAGCTCTGTCTATTAATTAAAATCATAGGAATGATGCTGGATGCTTTTCTGTCAGGTAGTCTCTTAAAAATGGTTTGTGATTATTAAAGACCAGATGATGGCCCTACGATTAGGAAGATGGTCATAAAAGAGATGATCAGAGATTTGCTCCATTTTCCTTTTAATTTGTCTTCAAGAAAATGAACACAAACCTAAGGCTTTCTCTTGATATTTCTCTGAAGTAATTATTCCAAAGTGATCACAAAGAGAAAACCTACAAAAGGCATTTTGGTGGTAAACCCCAGGTACCAATGCCTGGAGAATCTGTTTTCCTTAAAGAACCTGTTTTCAGCTGTGTCAAACATGGAACTTTCCCAACTCCACACCACCTGCAGTCACCAAACCCAGGACTCTTCATCAGCAACAGCTTCTGTGCAAAACCCCTCTGGCACAAGAACTTCATCTTCCTTGCCCACCTTCTTTCCCATATTACACTTCGGATTATTTCAAATTCTTTTACAATTGTTGAACTTGTGATGAAAAGAAAAAGTCTTAGAGATGCCCTGAAGAAAAGGGAATCCTCCATATCCAAATGACAGAGACTTTTTTTCTCTGCTTGAAAAGAGGCAAGTTTGGCAGGGACCCCAAACATTATTCTGAGAGTTGAGTTGCTGATGAGAGTAACCATGTGAACCAATGATGTGCAGCTACCTGGAGATAATCTGGCAGTCTAGAGGGATATTGTATATTTATACAAAAATGGAGATTTATTTAAAAAATGGAGGGGAAAACAAGGAATCATTCAGGCAACTGAATGCTACTAAAGCACTTAATCTGACAGTCCTGGAACTGGTACATTTAGTTTGAGAGTTTAAAGTTCCATCACACCATTTTCAGGCTTTATCTCCTTGTTTTTCAGAGGGAATTCTGGGTCTTTATGGAGCATGGACTGTTTTGTCTCAATGCTGGAGGCAAGACAGGCAGGTCAAGGTGTAAAAGCTCGTCTGGCTTTGTGAGAAAAGCAGACATTGTGGGGAAACAAACTGCTGTGCTGTAAAGCCATTGGGCAGCAGCAAGCTCAGGTCTACTGCCATCACTCAGGGAGGAAGTCCTTAATTACTAAGCCCTGTTTCTTTATGCATATTGTGAATTTATCTTGCTGTCACACTGACCACCAGCAGTGCTTCCAATGCCTGGTCCTTGCCTGAACCCTGCCAGCTGCTTCACTCCATTCCTGTAGACACTCTGCAGGGTGCCTGCCTTACTTCTCCTTCAGTCTGCTCTTTTCCATCTTTTCCATGCTGACCACAGCCTCTACAAACTCCCGTCAGCCATCAGATTGGTGATCATTGTGGGCCCCTCCCCAGCTGAGATGTTCACAAGGGCAGGCAGGGATAGGACAAGGGGAAAGGGCATTAAGCTGAAGGAGGGCAGGGTTAGATTGGATATTAGGAACAGATTCTTTACTGTGAGGGTGGTGAGACACTGGAACAAGTTGCCCAGAGACATTATGGCTGCTCCATCCCTGGTAGTGTCCAAGGCCAGGTTGGACAAGGCTTGGAGCAACCTGGGATAGTGGAAGGTGTCCCTGCCCATGGCAGGGGGTTGGGAGTGAGATGATCTTAAAGATCTCTTCCAACCCAAACCATTCTTCAGTTAAATGTAAGAAAATTTGTAATTTTTTATTTATTTATTTAATTTTGAGGGCAGTCAAACAGGGGAACAGTTTGCTCAGAAGTTTGTGTGCCTCCTTCCTTGGAGATACTCAAAACTCAGCTAAGCAAACTGCTCCAGCTGACCCTGTTATGATCAGTAGTTGGAGTAGGTGTTTTCTGTGCTAAACTCTGTGATCTTCCCTTATAAACATCCTAAATTGTTTCAAAGTAGTCTCTTTATACCTGAAGATTAAAGCAGGTAAATGAAAAGAGGGAGACTATAAATCTGAGGTTTCATCTAATTCTCTTGAACTTCTGAAAGCTTTATTTTTTTCTGGTTTTCTTGCTTAGTCAAATATTAATCAGGTTAAGACCATGGTAATATAATAATGCTCTTGCTATTCTCTTGTGTACAGTGAACACAAGGTACTTCATCTTCAGAGATAAATGATCCAAGGGCTTTTCCCTCTGTAAATGCAGCCCCTGCAGCACTTCTGGAGCCACAGCTAAATCAGTGCCACACTCTGTAAGCCTGGGCACGGCCTCACAGCCCAGACTGCTTTGGAGGAGACTTGAAAAAGATTTTGAAGTCTTTTCACAAATAAACCAACAAAAATTCCCACAGCTGGGTCATACCCTTCCTTCCTTGTCTGCCAGCCTGTGTATGCATATTCTTTTAGAAATGTCTGTGCACATTCCTGTGTAAGTGGCCAAAAAGGAAACAGTTCTCTTTATTTGGAGGTGATCATATTCTAGTGAGATTTAATTTTAAAACAGGTAAAATTTAAGAACTGGATACAGGTTTTCTGCTTTTGTATGTGTTGTTAATAATACTTTCCTTCATTGTTCCAGTGCTGTGGGAACATGTGGAGGACGAAGGACCGTTGTTCTCAGTCTGCTCCTCTTCCTTTGCCTTCTTTTGATACCCTGAATTAATTTATCTGTGGCAACAGAATTTTTCCCAGATAAATTTGGAGTCTAAGTCTCTTGCCATCACTGTTGGTAAATGCATTGCCATTGCTAGACATGAATTGCATCATGCAGCTCCTTTCAGGGAATTATTGAGTCCAATAACCATCCATCATCCTGGCAAAGGCTCAGCCCTTACATCTTTGTTAAGCACAGCTGTTGCAGCTCTGCAGTAGAAAAATGAGCTTGCTGAGGAGGTCCCTTTCATTTTTCTAAGGACTTTAAAGATGATGATGGGAGTCTAAAAGCAGAACCAGCATTTGTGATGCCAGGAATGAACAGAAAGCACTGGTAGGAGTTGGTCTCATCAGATTGTTTTTCAGTGAGTGGGTGGGATGTCATCAACTCAAATAAGCCAGAGATTCTCCTAGGACTTTATAACTACTACTGAGCACAACTCCTGGAAGCTGCTTCACTGGAAGGTGAATATGTCACTGTGACAATTCAGTCTCACAGTCTTCCCTCCTCTTGGAGAAGAGGAATTACAGTGGAGTGGTCACTGAGAGTTCTGTTCCCACTTGCAAGAGTTGAGGAACCGCATTGGTTTCATCTGCTCAAGGAAAAAACCCAAAACAGTGGTCTGACTTGGGCTTATTTTCTGACTATTCATGACATAGATCTGGTTGTCATGGAAAGTTATGAACTGACAAAATGACAGACTAATTATATCTTTATCCAGAGCAGAAAACAAGGAGGCACAAAACACCTTTCCTGTGTCTCATCCCTCCACACACATCCACTGCTTCCCATAGGACTGCTGTGCTCGTGGCATCCATCCAGCAATTAGTCCCTTTGGTTTTCTGTTATTAAACATAAGGGACATGTCAACAGTGCCTTAGGTTCTGTCCTTAAGTAGGGAAATTCCTAAAAATCAATGAAGTCATCAAACCAGGTGATGAGAGTGTGTATTAGAGAAGAACTATTTTCTCTAAGGCCTGTCCTTATACTCCTCTTTAACTCCCCTCTGCTTGCCATACCCTGGGATAGGACATGAGGAGCTCTGATTTTGGACTGTGTCTGGTCTTGAGTCCTTCCAAGGTTGTAAATGAATGGCCAAGAGGTATTGTGAAAGTGCTGGGTTTATGTTCTGTGTGTTTGGCATCTTGACTTCTCCTGCTTCCAAGAGGGACTTGCATCTTCTCCAACATCCCCTCTCCTCTGATGGGAATCCATCTGAAAAACACCCCAAATCACAAAGGAGTTTTGAAGCTCCCAGACTCTGGAGCAAATGCAGGGAACAGTTGGTAAGAACCCAAGCTGGTTTAGTGGAAGGTGTCCCTGCCCATGGCAGGGGGGTTGGAACCAGATGATCTTCAAGATCCCCTCCCACCCAAACCATTCCATGAAGCTGAAATCCCACTCATAGGATATTCATCTAGTATTTAGTCTTTGAAGAGTTTGAAACACAGTATGGTGTGTTCAACATTTTATTAAACATTAACCATGCCTAACATGGATGTCAACCATTGGAAGAAATCTTTGCTGAAGAAATTATTCCCCACTTTAAATTCCAGCAGAAATGGAGAGATTTGGAGCCTGAGAGAGACATTTCCTTTTGTGAAAATGCTGTTACTGACAGTCCTTAAAGGTGGGATCAAGGGATTTAATAAATATAATTTATTTTTTATTACTGCTCAGAACTGGAGCCACTTTGGAATGAATTGGAGATGTGCTGTGGGAAAGTGCTACTGTAAATTTCTCCTCATCAAACAAATCTGCCCCAGTGAGGTGTTTTAGGGCAGCATTTTGAAATGGGAAGAGGAAATCTGCAGGAACCATCTGTGTCTGTGCCCCTTTGCTTCTTTAATCCAGTCAATCCCATCTGATTCTTGTGACTCAGAAACACTTGTCCAGCTGAATTGTCTGGGAAGCATTCTCCCGGGTATCTTCCTAAAGAAAGTTGATTAATTAGCACATTTATTGAGTGCTGCTCCTACGCTGCAATGAGTCGTTGCTGTGCAGAGGGAAGATAGGCCCTGTTCCAAGTCATTCCTTCAAAGCAGCATCTCCAAATATTTTAACTGTTAGCTAAGGGCTGCAATTCTCAGGCAGTCAAGAGTAGCTTTCTCTTTATTCATTCTCCATTAGAAGATAACGTTTGCTATTTGTAAAACATAAGATCATGCAGAAAACCAAGTAGTTACTAAACTGAACACCTGGGAACACACCTCTCAAAGGAAATTTAGGTTAGCCAAAATCAACATCAGGATTCTTCCTGCAGCAGGGCAGGATACAGCTTGAAACATCCCTCTGTCCGACAGGCAGCAATGAGTCTCTGGGAACAAAGAAATACAGCAGGAAATATTGGACTTGTAAGGAGAAGTGGTGGGGAAAATGCTGAGAAAAACACACCTGCTACTGAGATTGCTGATCTGTGTCATTTGCAACATCCTGAGGAAGGTTTAGTGTGTTTTTTCTTTCCATTCAGCAAACTGCTTGGAGTTATTGTGCCAGCACTGTGCCAGCAGCATTCCTGATGGGCACTGTGTGCCAGGATCTCACAGCCTCTGGAGGTGTCCCCTCCAGTGCCGATGGCTGGGAAATGTGTCAGCCAGAAAACCAGGTCTCCGTCCTCCCTTGGGGAAGAAACACTGAAGTTTCATTACGAATTGCAACTGGTCCACTTTTGGGAAAATTTAAGTCTACCATGGCATTGGTTTGGCCTTTTTAGCCCTTCGTTTAGCATAGGTCAGTAGTGATGCACTAAATTCACTGCTGCTGGTCCAGCCATGTAATGGAAAGCTGGTACAAAAATGGGGTAAGAATATTCAGAATATCTTTCCACTTTCAGACATTTCCCAACATTTCCCAATATCTTCTCACAAATTTAATAACTTAATGCCAAAAACCTTGGGAATCATGTCATTCTTCAGGGAGAAAGAAGGAAGGATCAAGGATGTTTACTTTGCCTCAGAGCCTGGGCTGTAAACCCCTGTATGACCCCAGGAGGTGGAGGCTGATTCCATCTACCTGAAGATCATATCTTGGCCAAATGCATTGGAACAGGGAGAGAAAGTAATCTTTGAATGTCAACAGTAGCTTTATCCCAATTTTTAAGGATGCTTTAAAAAATCCCTCTAAAGATCTCTTTACCTTGAGGGGGACTCCTCTCTGTACAGCAAACAGATTTTTAGGCTATTTCTCCTTGAGATGCTGAAATGAAACACTGGTCTCTTCACAGTGAGAAAATCCATGGTGAGAAAAGACCAACAGAAGAATGAACTGGAGGGGATAATGTTGCACTAGCAGCATTTGTCCCTTTCTGTGCTGCAGTTTGGCTACATCCTGCTGATTTCTGGATTTTTCCTCAAGGGAAAAACACACCCCTGCCTGTAGCAGTCTTGCTAAAAACCTCCAGATTGTCACTGACACCATGTAAAGGAATTTGTTTTAAGCTCAAGCTTGTGAGGATTCACTCAGTGCTTTGAATGTTGGTTCCACCAAAAGAGTAAACAGATACAAAGACTCAGGGTGTGGAGAAAGATGTCTTAGGTGAATGTCCCACATGATTTTATGATCTCATTCAGATTGCTGCTTAATGATTTATCACAGTTTCTTTAGAAGTGTATCAAACTTTGATTGAGGGGGTCAAACAGTGGAGATTTTCCCTCTATGCCATCACAAAAAGGTCCGATAATTAATCGTGCTCTGTTTAAATAAGCATCTAATTTTCTTTTCCAACTTTGGTGACTTTTGGATGGAAATTAATGTCTAGATCTTTGTATGGTTAAGAAAATTCCTTTAGCAGAAGGTTTTGGCAGGGCAAAAGGTTGCAGGTCTTTTTCCAAAATAAAAGTGGAACTAAGTCTTGTCACATCTCTTGCCTCAACTGCCTCCATTAATGGCAGGAGGAACTTCAAAAGGTGTTAGTATTGCATCTGGAAACTGGAAGTTAGATGGGCAATGATGGAAAATGAGCAGGTTGATGCCAATTTAACTGAGATGAGAATGTGGTCTTTGGGCTTAGTGTGACCAACATGCTGAAAAGTAGTTTGGGAAAATGATTTTCCCCTTTGTGCACTAAGTCTGGGAAATGAACAGGTTTCCTATTTTGAGTTTTGCTTGTATAGGCACATAAACTAACACAGCTGGCTCTAGACTTTTGTTATGGCATAAAATAGGGCACGGACACAAAGATGTTTAATGTTTGCCTTAGGAAATGGAAATCCTTCTTTTTCTAAGAGCTGGAGAAAGAATTTTGTCTCGAACGAGCAACTAACAAGCAACAAATTCTCTCTTACAATTCTACAGCTGACCACATGGAGAGCTCATGGATTGTCTGGAACAACATTCAGCAGTTTTGCCTTCTTTGTGCCTCATCCCTAATTATATTCATTGCTGCCTTGAAGACAACGGATGTGTCCTGATTACCCTCGCAGGAAGAGTACCTCGTGCAGGGAGGGGTGACTGGCAGTGAAAGCTGAAGCCAAAGAACAGCTTCCCTCAGATGGCTCAGAATCAAGCAGGAGTAATGGAACAAGAGTAATAATGTACTTATTGATCCCTTCAAGGTCTCCGATTTTCTTGAAGGCGAGGGAAGTAATGAGCCTTGAGGAGCTATAATGCACCTGTGGTAGAGAAATAATGGAGCTCCCAGCCCTGAAAGGTTTGACTCCTACCTCTGGAAATCTGCTCCTTCTTTTGGCATGGACTAACAGCAAGAGAGGAAAACCTGTTTGCACAGAATCAAAGATTAGTGTTTGCACCCTCTGTGTGCAAGGGCACAGGAGTTTGTGGTCTATGACTGTGGGAACTGGGCAGAATGAATGGTGGGCAGGGAGATCGTGAGATCAGGGTGAGACAGTCACAGTTGTATGAAAAATCAGTGGCTACAACACTGAGGCTGCAAAAATCATGTGCAAAGTGTTGCAGCTGATTTGAAGTGACGGATTCCAGGCGCTTCATTTGTTTCCTGGCTGCTTCTGGTCACATAGTTCATTAATACAGTGGCCACCATATATTGTGACACTTGGCTGTCTTTTAGCACTTCTGGTCAAATGATGATTGGATATTTGGAGTGAAGAAAGACAGAGATCCTCCTTCCATTAAGATATGGTTACAGAAAAAGCTCCTTTCCTTCTCAGCCTTGTGCTCCTGACTTCTCAAGTGGTTGTTTCTAGGTTTGATTTCATGTCATAGATGGAGATGATAAATGAAGGATTTCCTATAGACCAGAGAATGGACAAGACGAAGTAGAAATGGCACTGCCTTACTGGTCTTTGGCTTTTAAAAAACCTCATCTGAAACAGTGTCATCTGGCATATCACCATGATCTGTACATCTGACCCCTGTCACCTCAGCTGGAAAGTTCACTGTGATAGTGACCATCTCTTTTTCTCCTGGGTTTCTTCAGTGTCTAAACTCTTGTCTCAGAGCAAAGAGTTGCTCAAAAGACAGGTGATTCCTTATATTCTGCTCCTGCCCAGTGTGATACCATCTGAACAAGTAGTCAACCGTTTTTCCTGCATGGATTTCTTCTGTATAAGCCTCCAACAGAGAGCTATTCTCCATCCTTCCTCTGGGATGAGATTTAGACTCATAGAACTTATAAGGCTGGAAAAGACCTCTGAGGTCATTGAGTTAATCATTAACTCAGCACCACCAGAGGCACCCCTAAGCCATGGCCCCAAGCACCACATCTACATGTTTTTTGAACATTTCCAGGGTTGGTGATTCCACCACTTCCCTAAGCATCCTGTTTTGATGCCTGACCACCATTTCAGTGAAGAAATTTTTCCCAATATCTGATCTAAAGCTCCCGTGGCGCAACTTCAGGCTGTTTCTTCTTGTCCTATCGCTTGTTACCTGGGAGAAGAGACCAACACCCACTCGTGTACAACCTCAGTCTCCTTTGAGAGAGAGATAAGGGCTCAGATACAGCAGGCAGGCTGCAGGGTGATGTCTCATTCTTAGCTGATCCTGTCATTGATCAAATCTTAAACAAGGATAGGAATGTCACACAGCTGTTGCAAAGTGGTTTCTCAGCTACTGACAGGAGATTGCCTGGTCTGTCATAGCCCATCACCTGCACTCAGGACACCCATCACCCAGCAGAGCTCTTTGCCATGTGTTGTTATTCATCCTAACCATAGAAATCATAAGATTTATCCATTTCTGCACTCTGAGAATGGGAAAATGAGAGAGACAAACCCAGAGAGTCTTCTAAGGCATGACCTGCACTTTCTTCTGCCTTATGAGACCAACTAAACTACCTGAGGTCAAAGCATCTTAAAGTGGATATGCTTCCTCATTTAAAAATAAGGATGATGAGAAATAAGGAAACTGAAAAAAGGCACATAGTTTTCCCAACAGCAATTTTTTTTTTGGTCGTTGTTTTTTTTTTTCCCTCTTGCCTGATATTGACATTTCAATTTATGCTAATTTATACCACTTGAAAAGCCCAAATAAATCACCCGGGCGGAACTGAAGAGAGGGTGAGTGTAAGGAAATTAAAATTATAAAGTTGATGTCTATGCTAAGATAGCACTTGAGACACAAAGCATTTGCAATCACTGCAGCATGCAGCTAATCTGTATGATACTTAATTAGGTTTTTAACAAGTGGTTTGAATTCCTTTGAAAATTTGTGGACCTTTGTTTATTTCCAACCAGCCTCCTCATGTCCACACAATAAATAATCATAGATCTGGGGCCATCTGGAAACCTGAAAACAGGATATTTTTCAAGTCTTGATAAAGAAGGATTAAAAAAAAAAAAAAAAGCAAACAAACCAAGAAGGTATCAAAACTTTACCCCTTGTTCTCAGTTTTTCCTGATAGAAAGAATTGTGGGAAGTGTCTTCAGGTGGCTGTTTTGATCCTGTGACTTTTCTAAGATGCCAAGAAAAAGTTTGCATCAATGGGCAGAAAGGTTTAAGGAAGTAAATTCAAGAATGTTGCCCATGAAGCCAAAGTAAATGATCCAAAATTGGCTCTGAACAAGAAGTGACCACGGGCAATCAATTTGAAAAGTGTCACAGTCCCTGGAGCCAGAACTCTTGAGGGGAATTAGTTTGAGTTGTTGATAATGAGACACAAAGAATAGAGATACAGTGCTAATCAGGTCCAGGCTCGCAGGTACTCATCCGAAATTTGTTTCAGACTGTGGTAATCCAATGGTTACAGAAGATTGGCGTGAATTTCTATTGCCAGAATTTCCTGGCTATCTGTGCTAATTCAGGCACTGAAACAGGTTACACAGAAAGCCTGTAGAGTTTCCGTCCTTGGAGTTATTAATTAGATTTGTTGGACAAAACCCCAGTAATCAGATCTAATCTCAAAGCCCTTTTTTGAGCAGGAGTTTGGACAAGAGGATTTCTTGAGGCCCTTTCTGACTTTAAGTTTGTTATGATTAATTCAGCAACTGCGTGCACACTCCTTAAAGGAGGATGCACTGCAGAAGGTGCAGGGAAGGACAGTAAGGGTGAAAAAACTTTCATAGAAAAAAGCATTTTTAGGTCAACCATGACTCATTGTTGAACCATGTTGTTCAGAAATCATTGCTGAACACAAACCTCACACACTATAATGAGCAATACTTGTATGCTGTGTGGCTGTTTGTATCCAGTGTGCTTGTACAGAAACCTGCAGGTACAAGGATATGTCAAACACAGGGAGCAGCAGGAGATGCCCTTCACACCGGATGAGCCACAGCTGTGAAAAACGAAGGAGTTGCTCTTTCCCGAGGCAACAAGTTGTTCTTTAGCCAGTTAAGTGCTGGAGATAACACATGTAGAGAAGCATTTGCCTCTCCAATTGCCTGTGTTAGTGAAGAGGGAGAGCAAGACTGTCACCTTAACAGGAAACAGATAACTCAAAACTGGAGAGGAAAGCTAAATGTGTTCAAATGTCTAAACGTGTGAGAGGGGCTACCTTCAAGGACAGCAGCCTAAGGATGTGTCTTCCACCTTGAGGGACACAGAAGGAAAGAGCCTTTGTCAGGGTGAAGAACGGAAAACTCTACAGTAATTTAGGTGGATAAAGGGGAAGAGAAAGAGATCTCAGTGTTTGCACATTAAACAATATTTTTCTTTCTTCTCTTCATGTAGTTTTTTTATGAATATTTTTAATTTCTTGCTGCAGGTGAGTGAGAATGCCAAAAGTCTGGGTTGAGTAAAACAGCTATGACTAAATTAAAATGGGGGAAAAAAAATCTATCAAAAGCCATTAAATATAAAGATCACAGCTCTGCCAGAGGAAGGCCCTAACGCTAGAAAATTATCACTGTGTGCTGGTCCTGAGCCAAATAACTGGTCTCAAACTGTATTAGGTTTTGTTTATCACTTTTGTTTCCATTTGATGGGGGGGAGGGGAAGGGGGAGCCTATGTTTATTTTACTTAGGGCTTATGATGCTTATTTTGTTTATGCTTGTTCTACTTATGCTCATTTTGTTTATGCCTATTTTACTTATGCTTATTGACTGTGGACTAATGATAATACTTATTTTCTTATTTCACTTGTGCTTTTATACTTATCATGGAATTTGCTTTGCTCACTGTGTAAAACCCCACACACTGTCCTTGAAGGTGCAATACCAAGAGGCCC
>JAWWEV010000083.1:148251872-148269099 GCA_035583235.1 Hafferia zeledoni
CCTTCTCTAAGAAAATAATGTTTATGCATGAAAGAAAAATAAATATGTATAACTTACTTGCATATAAACCCATTGTTGACTCAACTAAGTGCACATGTTTTGGAGGAGTTATCCCCATGTGCCCTGGGCCAGAATAAACGTACCTCTCTATAACCTCACTGGATTATAGGGGTTTTATTCCACAAAACACATTAGTATTTAACACATGGGTTAATCTATGGATCTACAACTCACCTGTTGTAAAAAGACATTACTCATTTGAGACCATTTTCTGGCAGTCACATCACAGCAACACAACTCTGGAAACATTTCCCCAAAAAAGCCCAGAGATGAGAGGTGATGACAGTGGTTTTGTTCCAGCACAAGCAATGAATTTGTGGAAGAAACTCAACTGAAGAGCTATGCCCAGGATCATCTTCTTTCAACCCCCCTGCCATGAGGGGGTACATCTACCACTAGACCAGGTTGCTCCAAGCCCCATCCACCCTGGCCATGAACACTTCCAGGGATGGAGCACCCACAACTTCTCTGGTCCTTCTGCTGTCTCACTACCCTCACAGTAAAGAATTTCCTCCTAATATCTAATCTAAACTTGCTCTCTTTCAAAGTTGTTACTCCTTGTCCTATCACTACATGCCCTTGTAACAAGTCCCTCTCTAGAGTTCTTGTAGGATCCCTCCTGGTAGTGGAAGGTGCTCTAAGGTCTCCCCAGAGCCTTCTCTTTTCTGGGTTGAACTTCCAAGGAATCTGATTATATGAGCATAGTTGGCTCCCTTATACATCTATGTACTGAGAACCAGGTACCCCCTGTCTCAGAACAGCTGCATGTTAAAACACTGGAGAAGGAAATGAAACTTTTAATCCCCTGGGAGCTGGAATGAAATCACCCCACTGGCCAAACTGGAGCTGTATAACAAGATTCCTTTCATATTGAACCAGAGCAATCACTGTGATGCCTTTTGACGATCTTTCAGTACAAACCCTAACCCCTTTACACAACTCTTAATCTCACAGATCTGAACATACTTGGAAGCCTTTTGGCAGAGATGACAGGGCCACAGAGGTTGCCTGGAGGTCAGAGCCTCCTGTTGTGGAAATGAAATATTTGCATAACCTTGTCTTTCAGGAATTTATGTCATGAGCAAATGCATTCATCCAGGCTATTTGGCTGAAACTGCCAGACAGGGGGGAAACAAATTTCTGGGAAAGAATCCTACATAGGCAGATGGTGGGGCACATCTGCCCCAGGGAGAAATTACCTAGATGTGATTATTCCTCTCCAGGTCCATGTTCCTGTGATAGGGCATGAGAACACCTTGTGTCCATCAACCAGTTCAATCAATAGTTGATCTTTCTGGACACTCTGGGCAGCAAAGATGTGTACATCAGTATTGTGCAGTGCTTTTCACTGTGGCTGTAGATCTGTGAGATCCTTCTGTGAGATCTACCTGGAGTAGAGAAAGTGGGTATTGCCTACTCATTGTGCATCTTGGAAGAGGAATGTACCTCCTGCAAGACAAGTGGTGCCTCAGCTCACCAGACCAAGGTCCAACTCAAGAGGATGCTCCGTAATTAAAACCAAGGCTAGGAAGTCTTTGCTTAGAACTCAGAACTTGCAGTCACTGCATTTGACCTGAAAATGTGTATCAAATCAAATCAAATCAAGCATTTTACCAAGCCTTGGAAGAGGCTGTCCAGGGAAGCTGTTGAGTCACAATCCCTGGAGGGATGTAAAGACATGTAGATGAGGCATTTATGTGTTAATGCTTGGACTTGATGATCTTAAGGGTCTTTTCCAACCTAAATGATTCTGTGATTCTAAACCAGCATTATTAATCAGCATTATTAATCAGCATTATTAACCAGCATTATTAACCAGCAATGTTAACCAGCTGGGCTTAATTTTGGCCCATTTTCAAGCAAGGCTATCTCCCCACCAGCCTCTCAGCTTAACTCTTCCTGCAGAGTGTGAGTTGTTGACTTTTTTTGACTGTGATGCCAGTTTACACCAGCAGATACCATGGCCCATATAAATCTATGTTCTACTATGACTATGACAAAGTCATTTAACATTTTTGCATGGCCTATAGGAATAGGGTTTCTATGTGATTTCAGTGAAATCCCACATGTGGTATAGCAGATCTTGGGACTAAGGGTATAAGAATGGTTCACAGAGTAAAGTAACCAGGCTGTTTCTTTCTTAAACAACTTGTTTGAGAAAGTTGTGGATTCTCCATCCCTGAAAGTGTTCAAGGTCAGGTTGGATGAGGCTTGGAACAATCTGGTCAAGTGAAAGGTGTCCCTGCCCATGGCAGGGGAGTTGGAACTGGATGATCTTTTAGTCCCTTCCAACCTAAACAATTCCATGATCACACAACTGTCATACTACACTTTGTGTCGCTGCCTCCCTGGTGTTACTGACTCTCAGATGACTTTCTACCACTCTGAAAGACCAATGTTGCTGATGTTCCTGCTCTCAGGCTACTTAGCTGATCTATTTTTTTTTTCCTTTTAAACTGCCTGTTTTACTTCCCCTAAGTCTTCTTTCAACCTACTGTACAACTGATTCTATGATTCTATAACTAGAGAAAGCTGCCAGTCACATGTGCCCAGAGAGTGACTATCAGTGGAAACAACTGTGCATTTATTGTTTCCTTCTTGTTAAAAACCAAATGAATCTTTTCACTGCATTTAAGAGGCTCTTATACTTTCAGAATATGTGCATTGTTCCTTACTGATTTCATCTGGAAAAATGCACACTGGCTCGTTTGTATTTATTTAGTTTTCTTCCTTCCTGGAATTTTCAAAGCAGTGAAATTATCTCTGTCATATTTAATCCTCTGTTTATGCATGAGAATCAATAGTTATTGTGCAGGTTCTTAGGTGTGAGAAAATCTTATCCCTTCCTGGTGCCATATGGAATGAGTACAGGTCCTAAAGAAACATTTTCTATTGAGAATTTGCTCTGAGATGTGCCCTTCATAGAAATGCCTTCTTAGAAATTAAGAAGACCACAAGGAATCCCACCTTGATCAAGGAAAAGAGTTTAACCCTCAGCTTGTGTGAAAGTTTTGTGTGTAACAGTGCTTTGAACACTACCAGATATGGTAGTTGGCTTTTACTGGATGATCTCAGAGCCTGAGGGTTGAGAAGGAGTTTCTATGCAGGTGATGACTGGAAGGTCCAATTCAGGGTTCCCCAGGCAAGTGCTGAGCTAGTGAAGTTACAGGCATGAAGAGGACTAAATTATAAGTGCACATGAGTTTGGTGCTTGATCAGCATGGAAAATAGAGTTGTGTGAGCAAGATCTAGAGAACATAGGAACCTTACTTTCCTTTTTCACCAGCATGTAAGAATATTAGGCCTGGGCTGGAGCAATTCTTGCTCTGGAAAAAATCTCCATTTACTTATTTGTTGAGAGAGTCTGAGATGTTTGGGAAAAGTTTTTGCTCTGAGGTTTCCATATCCCAAACTATGGACCTGTTGAACTCTGCAGGGTTGCCTTTAGGTTGTGATCAGAGGGAAAGTAGAGGTGGCTGCTCACATCTCCCAGAATGACACAGTCCATTAGAAATGGGCTGAAGTGCCACCTTCAAGTGTGAATGATCAAGGTAGAGACTGCAAACTGGTAATTTATGCCAGCAGAGGGTCTGCTCATGGATATTTTGTGCCATGAGGAGCAGTGGTCACTCACAGCATCTGACAAACTTCAGAGGAGTCCTCAGCAATGAGGTGAATGCTGCTTGGTAAACTCAGTTCACATTAGATCACAGGTCTGCAGATTTGATATGGAAAGGAGCTGGGGAGAGGTCACCCTGGTCTCCTCTTCCTGCAAGAAAAACAAGAAACACCAGAGGATAAAAGAGAAAGGGAGAAAACCCAAAGTTCCATCCGACAAAGCAGGATTTCACCCAGCTTACTGGGTTGTCTCTGGTGAACAAGTGAGACACATCTGAATGGATCTTGCAGCTTATTTTTATGGACCACAGCTTCTTTTGAAGCCTCTGCAGGCTTTCCCATCTGTTTGCTTACTCATGGAAGGAAAAGGTATTCATTATTTACTTTTCTTTCTGAAATCCTCCTTGTGAACTTGATTTCATATTTTTGAGGTTTCCCTTTATGTCCTGTAGAGTTCCAGATTATATTCTTAATATCCATTGTTGGATGTAACTTGATCCAAAATTAAACACTGGTCAGAAATATATGCTATGTCTAATTTATTAGATGAACACAGCCATCTAAAAATTTAGAATTCTTACTAATGCACATCCCAGCCTTGCAGGAACATGTGTGTGAGTCATCCCACTGAGCTGTGGTGAGTGCAAATCTCTCTGCATAGTGTTAGGTAGATGCAAATGTCTGAATGCAGGCAAAGAAGCCCAAAACCCGCAGAGCTGGTGAAGGAGGGAAGTGTCAATGGACTTGGTTTACTGTTCCTGTTCTCTAGCCTGAAAATACTTGGCTGGATAGAAGTTCCTGACTCACCAGGCTTCATGGTAACTTAGGAGATAACTTGCCTCATATTCACACTGCCAGAGCAGGACAATATTGATCAGTTCAGAAGAAAGCTGATCAATCAGATCAGAAGAAAGTTTCTTGGTAAAGAAATCAATAGACAGGATTTTTTTGTTGGCAAAGTGTCTATTGCCATTCCTTTGCTATTCCTCTTGTACTGCTCTTAGGCATTGCCATCCTCCAGCCAAGGCTGGAGCCTTTTCAGAGGCAACCCTTTCCCAAGGTGGATTTTTTTTTTGACATGTTGGATATCAACATCTCAAAGCTCTAATTAATTCATATGAGTAATTGTTCATTATATTTTTCAAATTCCAGAGCCTTCCACATGAAGAAGTCAGGAATTTAATTTCAGCCAATGCAGTGAAGCAGAGCCAGTGGACCAAAACCTACATCCCCTCCTGGGCTCAAAGCCCTGTAGTAACCCTCAGCTCAGCCTGGCTGCAGTTCATTTGGAAAATTAAAATTTCCATGAAAACATAAACAGAAAGCCAAAAAAGTCTGATTTTTTACTCTCTGGAAAGCAGTGATATCTCATCATAGCAATGAGCCAAATCCATGGAATGCAATTTGTGAATAGTTGTTATCTGGAGTTGTTTTTACTCTCCTTGCTGATACAGCACAAAGAGCACAGAGAGCAGACGCTGGATATCTGCAGGAGAAGATGTTGGACATGGACAGTCACACTCAGAGCTACAGCAAAGGCAGGGCTGGGGTACAACATCCCAAGGCCAAGGTGAGGACACAGCAAAGTGATGTTCTGTAGCAGTCTGAAGGTCAAGGTAGGAGCCACCCTCATGGGTCCATGGAGGGTCAGGACAAGGAGTTGGAGGTGCTGAGAACAGGAGCCTGGAGTGGGACTGGGCAGCCCAGAAGATATAACCGTGGCCACCAAAAAGCTGTGGTATTCCAGTGGGGAACAAGGATGAAGAAGTATGATGTGGATGCAAGGACAATGCTTGCATCGAGACAGGGAAAGGGCAAAGGGGCTAAAATGTAACTCATGGCCAAAGTGTTTGGAGTCCTAGAGCTAACTATGATGTTTTAGGAATTATTGCCTTTGTCTCCTATTGCCCATAGCACAGACCTACACCCTTTGCTTGGGTGGGGACAACAGCAGACAGAGCAGCAGGGGAGGGTGTGGATAGAAAACTGTCCCAGGATGAGAGGTTTGCAGACAGTGAGCTGGTGGGACAGGTAAGTTCAATCCAGGTGCTGTAGATGGATGATAACATGTATGCCCTGGTTACAAACATCCTGCAGCCATAGTGTCATTGTGTATGTAGTGAGACTGCTGCACAGAAATGTAGTCCTGCAATGCGTGGTGAAGTCCAAGCATCCTTCTCAAGCAGCAGGATAATGGGAAACCAGAGGAATACCCAGGCAAGCTGATGCAGTTGAAGGCAAATTGTCAAGAGCTGTTGCTGGAAGGAATCAAATCCGCAGTGCTTCAGGCTGTTGTTCCTACTGGTTTGTCTTTGACTTTAAATCTAGGTCTGTGAGTTTTAATTTTCTCTGTGAAATACCACTGGTCTATAATAGTCATCCTAAAACAAATTCCAGTGTGTCTAGAGTTTAGTTTCTATGACAATGTCTTATGGATAAATAAGAGACAAAATCCATTCCTTGGTCCGGAGGCCACATAGAACTTGGCATGTGTATGATGAAACATCCTTACTTGGGCTTGTGCTACTCCTCATGTAATATTCATGCATTGTCTGGAAAAGACCTCCTTGAAAGTAGGTTTTTTGCTCCAAGTTAACATGGAAGTGGTACAGTCAGCAGCAAATCAGTGCCCAAGTCTCTGTCCTTACCTATCCAGTAGACTACTATGGCCAAAGAACTGGATGCAGAACAAAGATGTCTCCACAGGCATAGCATGCCAGGAAGCTTTTAAACATGTCAAGCTTGTGACCTCCTCTGCAACCTCTGTGGCTGATACTCAATCTGCATGTCATATACTCTCTCTCCTCACTCTTGCCCTGTTGAATAATAATTCTGAGAGTGGACCTGCATGTGGGATTTTACTGCAGCCAGCAGACACCCAGCAGGGTCTCACCTCCCTCTCTCTGCTGCAGAAAAAGCAGCACAGAGCCCTGAAAAGAGAGACAAATTAAAATCAACCATTGTTTCTGCACAAAAATGTGCATCTTACAGAGCCTTGTGAGTTGCCAGTGCCCTGACTGAATGGCTGCTCTGCTGAGGCAGCTCTCAGATCGAGAGGAAAAAGGCACAAGTAATGGCTTAGGTCATGCTCACAATTCATCATCATCCTATTAATCAGGGTGTCTGCTTCTCCTCTGCTCAGTCCCAACACACACACACATCCCTGATGGTCTTTCAGGATCTCAGAAACCTATTAAAGAGACATTTTTACGAATTAAAAGAAAAGAGCCATGCCCAGCAATGCTGCATGAAAAGACATATGTGCTGCTGTGGTGATGTTTGCCACCAGAGCAAACAATTTCTTCTGAGCCTGCAGGAACATGCTGCAACCCCAGGATGACAGAGTAGAAATTTCTGTGCTCCAGTGGGTTGCTGGGTGAGTATTTCCCCTCCCTTCGGGCACAAGAATCATGTCAATGACATTTGGTCAATCCTACCACATATATTGCCTGTAGAGATGGTTGTCTGAGGAAGTGGGGGGTAAACCTGTGGGCAAGCAAAGCCCCAGCAGTTTTTACACTGTTAAATGAGATGCCCTGAGCCAACCTGCAAATGTTACACTTCTGCCCTTTACACAAGATGCCTTAGGACAACAACTGCCAAGACTAAGATAGTCCAAGTTATTGGAAGCAGTTATGTATCTTAGACCCGTTTTGGACTGAGCTCATGCCATTGCCTAAGAAAAGACATCTTCTTTAAATAGATTTCTGTCTTCGACAGGGGTACAAGAGGTTTCTTAGGTACTCATCACACCTCACAACAAAAATAGCATTTTATGAAGCAAACAAAGCTTTAAAGGCATCTTTTCTGAGAGTGTGTGCTGGCACTGGTGACTAGGAAAAAAGGTGTAAGCTAGGAGTGAAAAAACACTGCAGACTTTGAAATAGCAGAAGATAAGACATCGTGTTGGTTTTGTGGATTTATTTAGCCTACTCTTCCTTTCTCAAATCATGTCTCCCTGCTTTTGCACTTTCCTTCCTTCCAGACCAGACTTTGGAAATCTGAGGTTGTTGGTGGGGGGCCTGAGGCAGGAGGGAATAAAGCATTACTGGGACTAACATGGAGCTGGTGTGATAGTCCCTGAAGACTTTGAGTGATTAAAATTATGTTGGAAGTTGTGCACTGGGTCATTTGGAAAGAAAGGTCTGAGGAAAGAGGAGATATTCCTTGCATGGAGTATGGAACAGGCCCTGGGATAACAGGACATACGAAAGGCTGTACTGGCTGTGTAGTTTAGTGTCCTGTTCCTAGCAGTGGTCCAGGGAGATACCGGGTATAAGAACAAGATAAGCATATATTTCCCAAATTACTGTTCTGGCATCCAACCACTTGGGGCTCAGAGATTTCCTGACTAGGAGTGGTTTCTGAGCAATTTTGCAAAATCAGTGGCTCTCCTGCCATGAATACACCCATGAAAACCCACCACTTCCCAGCACCTACAACATCTTGTGGTGAAGATCTCCCTGGCTTCAGATGAAGCTCCTTGGGTATGCTTTGAATTTTCTCCATGAGAGGACTTGAAACCTATGTCCTATTCTTATTCTCTTTCTCTGTCTTATCATCTGCTTTAAAGTGCAACGTGGGAGAAACATCTGATGGGACTAAGGAAGGATGAGTTCCCCCAAGAAGTCACAAGAGAAGGGCATGACCAACCAAGCCTTGCCAATATTGCTTTCCCCGGGAGGGCTGAAGGAGTAAGACATGGATGAATGAAGGGCTGGATGGGCAGAAAGTTGAAAATGCGGAATTATGCATGGATGGAGCAAGCTCAGAGCCCACTCTATCCCTACAGCTCCCACCTCTGTGCTCAAGCCACCAGTGGGGCCCATAGATAACAGTTCCCTGCAGAGGCTGCAATTTTAAAATGGTTTAAATTTCTGGTGACACAATCAATGGAAACAGGGCAGATGGCAGTGATGCTGTTGGGCTTCTCTGAAGGGTTCCTGCTGGACACTGACCTGACAAGGACCACTATTATTAGTGTCCTCAGGATTTTTTGGTTAAATAATGAAAGCATATGCATTTTGGCTTTTTTTCATTCTTTTTTAATTTCCCCTGTCATTGTTTTATTGTGACCACATCCCTTTCCAGCTGCACATTAATATTCTTCCTCTCTCCAAATCCTCCTCCCTCGTTTCCTGCCCACACTGCTCCCTTTTCCCACTCTTCCATGGAGCTGCTTATCATCACACAGAGAAACAACTGTGTGGAGTCACTGCTCACATTCCAGCACAGGAACCAGCAGGACAATGACAGCATGAAGGGCAGATATCTCCTGCTGTCCCTCCTTGAGCTGCCATGCTGTCTTGGCATTTTCCAATATGGTATTTCCTCCTTTTCCTTTACCTGGCAGCAGATGCCCTGGCCAAGGTGTGTTGACTTAGGAAATCGCTCTGTGGATGGTGCATCAGAGACAACCCTTTACTGGGATGGACAATATAACAGGAATTTCCACCTGCAGTATCTGTAATGGTGTTTTCCTCATGGCTCTGAAGTGCTCACTGCCACCCAAATATTTACCTGGTAGGACAGTACCTATAGCCTTGATATAAAGACCTCTAAAAAGTATAGTAGGTCACTGGAAAAGAAATAAAGCCAACAGGTTCTCAGCAAGTGATGAGCTGATCCCTGGTTGTGCAGGTGGTGGTGACTGAGCAGGAGTGTTGGTGAGGATTCTCCTGTTTGTGACTATAAGATTGCACTGAGATGCTCAACCTGAGTGCAGTTTAAATTGAGAAATTGGAAGTAATCTGAAGTGAAAGGAAAATAATTTGTTTTGCTCCCCTCATTCACAGCACATTTTCCCTCTAAATTAGCTGGTATGATAGTTCAGGCACTGAAAAAGGAGAAGGAAAAAAAGGCCTGGGAATCAATTCCATTGTGATTCATACAGGGCTGAGTTTCAGCTAATAAGGCTTTCATGTGTGGCAGAAGGGAATCTGCCCTGTGAGAGGACAGTGCTCAGGCACATGACCTGAGGAAGGGTGGAGTGTCACTCTCTGGAGATGTGATACAGGTGCAGCCTTCACACATCAGCTCCGACCTCTGCTGGGAGGCATCAAACAAACCCCATGGGAACAGAGAAAGGAGTTTGTTTGCCAGGGAGTGCCTTTAAGATCAGATGCAAGCAGCCTCCTGGGATGTCTATCTCAGTTCATGCCTGTGAGAAAATTCTGTCACCATCAACCCTTTTGAAGTTAATAGCTGATTCTAAAGACTTTTCTGTCATGCCTTACTATTCAAAAGAACAGGTATTAAAAATCAGATGGTGAAATTCTATCCATTTGCTGGACCTGATTCACTCAGAATTGTATACATGGTAGGTATTGAGAATAAAGAGACTTTTTGGGGGCTCTGCATTGACTGAGAAATAAAATTGAAAGACATGCATGACCATGCACTTCCCCACTGGTACTGCCTTTCATTCCATATTTTAAAAACAAAACCCAGACCTCAAAATTGCCTGAGACTACTGAGTCCTTCTACAATGAAGCTCATGGATATTTCTTCTTATGTGCAACCCTTAGCAGGACACGCTCGTACTTGATAATTTGAAAATCCAATATAGGACAAGCTTTTTGCTCAAGAATGGGCTCTGTAGTATGAACTGCTACTTTGGGTGATAGGGACTACCTAAAGGTACTTACAAGGAGGCTGGAGAGGGACTTCTGACGAGGGCATGTAGTGAGAGATTGGGGGCAATGGGCTTAAGCTGAAAGAGGGTAGGTTTAGATTAGATATTAGGGAAAAAAGTCTTTACTGTGGGAGTGGTGAGGCACTGGCACAGGCTGCCAGAGAATTTTTTACTTCCCATCCCTGGAAGTGTTCAAGGCCAGGCTGGATGGGACTCTGAGCAAACTGATCTAGTTGAAGGTGTCCCTGCCAATGGCAGTGGGTTTGGAATGAGATGATCCTGGGATCCTGGGCATAGCTCCTCAGTGGGCAATTTCTGCCACAAATTCACTGCTTGTGCTGGAACAAGAACACTGTCATCACCTTCCACCTCTGGGCTTTTCTAGGGATTGTTTCCAGAATTGTGTTGCTGTGATGTGACTGCCACAAAATGGTCTGAAGTGGGTAATGTCTTTCACATCAGGTCAGTTCTAGACCGTGATGTTTATATTGGAAGAATATTTGTTATTAGTAGTATTTATTATTAATTTTTTTCATCATTATTATGTTTATACCTCATTCCTGGAAGTGTTCCAGGCCAGGCTGGAGGGAGCCTGGGGCAACCTGGTCTACAGGAAGGTGTCCCTACCCATAGCAGGGGGTTTGGAGCGAAGTGATCTTCAAAGTCCCTTCCAACCCAATCCGTTCTATGGCTCAATAATTCTATTATTTTATGTGATTTTTAAATATAAGCTGCTCAGATAAGAATAAAACTGAGCCATTGATTTAGTAGCCATTTTAATGTATCCACATCTTTTAGGAGGTGAGTTCAGCAACTTTCAGCAGCTCAGTTTGTCATAAGATACAGAGGAGTATTGAAACAGTCTCCTTGTTCCATGGAAATGTTCACAAACAAAGCTGTCATAGGAGATAATTTAAGCTATTTTTGAAAGCTCTTCTAGAGAGGGTTTACACCTTTCCCTGGGTGAGCTCCTCCATTGCCAGGGCTGCTGGGATAAACAGCTTGCAAACGTCTTGCAAAAATCTCTGCTCTGATTTCCGTGGGCTCATTTCAGACGAGATGTCAAGGCTTGATTTTTACCTGAGGCATCAGCCAATGTAAAGCATAAGGCTGACAATTAGTGTTGGAGGAGAAGCAGATGGGAGGACACTTGTGCTGCCTGACCCTACTTCCTGCTCTGAGGACAGCTGTCACCTGTGACAGTCCTGACTCTCCAGCAGTGCCGAGTCTCTCGCCTCTGCTAAATGGTCTCTATTTACTCTCCTGTTCAGAACAGTGGTTAGCTGGAAAGTGTCCAATTTTGTGAGTAACAGCTGTTACTTTAGAAGTGACAGGCTCTATTAATCTTAAACAATCTTCCATCCTGGCTGTACAGCCGACCAAATGGACCTATCCCATGGAAACTCTCCTGCTACAAATATGGGATGCATTAGGGCTCTGAGAAAGGCAGAAAGCATTTGCAGTTTGTCAGGACAATAAAGCAGCGTAGGTGAGTAGGATCTGGAGTACCAGCAACATCTAGGCTGGTCTTTTTGCAGCACATTTTTCAATACTTTACCAGCTTGATCCTTAAGAGAAGCAGAATGTGGACAATGGGCTCTTGTTATCTTCTTAATGTAGTTACCTTTTCTTCTATGACTTTAACAAAGTCACAATGGGACCAAATTTCTTTGTGTTAGTATTTGAAATAGTCTAAGATGGCTATCCTAGAGGCTCCCTCAGGAAGTGGAGTTAAATGGCAAAGCCAGGTCACCCTAATTTGTCTGTGTAGTTATCACTCCTAGAACCTTCTTTTGGTGTAGTGCAAGTGAGAATTGCATCAACTCTCTTAATTTTTTGTCAATGGGTGACCTGCAGCTTGTGGAGCTGCAGTAACTCAGACCTGTGTCTTGTTTCTTTGTTTTCCTGGCAGTGCTGAATTCAGCCATGACAGTTTTCACAGAATCATAGAATGGCTTGGGTTGGAAGAGACCTTAAATATCACCCAGTTCCAACCCCTCTACCATGGGCAGGGACACCTTCCACTAGAACACATTGCTTACTTTGCATTTCTGTAGTTCCCCCTTTTCCATGGACTTTACTAAGCTTAAAAAAATGAATGAAAATAACTTCACCTCACTCTTAATTAGACTCTCCCCCCTGCCCCCTCCTTTTCAGGTTTCCAGGGATAAATAAAATCTGGCTTTATGCAACACATTTACTTTCCTTTGCAGAATGCCATGGATGAAAGCCACAGGGTATTTGCTTTTGTTACACGGGTTCAGTGGAGTCTGGGAGCTGTGGGGCTACAGAGAGCTCAGAGACACAAGAGAGCTTGAAAAACAACAGCTCTTGCTTTAAGTCAGCAGCTTCAAAGACCAGGCAAAGCCTGTGATGCATAAAGCATTGAGGATAGACAGAGGAGAGCCCAAATTATCTGTCTGAGCCTGGCCACATGCAGGCAAAGAGACAAGAAAAAGGACCACTTGTTGGTAACAGTATGAATGAACTGCCACCTTTCCCAGGCTGTTCTCCAGGGGAAAACCCCAGAGCTGAGTTCAGAGGGTTGACCTGTGCTTGTGTTTGCTGAGGTTCCAGGTCTCTCTGGGCTCCTGCAGGTGTTCCACCTCTCACACATTCAACAATTTCTGCATTCCTGAAAGTATGTAAACTAGCACTGAAAGGATATTTCAATTGACTTCCAGCTTCCACAAAATCTGAGACTTTCCTGGACACTTTCCACAAACAGTGTTACATAACCTGTGTTATAGCTCTGTCCAGAGGAAGATTTTGGGATCTGCTGCTGCCACAACCTCCTCTTACTGTTTCCTCACTTGTTTAACTCCTTCTGAAGGCCCCAAACCACCAGGAGTAAAATGGTTAATCCATGTGCCTGTGCTGGCATATGCACAGAGATCAGAATGCCCTCTTACTCCCAATAATTCATTTAGGGATCTTTTTGTTTACTTGCAGATTTATTTAAAGAAAATAACAACATGGACAAGAGGTGAGTGGTCAGGAAAATGACCTTTCCACTCCTTCATCTTTCTTTACCTTCTCCTCCAGTCCCTGTCTCCATTGTCCTACCAGCATTGCCTTCAACAGTCCTCTACTGTTATACATGAATTTGTTCATTTTATGGCTTCCCTACCCTTTATGCAGTTTTCTTTTGCTTGCTCTGGTACAGCACAATCCCTCACACTCTGCTCCTCCAGGGATCCATTAGTGTTTCATCCCCCTCTGGAGCATCAACTTCTAGCTGGGTAGAAGATGTCTGAACCTCTCTGCCTATTGACTCTCAAAGGAACTGCAGGTAATGGTGGTGGTAAAAAGCCAGGACTTCTGACAGTTCTTGAAGATCAAAATAAATAAAATAAAAGCAACTAATTTAATGAATTGGTGGCATTTACAACAAAATTCAGAAGATGTACAGGGCACCAAAAGGCAGGCAGTCTGAATCCCTAAATTGTGTAGAAAGGCTGCAAAAATGTCTGAGAATTGTAAAAGTGGTTTTGGTTTGTGGACAGCCTCTCAAGTCACTGCAATTTCCTGATGCTATAATAATAAAATCCAGAAAAACTGCTCAGCCCAGCTTTGCAGATCAAATTGATTGACAGGAAGACTAATTCCATGGAAACCACAGAGTCTACCCCATTTTCCTCTTCTAAGACCCTCATGCATCACTGAGTCTCATTTGCCTCTGCAGAGCTTGGTGTAATTACATCTCTCTAATTTAAGTAGAACTCTTTTTTTTCTGGCAAAGGTGGTTAGAAAGGTGAGATTGAATGTCTCTGACAACTGCTCAGGGCTTTAGTCTCTGCACTATAGGAAAACACAAACTTCATTCTCCTGGTTCCTTCACTATTTCAATCTCCTTCTCTGCATGTTTCCATCTGTGGTAGAAAAGGAACATAATTCCTGTCTGATTTTCACTCTCTGAATTCAGCTTCTCCTCAGACAGGCATTTTATTCAAATCAGTATCAGATCTTAAAGGAAAAAAATCAAGAATATTCCTGCCAGCTGTTCTGAGTAAGGATAGGAAGGGGAAATTTGGGGTTGGGTAAGAGGAGATGTTGATTCTTTAGTAAATACATGATGAGATGTTTTCAACGACAAGAGTAATTGAAATGCACAGTGGAACAGACTCATGCACAATGAGATGGCTCTTATTTTTCCTGTCATTTTGAGAAACAGTGGAGTTCCTGTGGCTGTTTGGGTTTGAGGAGTAGATGCTGACAAAAATCTATATTTTCCCTAATCCGTATGCTTTGAGTGGAGTATAAATAATTTCAAAAGAACTCAATAACAGCTTCCCATCTTAGTCTGCAAGGTCTATGTGGTGTCCATAGGAGAGCACACACCAGCACAGTGACAGCAGGACAGGTGGGGCAGGAGCAGAACCTGCACATCCATGTTTTATACCTATTTTTCTTAAGGTCTTGCAATTTTAGGAGAGCCACAGACTTTCCTCAAGTCCTGATTGCCATCAGGCTCTAAGACATGCTACAGCCACAGGGGCAGAGACTTCACAGATGTTTTCTTTGTGAAGAATAGACCACAAAATAATAGAGTCATTTAGGTTGGAGAAGTCCTCTGATATCATCAAGCTCAACTGTTAACCCAGCACTGCCAAGCCCTCTACTAAACCATGTCCCCAAGTGCCATTTCACACACCTTTTAAACACTTTCAAGGACCACTTCCTACTCTTGAGACTTTCTTTCCCAGTTGTACTTCTTTTATTCCTGAGGAAAACGGGCACTGCCACAGAGGGTGGACCCATCAGAGATTTGGAGACCAGGCTCTGAAGGCAAACCTGAGTTTGATGATGAGTGAGCAAAGCTCCCAGGTGAGATACTCACTGCACTGGGCAGGTTGCCCCCTCCACACAGCAGAGCTTTTTCTGTGCCTGTTTCTGTGCCTGTTTCTCATTCCCAAGCTTCTTCTGCTGTGCTGAACCACTCCTGGAAATTATGAATGCTGATGGCATAGTGGCCCAGAGCAAAAGTGCCCAGCAGGAGGGGAGCTCTGGAGCCCTGCAGGATGAATTTGCATTGCTGCAGCACCAGAGATGCTCATGAAAGGGCTCTGTTTGGTGAGGCTCTGCATGAATGAAAAACAGCAGAGCTCTCAGTCTCAGTATAAGAAATGTGCAACAATGTCTGAAAGCAGTGAGAGAGGAGAAGGTGTGAGAGCAGAGGAGGAAAACTGCCCACCTGGGGCAAACAGAGCCATTTGTTCTGCTTAGCCACAGCCAAATCCTTGTGCAAGTCTACCAAGGCTTCAAAAGCACAAAAATGATGCACAAACATGATTTCTTAAAAATTGAGGGATAATATTAATAGTAATATTAATGAACTGTTGCTTAAGATGGCTTAATTTCTAACAGACTATATTAAAAGTGAGGTGGGATGTTTACAGGCCTCCACTGATAAGAACAACCAGCTTGAACACAGTATTTGCATTTAGTTTCAGGACCTGATTAACCACTTGAAACCAATTGCATGCCTATTATGGGGTGTAATTTTCTCAGGTCAGGATATAACCCAGTAAACCTGGACAACCAGGTGACCTATGAAGCTCCTTCTTAATTACAGCATTGCTTCTGGGGCAGGAAAGGGACAGCAGAAGAATTGCTCCTGGATGAATAGCAGTATGGGAGGCATAAATTAAAGGAATTCTTAATATTAAACATTTTTAAAATTTAGTTATCTCTGTCTGATTGTTATTTAAGCCATTCCCTGACATAAAAATTCCTCCATGTGCAGATAATAACCCAAAGAACATTACATGCAGTGTTTAAAAAAAGAAATCAAACCAAACCTGATCTTTATACCCAGACTCTTACAGGGACAGCAGAGCAAAAATTTCATTTTTCAGCCTTCATTCAACTCCTTTCCCTATATGAACGTGACTCTGTGGCATCTAACCCACAAGTTCACTGTTATGGAAAACAAAATTTGGATGAGCCAAGGGCTAAGTTATGACTCAGAACAGCTTGTAGGACCTGGACAATGTTCTCTACAGCAAGTGGGGCCACAGAAAACATCCTCTGCTGTTCACGCAGGTCTGACATGGAGAAACTCCTTGCTCTGCTAAAAATCAGGTGTGCAAAATTCCTGTCAGGATTTTAAATTGGCATAGAAGAGCTGAAGAGGGTGAGAATGCTGTAGAAAATAATGACTAGTAAAGATTTCTGGTCAAGCCATTTCCTCAAGAGGGCTTTGACTTGGGTTCAAACCATGCCCGTCCAGCCTTTCCTTAAAAATCCCTGCTGATGGGAATTCTGCAGCTTCCCTGTAATATTTGAATTATTTCTGCAGGCTTTTGCTTTCTTTTTCTAATTTCTGTATAAAATTAAGTGCTTTAAAGTTTTCATGTTTCTCGTTCAAGCAATCAATTCCCCCCTCTTTTTGTCTTCTTGAGTTTCTCTGATTTTTCTGTATTTTTACTTCTTAAAAACCCCCATATTCAATCCACCTGTGACTACAGGTGGACAAAATAGTTATGCTTATCTAAAATCAAAATTAGTCTAAAAGACTATTTTTTTCTTAATTAAAACTTTTGCCAGGTCATTACATAGATGAAAATTCATCTTCCTGTCAGAGACTGCCATGTTCCTTTATGTTAATAGTGTAAAATAACACCTGAGGAACTTTTAGACATTAGACAATTAATCATCTGTAAAACTTCTGTTCCAAAATTCGAGGTGCTTTGTGCTGCTAATGGGTGGTAGACAACAAGTTGCACCTCTTCATTAGTGAAATCTCAGATTCCTGGTTTGGAATGGCCCAGACTAACAGAGCATTTTGATATTCCACTGGAATTTAAAGCACACAGCAACAAATAGTGGTATTTCTTTTTAGTTTTGAATAGTCTTTTTTTCATGCTTGATTTCTCTCCAGAGCACAGCAAAAGGACAGTTGTTATAGTTTCA
>JAWWEV010000083.1:148275386-148310199 GCA_035583235.1 Hafferia zeledoni
AGACAGAAATCCCCAAATCAGTGATGTTCCCATTCCCTGTGCTGAGTGAAGAAAAAATGTAGTGGAAGTGTATTTTACTGGTAACTTCAACAACAACAAAAGTATCACCTGCAAATAATGCTCCCTGCTTCCATTGGAAAGACTCTGTCTAAGGGAGAATGATGTCAGCTTTGTAGCCAAGTGGGGCTTTACAATAAAATTTGTCTCTTTAGTCACTAAATAATTTACACATGATGCAGAGCCAGACAGCAGATACTCACCAAAGTTCTATTGAAGTAGCTCCTTTGTCAAAACCAGTGATAGCCTGTTATTCTAAATAACCAGGTCATGACATCTCACATATTTCCTAATAAGTGGCATTAGCTTTAATTGGCAAAGTGATTGCAGAGATACAGTGTTGTATTCAAGAGAAACTTTAATGAGCTCCTAGAGGATCAAAGACTCTTTTGGAAGTTCAGAATTTCCCCATTTCTGAAGTTCAAACAATCAACTAAAGACACTGGCACCTGTAGCATTGTACTATGGGAGAAAGGAGTGTGTTCAATAACAGACCAGCAAGGGAAATAAAAGTAAGCAGCAAATATCTCAAAATCTTTATTTCTTTTTCTTTATAAATTAATTTTTCAGTTGAGGCGCCAGGTGTAATGCCAAAAAATCATATTGAGCTTTAAGTGAAGTGTTAATTACAGAAATCCACAGTGAAGAAGCAGACCTAGAATGCAGCCAGCAAACGTTCATTAAATAAGGAATGATGGCTTGGTAGGGTAACCAGGTAAACTTCAAAAATTTCCTCTGAGGTAAATATAAAAACCCTTTTTGTTTACATGTTGCAGAAATACGGTCTTGGCTCCCAAGAGGGCAGGTACCTGCTCCACCAAAAAGGCACTGAACAGCTGCTGAATGAACACAAGTATTACTTGATTGCTTAAAATTAAAAGTAAAATTAAGAGCTGTGAGTCTTTGTAAACATGAAATGTAGTTACATCACATTTACTCACCCTCTGGCTGAGGAAGGAAATGTGACGGAACACAAGAGGGCTTGATTAACCCCATCTAATTTGCAGTGCCAATGAGAAGGGCTCCAGCAGAAAAGTTCAAAGGGTTGGCAGAAAACTTGAATTGTCATGATTTTATTTTGTCCTTAAGCTGTTTCTAGGCTAGTAGTGACACCATGAAATTGTTTTATCCCTTACATTGCCATGCTTGTGCACAAACACACTCTCACAAATATTTGTGTGAGTTTCTTCTAATAAACCTCTGGAGGCCAGGAAGGGAACTATTTCTCTTCCAAAGTGTAACTTTGCTTTCATGGGTTGTGTAGTCAAAAGTTAGAAATACAACAGTGTTTTACGAGTTCGAGAATAAATTGCTTCAATTTATTTCCTCCCCGAGCGTTTGACCAAAGAATGGTGCTAAGTGTGAGCTAATGAATTCACCAGGGAATGAGAACAAAGTAAATACATTTTGTGAAGGATCAATTAGGGGCTGCAGTCTCTTTCTCTGTGCCCATTTTCCTCTCTTTCCCACTCATTTGTGGATTTTATCTCTCTGCAGAGCAAATGAGGTTGTATCCCTGCTCCTGAAACTGGTACATGCTTGGCTAGTGAAGTGGAGCAATGGGATTATGCACTGTAGTGTTTATCACTCTTGCAAAATTTTCCCAAAACTCTTCACAGATCACGTGTGAGCAAGCCCATGCATTAATTATGTCCATTTCACTGAATTCTTCCCTTAATTAATTGTGATGTCAAAAGAGAGCTGGGAAAGCCATTGTGTATTTAAGTAAGTGGGGTTTCAGTGGTGCCAAACATCAGCGGAAAGAATTCCCCCTCCTAACTGCAGCTTTTAAGCATCTGTTGAAATCTGTCTAGGTTCCTCAACAGCAAGTGGAAAAGGGGTAGGAGAGCCTCCAGACAATGATCCATTGCATCATAAAGAAGGAATCCAAGAAATGCCTTTTTTCTGTGACTATTTTTTTCACCATTGGGCTCCTGAATGAGACTGATCAACTGATTGCAAGAGATGCCCAAGTTTGGGATGGTAAATTAGTTGAAATGAATCCCTCTTCATGTGATGGTGACATGGACAGGGTAGAGCACTGCAATTAATTTCTTGTAATTTCATGCAGCTCGTGTGTGTTCCAGATGTTGGTCGACAACTGTTGAACATGAGCCAGTGAGTGCCCAGGTGGCCAAGGAGGACAATGGCACCCTGGGCTGTACCAGCAATGGTGTGGCCAGCAGGATCAGGGCAGGGACTGTCCCCCTGTGCTCAGCACTGGTGAGGACACATCTTGAATCCTGAGTTCAGTTTTGGGCCCCTCATGACCAGAAGGACATTGAGGGGGTAGATTGTGTCCAGAGAAGGGCAGTGGAGCAGGGGAAGCATCTGGAGCACATGTGTGATAAGGAGCAGCTGAGGGAGCTGTGGAGGCTCAGCCTGGAAAAAAGGGGGCTGAGGAGGGACATTATTGCTGTCCACAAACACCTGAGAGGAGGGTGTAGCCAGGAGGGGGTTGGTCTCTTTTCCCAGGTAACAAGTGCCAAGACAAGAGGAAAAGGGCTTAAGTTGTGCCAGGAGGGTTTCAGTTGGATATTAGGAAAAATTCCTTCACTGAAAGGGTGGTCAAGCATTGGAACAGGCTGCCCAGGGAAGTGGTGGAATCCCTGTCCCTGGAAGTGTTCAAAGGACATGGATATGACACTTGGGGATGTGGTTTAGTGGTGGCCTTGGCAGTGCAGGATTAACAGTTGGACTTGATGATCTCAGAGGTCTTTTCCAACCTTTATAATTCAATGATTCAATGATTCTATGAAATGGCTTCTTCCATTACCTAAAATCTTCTCTCCTGCCTTGCTCGTTGCAGTTCATGTTTAGCCCTTGGTATCAACATCTCCTCTGCCATGGGAAAAGGTGCCCAAGTAACTTCTAAATATTTTTAATGACCTTTTCTGTCAGCATCTCTCTAGAGAAAGCAGGAATCATTGGGAATTCAGCACAAGAACAGCATGATAACTATTCTGCCTTTTCTTCAGGATGCTTAATATTGCTGTTATCTTGTATGCACACATATTTTAATGCTACACACTTCCTTTTAGGAATTGACTGCTAGTGGTTTAAAGTACCCATAAAACCGCTGGAAAGTGGCAGTGCCAATTAATCTGTTGACAGATTTGTTGTTTAAATATTAATGGAACATGAAGCAAATGTTGGCTGGTGCTCTGAGATCCCTTCCGAGTGCCTTCCTCCAAAGTGCTGAGAATTTCCAGGCACTGAAAATGTCCTGGACACTGCAGGATGGGAAGGTTATCATAAATTTTCAGTCCCTTTTTCCCCACAGCTCCTAGACACACAATAAATATCACCTATCCCTGTGGGGGAAAAAATAAAGATTTATAAAAGTCTTATGGAGATTGTAAACCCCTTATTGCAATAACTGACTGAGTTGTGGGTTTGGAGAGGGAAGAGCAGGGAAGGGTTTTGCCTCTGACTGCTTCACCTTGGCAGTGGAATAAGAAATGAAAGAGGGATGCTGGATTTACCACTCTGCTCAGTTGGGGATGTGGAAAACCTTGGAAAAGCCTCTTAGAGGAAGGAAATTTTGATGGAGGATCAAGATGAGCTTGTGTCATATGATCCATGAGTGCTGTGCCACAGTGAATTTGTCTTCCTTGATGCTTGTGGGTGCAGTGAATTGTGTAGTGAGTTAGAAACACGAGGCTGGTAGAAAGCAGGTTTAGTTTTGTCCATTAAAAAGAAAGACATGGGGAGCACAATATGAACCCTGATTTCTTTGCTTTGGATTTCTCTGGCCAAAGACATGTACCATAGAGAAGACCTTCAGCACACAGTGACTCACAGCCCGTGTGAACTTGAGCATCAAATTGAGAGAGCGGCAATGTGGCAGTAAAGACGCCTCCTGCTCTGCAATTTCAGTCTGCTCCGTTTCCATTTCCTTTCTCCATCAAGCATATTCATGGTTCTAAACAGTTTCTTGCCATTTCGTCTTGTTACCTCATTTATTCCAACGAGTTTCATATCTTGGAACCCATCCATCACACTTCAATTCAATCTTATATTGCTGCTGGAAGCTTCCCAATTTAATTTCTATTATTTTACCATATTACATAATAGCCTGAACATAATTTGTTGACTCTTTCAAGCTGCACATGTTGGTTTTTTTTTTTGTTTAATGAAGGTTGTGATAAAGACTTCTTTAAAGATTTTAAAGTATCCTTACTGTGACCTTCCTGCCCATCAATTATGATAATAAAACTTAGTGACTTTTTCCTTTGCTACAGGTTCAGTCCTAAATGTTGGTCATTCATTTTGGTTGCACATTGCAGTTCTTTCCTTACATATAGAACAGAATAAGGAAGGAAAAAGGATTTTTTTTTTCATGCTAATTGAGAATAATGACTGAGGAAAACCAGGTTGATAGCAACAAGTCTGCTCTGAATTTTGTATTTTTCAGAATTTATAAGGGTTTTCACAGGGGCTGTGAGCTCTCCCTGTCTGGAATATTGTTTACAGTAATCAACATACACAAAAATTCAGTATTGCTCCACAGTTCATTTCTTGTACCTGCTCCTCTTTCCTCAGTTACAGCTGAGCTGCAAAATCTTACCCATTTCATTTCAGCAGAAGACACAGTAGAGTCATTGTTGAAGGGAAAAGGGTGACTACAGCTTGAAATATCCTCTGTCAGATCTCTCATGTCACAGCCAGACAAGAGCATTCAGGTCTCTTGGGTCCCACTGAACAGACATTCTTCTTCTAAAAATTCCACTTGTTTTGCTTCCTTTAAAAATAAATCATTGGATCTGGTTTTTGATTTGAGATTAAATGAAAAGGGAGTAGATATCCAGAGAGAAAGGCTCTCTAAAATGAGAAAATGTGTAGGTTTCTGTGGAATAAAACCCATTTTATCTCAAAAAAATTTTCCCATAATAAGATATTGATTACAGTTTTTATTATGAGATTCTTATTGACTCAGGGACAGTGCCAGTAAATAAGACCAAAGATAAAAAATTTCAAGCTTTGGTTTCACAGTAAAGGGTGATAATTGCACTCTGGAGTAGTTTGAACAGATTAATAACTTCTCTTAGAAAAATAGAAGCCATGGAGATGACATGTTCTTCCCTAGGCAGACAAGATTTGGATATTAAAAAAAAAATAGGTGACATAAAACCTCATGTAGCTTCCTTATTTTTAATAATTTTTTTTATGTGCTTACCTATATTTTTTGCTTTATTATTTCCATTTGGTCTTGCTGTGCTCTGATTTTCTGTATGGAGAAGTGTTATAACTGACAGTTTTGACAAGCTCTGCTCAAACACACTGTGAGTTTTTGCTGTGAAGGTGGGGGGTCCTGATGCTTCTGATTATTTTTACTCATGTCCTTTCCATTTGTAAGGGAACACACAAACCTAAAAACATGCAAGGTGAACTCAAAGGCCATATTTTCTCTATTAATACATGTATGGTCAGCACAGTCCCATTTTTCCATGAAAACTATGCCTGGCTGACTGTAGATTATTATTACAGGCTCCACATAAAGCTGTCCCATGCCATTGGAGGTGTTTATGAGTATGTCTTGTGGCCTCCAGGTGCTTCTGCAGAAGGTTTTGCATCACCGGTAGGTTTCCTGCCCCAGCTGTCAGTTCTGTGCAGTTCTGTCTCACACACCAAAGTGTCTCAAACGGCTCAAAGGGTTGGAGTGCAATGGGGAGAGGGGAAACACAAACAGCATTTACTGGAGATAGGACTTACCACATCCAGGATGCTCCTGCTTCCCTCACCCAGTGCAGAGGCAATTTGCAGGCTGCAACAGCTCTGGGTTTGCCAGATAAGCACCTGCCATCTGCATGGTGAATGCAGCACATTGACAAGAGAGGAACCCACCAGCAAATGCAGAATAGTGATTCATAGAGGTGGGTGCTGTGTTTGAAGGGGGCTGTGGTCTTGGGGCTGCTGGGGGTTGACACACAACTGTCTGTTGTTGCCTCAGCATCAATACATTGCATTTCTATTCACCTGAGTAATGAATGTGCAAATGGCAGGTGCATTACTGAGCTGATTTTGTGGCCCTGGAAAAGAGGAGAAGCAAATAATAGGAGGAGAGAAGCAACAGTAGCTGCATACACTAAAATTCCCTACAGTCCTCACCAGTGATGTGGAGGACTCAGCTGCCTACTGGGCCACCCCACCGCAGTGAAGACAGATCTTCACAGAGGCGTAGAATGGTTTAGGTTGGAAGGGCCCTTCAAGACCATCTTGTTCCAAACCCCCTGCCATGGGCAGGGACACCTTCCACTATCCCAGATTGCTCCAAGCCCCATCCAACCTGGCCTTGAACACTTCCAGGGTTGGGCCAGCCACTGCTCCTCTGGGCAACCTGTGCCAGGGCCCCACCACACTCACAGGAAGGAATTTCTTCCTAATATCCAAAGTAACCTACTCTCTTTCAATTTGAAGCTATTCTCCCTTGTCCTTTCACTTCATTCTCATGTAAATAGTCTCTGTTTTCCTCTGAAAAAAAGCTTTGGAGCTCAGTCTAAATGTGCTCTTGGATTTGAGGATTTTACTGTTCATGTGCTGAGCTGATGAGGTTCCCCTAATCTTTGGGCCATGGATGGTAAGTGCAGATCCTACAAAATGTGCTAAGAAGCTCTGAAGTTCTTGTTATACCCTCACTAAGCATTTTTTGTACATTTAACAAAGTTGGGTTTCCATTTTTTCTTTTTCTATGCCACCAGTAAGGAATTCTCACTATTTGAATGGAGAACTTGGATGGTAATTTTTTGTGCCTTCTGTGGAAAATAGTGTTTATTACATTTTAATAGCTTCATCCCAAAAAGTACCTTAATAAGCAGGGGTATTGTGCCAGAAAAGGAACAGTAAAATCAGGGTCAGTATTATTTTGGGGCTTTCAATTTTTTTAAATGAATTTTCCAAGCCATTGCTCTTGAGCAGAACCTTCTTTCAACAAGCATGTCTTGGTTTCTCCTTCTTCTGCAGAGACCCTAAAACCAGTCACATGAGTGTTACAGTGAAATATGGTTTTGAAATACTATTTTCTCAGCATGGAAATACGCTATAGTTTCTTTCCATGTGTATTTTTGATGTTTTTGTAGTGCCAAGAGCAGTTAACAAATATGAGGCAAGGATAATGAACCATATCTTTTGCAAACAGGGAATTATGGTCTGGGCTTTGGCTTTTGCCAACCCAGTGGACCTCAACATGTTTTTCAGTCACTCCTGATAGTGGTACCCCATAACTATTATAATATCACGGCTGAAAACCGTTGCCACTGGGAGCAAACATGCTCTTTAGAACAGAAAGTTTTGGATTAATTAGAATTAAAATCTATAATAAGTCAAACCACTAAAACAGGTGAATCTTTCTCTCGAGCAAATACCTGGAAAAGCAGCATGTGATACTACTTGTAGCTAATCATCAAACAATGGCAAATACAGATGGTAATTTCCCTCCAGGAAAACAGAACAGACGGTGCAAATAGACTTTTAGAGCCAAAGCTACAGATAAATGTCAAGCAGGAAGCAATTGGTTTAAGAACAGAACTTAGTTAATGTTAGGTCCTGAGAGCATGAAAAAAAGGCCATGATTTTCGTACTCATTTTATCCTGCAGCAACAGGAACATCTTAACCAGGGACATCTGCAAGGTTTGGGGAGATTTGCCTTTATAGGATTTGCAGGGTGGGTTTCTTGTGCTGGACTGGTGAAAGGAGGGTTTGCTGCCTGTGCCTGGCCCAGTGAGACAGCAAGATCTGCAAGTGTAGTAGTTTTAGCTGCCCATTATTTTGAATTTTAGAATCTAAGACTGGACCTGCAGAAATTTTTGTGGGATACAACTCTTAATGATGGGACTTGACCAAGGATTTATGTCATGACCTGGATAAAAAGGTAGATGTGACCTGGAAAAAAGTTAATGATCTCATTTTCAACCTTGAACAACAGTAAAATCCATGTTAAAAAGCACTTCTAATGAACTTTTTCTGGCTTTTCCTGGTTTGAAGACTATTTGTCCTGGTCCAGCAGCTTCTCTAGAAATGGAATGACTGTAGCAGCTCAGACACTGAGGAGTGAAGGCCTGGACTCTCTTCCCAGACACCACCTCTACCCTTCAGAGTAACAAGAAGATACATCACCTTGCAGAATCTGGTGTGGTTTGAATATGGAAGAAAGCACCTACATCCTGATTTTGGCTGACAGAAAAGCACAGATGTCAAGACACCCCATCTTATTCTGCTGAGCTCTGAGCTGGCCAGATACGAGCAGACAGTGTTTATAGAATTGTTGACATGTCCTATCACACATGTACTGTGGTGATAATGCAAATGGACATCTTTGAACGTGTCCCACCTTCCTTCTGGTCACCTCCCCATGCAGACATAGAGTCCTGCCTGCCCTTTCCATTGTGGACATACCTACTGAAGGCAAACGAATGGAGTAGCCACTGAATGGCTCTCAAGGATCACCCCCTCCAAGGTCAGGAATTGTCCATCCCCACACTCAGGAAGGGAAGTGGCAGAAGTGCTGCACCCAGAGAGGAGGAACAACCTGATACACCAACATGAACCGGGGGCTGGCTGGAAAGAAGTTGGCAGAGAAAGACCTGAGGGTCCTGGTAGATGACAGGTGAGAACCATCAATGTGTTCTTGTCACAAAGAAGGCCAACATCTTATCAATGTGTATGAACACCCAGTGTGGGGGAGTAAAAGAGATGTAGTCAGACTCTCCTCAGTGGTGTCCAGTGATCAGGACCAGAATAAATAGGCATAAATTATCAGAAATATAAGGAAACACTGATGATTGTTACCCAGAGAGTTTTGGAGTCTCATCTTTATGACATTCAAATGCAGTGTCAGGCCATGGTCCTGAGCACCCTCCTCCAGCTGGCCCTGCTTGGAGTAGGTGGTGGGATTAGACAATCTCCAGAGGGTCTTGTCACACTCAGCAGCTCTGTTATACTATGCAGCCATTCATCCTCCAACTTCCACTCCTTCTCCATCTTTCTAATGAGGATGTTAATCCCCTGGATCCTAGAGGGATGTGGTGGTTACAGGATTCTCTGAAGGCTGGATTTATGTAGGGATAATGACTGCAAGTGTGACTTTCCTGCACTGCTGAGCAGCTCAGCAATACTCAGTGGGCTTGTTTTTGCTGTCACTTTTGTGGGTATAACAGAACTGGACTCACTGTGTCAATTCTTCTGCTTTCATCTGGAGATTCTCAGCTTCATCATCATAATTTTTAGAAACCAACTTAACAACAACCTCATTTAATGCTTGATGTGGTGTTCAAGGGGCCTTATAAGCATGGGATTGTTTATTTACAAATGTTCTTTGATAGCAAAAGTTGAGTTTACTGAGCACTGAACAGCAACAAGAACAGCATAAAAATGATGATCATCTTAATACTATATATTATCTCATTAGGATTAATGTGATGACAAATATTGAACAAATTAATGGGTATTAGTTGTGATTTGAAGTGATTGGTTTTGGGCTGAGTGAAATCTCTGCATATGATAAAAGGTGCTGGCAATAAATACACTACCTGAATAAATCAACTGCTATGCTCTTGGGAGTGATCCTGCATGGGCAGGAGATGAAGTAGGTGGTTCTTCCAGTTTTGGGAACATGAATTCTCTGCTTGCATTTGTTTTCTGAATTTTAACAGTCCTAGGCTTAAATGTTATAATATGTTGGAAGTGTTCAAAAAACTTGTAGATGTGGTGGTTTAGTGGTGGACCTGGCACTGCTGGGTTAATGGTTGGACTGGATGATCTTAGCAGTTTTTTTCAACCCTAATGATTTTGTGATTTTGTGCCATCTGTTTTGGTTCATTAGTTTTTATTTGCTTGTCTCTGGAGAAACGACAAACTGTGTTTGTTCAGCAATAGCCAAACATCTCATGTCACTTTTCCTCCCTCCCTTCTTTCAATTTGGATGGAAGACACAGCAATGCAAAGGCTGAAAGATCCTGACCCATCTGGAATTTACACCAGCAACAAATTCACACAGGATGCAGCCAGAGGAATGACAGAAATGACTTTATTTGATTTCCCACAGAAGGGAAAACAGGGCTTTTCCTGGAATTCATTACAATTCAAACAATACCTTCAAATTTAAGGAAACCCTTTCCCCCCAGTGCAGCAATGGAGAATCCACTGCAAGTTTAGTAAGTTTTGGTGCTTCACTACCCTTGCAATTAAAGTCTTGACTTTATTTCCCTTTACATTTGCCAACATTAACCTCCTAACTATTTGATAGATGTTTTTCCAACATACAGGAAACCAAATGATCCTTTGGGTACCCGGTACAAGCATTTTTAAATTCTTACTCAGTGTTCTTCTAAACTGAAAGCCCCTGTCAAACAATATGTTTTCCCTTCATAGAAATTTATAATCTCATTATAGACACTTTAACTTTTTTTTTTTTTTTTGCTGAGCTAAAGAGACTGAGCTCTGTTTTTCCTGAAAAGGTTCATTTTGCATCATTATATCATATTGTGAACTTTGTGTGATTTGCAATGCTCCTTCTTGCACCAGGGCCTTTGGAACTAAAGGAAAGGGAAATAATGATAACATACCACCCCAATATATTCTGATTTGCACTATCAAAGTTCTTATTAGCCTTTGCAGCTACAGCATGGAGAAATATATTGGAGATAATTGAAAGTTAGAATAAACATCACTTATTCCACTGAAAATGAATGACTTCAGTGGTACTACATGTAGAATAAGAAAATATCCTGTAAAACAATGGCAGCATTCTCTGGCTCACCATTCATGAATTATGGAGGTCTTCAAACAATCTTAGTGGAAGTCAATGCAGCAGGTCAGAATTGTGCTGGATGAAGAGATATTACCTCGGTTTTATGTTTATATAGGGAAAAATAGTATAACTAGGCTTCTATTTTATTTGTACTCTGGCAGGTGCAATGAAGGACAATACAGAAATGGTGATGGGAAGGGATGATTGCTCCTTTTAACTTGAAGTTTCACCACATAGTTTATCTCTCAGCTCACCTCTTTGTAACAGATTTATAGAGTTTGGACAAAGCTCAGCCAAGCCTTTGGAGGTCTTTCCATGTGTTTTTCAATGTCATTTAGGATATGATGTCTGTCTGGAAAATATTAAAGCCTTTCAGTCAACACAAACTCCAGTGAAATCATGGGTGGGCTCATGAAGTTGCTCCCATCATTACTTCTATGTTGCAGGTGACACTTTTCCAAAATTGCCAGACAACTGGTATAGATAACAGTAATGTATGGCAAGCTGGACAAGTGCAGAATTGTTTTACATGTTCCATTCTGCTACAGTTCAATGTTTACTGAAAAGCCACAATTGCTGTCCCCAGTCTGGAGCATTAATGCCACATGTGTCATTGGGAAGCAAGTGGATTTAGTCTGATGCATTATGTCCTTATTGAAAAAGCATAGGCTGGACACACTTGGTGGCATCTTCCTAAGTTCCCAGAGTTTCAATTTAGTATTTGTGAACAACCAGCTAATTGGACATGGCCCATACAAGCCATTCAAACCAGCTTCCTGGTCTATTAGGTCATCAGAAGGTAAGAGTGATTTCAGGTACATCCCCCTGTGAGCAAATCTCAAGCTCTTCTTGAGAGGGTCCATTTCAACCCTTGTATTCCTGGAGACTGGAAGATGGGAGGGATGTTCCCTACAAAGTCCTTCTCTCAGTGTCCAGTTGACTGCTGGGAGAAGCAAAACAGCTATCAAAAAAATATATATTTAATTTCACTGTCAGTTAAAAAGAAATGATTCAGCCCACTATGACTCAGTCATCTTGATTCTAACAACTTAAGGGGCAATGTGAAATATTGCCAGAGAAGGTGTTGCTGCCCCATCCCTGGAAGTGTTCAAGGCCAGGCTGGATGGGGCTATGGGCAAGGTGACCTAGTAGAAGACATCCTTGCCCATGGCAGGGTGGTTGAAATGAAATAATTTTTAAGTCCCTTCCAACGCAAATCATTCTATATTTGCTTTACCAGGGGGTTTTGAAGTGAGACTGGATAACATTTGTTTCAGCTCATCAAGATTTTCCAATAGAAACTGGTAAATACCAGTTGTGAAGTGATCTGCAAACCAAAAAACAATCCAAGCAGGAGGCACTGATAGTCTTTACATGGTGGGATTGCATTTTGCATAGGAGTGTTGGCACAGTAGCAACAAACAGCACAAATTGCTGCACAGCCACAACAGAGCATGTCCCATCCCCAGCAATAACCCCACAGTTCTCCAGGCTCATTTCTGCACATTAAACTCACTCCTCTCTGTCACAAACACATGAAAAATGCATTGGTTCAGCAACAAAGTTGGCAAGCTGAGACTCACCAGGACTGGATTTCTTTCTTCCCCCCTTCCCAGAGATCAGAAACATCAAATGAAGCTTTGTGAGAGGTACTGATGACACAAAGGCTGGCAGGAGTGAATGGCTCTATCCACATTGCCCCCAGGATCTGGTGGGAAAAATCCAAGGGACTTAATGAGCCACCCAGGGAAACAGAGTATCCAAAGGAACATGAATGAGGATCCTTCTAGGAAAGATCCTAGAAGCTGTTTGCTTCTTAATCAAGGCTAGCCTCTGTAAAATAAGTGTGTTCTGAATTCATGCCCTTCCCTTCCTATGGGTTCCAGACTGAGAGAAAAGAGAGCTAGAAGGGACTCAGAAAATGCACAGAATCAACTACTCTGTATTATTCCATGATGGATGTTTGCACTGTTCTTCAGAACACACAACATTTTTGGACATGGACAGAGAGTGTCTCATCCCTATGCCATCCACTTCAGACTTCCTTTATGTTCCTATTAAAAAGATGACATTTTTGGGGAGGTTGGTTTGTTTTGTTTTGTATATTTTTTCCCCAGTTCCAAGCCTAAACTCCTTTGTTTCAGTTCAAAACCATGTTTTTCACCTCAGTCAGAGTGCAGAGTGAGGTATTCTCTGTCCCCTTTATTTCTATTTCTTTGATAAGGGTCAGTTCCAGTTTTCCTCCTTTGCATGCCAGGTTTCCCAAACCACTATGACTCATTACTACTGTTTTTCCCTCTCTTCCTTCCCTTTTTAAGACCACCAATAAGTAGTAAGAAGGTTTGGTACACCTTCCACCCCATTTATTGGTCCTGGCTTGCAGAAATACTCAATAGGAGTGTTCTCTTTGGGAGCTTCAAAGCCAGTGCCCACATGGGATTAATGGGATTGCACTGGGGACTCAAACTGTAATTTTATTTGTATATTTTGAAAGGTAATTAAAAAAGCAGGAGACCTTGTTCTAGTTATCTGGCAAGTATATTGAGAGTACTGTACCCATCCTCATGGCTTTCATCATGGACTAGATGACCTTTAAAGGTTCCTTCCCCCCCAGACTATTCTATGATCCTTTGATCACATACATTCATTTCAGGAAGAATTTAATTGCTTACATGGCTCCCTTGCTGTTTGCCACTGGTCCATGGGTCAGCCATGTAAACAGTATCATTTAAGCACTGAAATATGGAGCTGAATTCCACTCTTGGACAGCAAAAGCTCTTAAAATTTACCCATGGAATATTCTCCTAGATGCAAGTTTTGCTGTAAAATGTCAAAGTTTTTGAAAAGTGGTGATTTTGACAATATTTTGTTCTTCCGGCATGAAAAATTGATCATCCTAGAAATAATTCATCAGCTCAGTTTCTCATTTTAGAAAGGTTTGAGCATTACTATTCCTGGTTACTGTCTCACCCAGTCCTGTGTGACTCCTCTTATTAGTGCATGGCTTTAACAGACTCTTATTTCATGGAAATACTTCCTGAGCAGCCTGAGACCTACATGGGACTTGGGTACCTGATCTGAGTGTGGCCTCCTGACCATGTTACATGAGCTGGAACTAATCATTAAGATAAAGTGCCCACAGAGATTTCTGATAATGAGATATTGCTCGTGTTCTATAATTACCACTTACTGATCACTGAGAGATCAGACTACCAGTGATAACCAGTCTAACTTCTAATTACCAATCCAGCTGGAATGCCAATTGCCTGTTTAAAATAGTCAATGGAGGTTCATTTCATTTTATACTTTTAATTTAAGAAACAACCAAACCCTGATTTTAAAAAGAGTGTTTTTCTATAAATAGGTTGAGTTTCAGTAGTGAAATGAGCTAGAAAGATTCCAATGCATCAAAACAAAATGAAATGCCTTGATTGAGCTGAAACAATTAAGGACTGCTCCAGGCAATTAAATTTTGTGAGAAATGTCAAAAATTGGTTTTGTTTCACTTCAGTATAACAAATCTGTTCTGAAGATGTCATCATTTCCACAGAATGGAATTCTCAAGTCTCCATGAGCTTCACATTTATTGTTATTGGGTTTTAAACTCCTGTGAAAATGACTTCACATGTTTATTCCAATACAGTAACTGCGAAAAAACACTTCTCTTTCAAGCTGGGATTAGTTTGGCTTGTGCTTGAACTTGTCTGATGGCTATTTCCCTCTCTCCCCTTCTTTTTTTAATTATGTTTATTATTGTTTTTTTTAAATTAGACTTTGAGCTCAGAGCATCTGCTCCGCTTGGGTGTGTACAGACAACTTGTAGGTCCCCACTGGCACCAAATGGAGACTCCAGCAGATACGGAATTTATGCAACCACGAGTGTATAAAGGTGATGTGAATCAGGCAGTGAGGTAGGGATGTGAAAGCCTTGAAATGTGGATACTGATCCTGACTTCACCTTTTTGGACAAGACACTGTCCCTTTGAATCACTCTTGGCTTGTAGTTTCCCAGCATCTCCCTACTCTTTAATTGTAAATCCAAACTGAAGAGATTCTTTGTCCTGCAAAAAAATACACAAATCCCAGCACTACCATTTTTTCAATCTGAATCTCATTCAGAAAATTAATTTCCTTATGTCTTTAGATTCTGATGAATGTCAATACTATGCATATTATGTAAATCTCATAACTGTATTCTATTACTGAGTTACTATTTAATAAACAAAAGCAAAATCTCCTGCTTCTTATTAATCTTTGTTTCTCCTGTGAGTAAGAAGTTCTTTACACAAGGACAAAGAAATTCTTACCACTAAGTGTTAATCACTGAAGGCTGTAAGAAAACAATCACCTCTGGATTTTCAATAAAATGCCTCAAGGTTAGTGGGAAAATTAAGTTTGGAATATGCTGGAAAAGAAAGTCCCAATGTCCCTTAATGTCAAAGAGAACAAGGCAGAACTGTCTTCTGCAGAAAACATAATAGAGTTGATGCTTGGATAAATATTCGTAGCAGCTTCTGAATTAACAGCAAGACTTTAAGGTAAAAGCTGTTACAGAGCTATTTTGCAGTTGCAAAGAGTAGGATGTTTTGAGGGGAGTATTTTCCAAAGAGAGTTAATTGAAATAAAGAAATACCCTTGAACTGAAACTGCTACTAACGTCTGGTTCTCCAGAAATATATTTAAGCAGATATTTTGCCCTGAACATGCAAACATTGCCACTGAAATCACTGAAAATGACCCCAATGCCAAGCCAGACCGTGCTGAATTTAGTTACTTCTCTGTTTTACAACATGGTTATTAAACAGTTAACGTTGCTGTTGCTGTAGCTTCTCTTTTGCCAAGATAGATTAATAAACATGACATTTTTAATGTATAATTTGCATAATGCTTCTGTTAATTTGTTATTTTCATTACAGCAACAGAACGAAAACGACATATTACGCCCATAAAAAATATACAGCAGTGCTAATCCCTGTAGTCATTACACTGTTAACTGAATTGCATCTTTTGCGTGGTCATTACTATTATTTATAAAGCCTCTTGATAAGGGCTGAGTGCAATGCAATGGGAAAGGCTCCTGATTTATCAAGGAAAGAATAAAATACTAAAACGAAGGAGAAAGTCAAGAGGGAGGGGAATTGGGACCCAAACCACAAACTGACGAATGTGCTTCAGTGCAGGGCAGCAAATGAGCTTGTCTAGAGGGAAGACTGTTCAGTAACAACCCTTTGCTCTCTGGATGTGCCTGTGCCCAATTTAACCCCACTGTGCCAGGTGTCTCACACACATATGGCAAAGCATAAACCTTTGTGCCATCACACACGGGTGGGTGCAAAAGAATTATGCACTGTGAGCACTGCAGGGAGAAAGGATCCATTTTTATGTGCACAGAGCTGTGGAAGAAGCTGGCCTAAAGCTTGGGGTGTTGTCCTACAAGGGCCACCACAACAAGAAACACATGGACCTGTTGGAACCAGTCCAGAGGAGGTCTCAAAGATGCTCAGAGAGCTGGAGCACCTCTGCTGTGGAGACAGGCTGAGACTTGGGCTTGTTCAGCCTGGAGAAGAGAAGGTTCCAGGGAGTCCTTATAGCACCTTCCAGTAACTAAAGGGGGCTTTACAGGAGGGCTGGAGAAGGACGTTTTCCAAGGGCATGCAGTGATAGGACATGAATAATCACTGCCTGAATTCTGTAGACAGAAACTGAGGCATAAGAAAGCCTAAAATTGAGCAGAACACCCAGGCAGTAAAAATGGCAAAGGCTTTAGTGAGTGGCAGTGAGTACAGTCCACAGGAAGTCCTCAGGAATTCCAAGATGAAAAGAAAAGCTATGGGAAGGATGGGGTCACTTACCATGATGTTAAACAAGAGGATTCATCATCATGATTTATGAAAATGAGAGAAGGGGTGTGATCTAGCATAGGAAAAATACAAAAACTGTACTACAGGACACATTATAGCATCATTCCAACACCTTAAGGGAGCTGTGGTAGTTTTAGTTACATTAAGGCTGGAGAGGGACTTTTCACAATGACATGAAGTGCCAGGACAAGGAGAAATGGCCTTAAGCTGAAGGAGGGAAGGTTTAGATTGAATAGTAGGAAGAAATTCTTTCCTGTGAGGGTGGTGAGGCCTTGGCTCAGGTTGCCCAGAGAAGCTGTGGCTGCCCCATCCCTGGAAGTGTTCAAAGCCAGGTTGGATGGGGCTTTGAGTAACCTGGGATAGTGGAAGGTGTCCTTGAACATGGCAGGGGTTGGAACTAAATGATTTTTAAGTCCCTTCCAACTCAAACTGTTCTATGATGCAGTGCAAAAGTTGAAACAAGTTATTCTCTTGCTCTCATGACCTGCTCCCATGTTCCACATGAGCAAGTCATCAAGTAAACAGTGTTAATGCAACAAGGAAGTTATTGGATTCAATACTAGAAAAGAAAGTTCTGAGAGTAATAGTTGAAAAATGCTGGAATAAATTGCCTGAGTTAAACGTGGACTCTGTCCGAGAAAGCTTTGCAACTGGGGTGGGTGAACATCTGGAGAGAATGACCTTGGGATTAGGCTACCACATGATTTCTTGATGTCCTGCCAGCAGTAATTTTTGATAATTAAGTGTGAAATTATCACTACCAATGCCTATACAGACAGATAGAGGAGGCTACAAGTGACTCTCTTCTTCCTAACCCCCTTTCTGCCTTCTTATGGTTCCTTGGTGCAAAATTTTCATCATTTAAAGTCCTTCTGCTATTTTGTAATGCATACCACTCTTTCTCCTTCGCTGCCTTATTTTGTAATTCATCCATCACCACTGGATCTATCTAAATGTCCCTCATCTATAAACATCATGCATGATTACATATCCCTTATAACCTGCTCTGTCTCCTCTCCTCCCTGCACAGACTCACACAGTGCCTGCTGAATAGTTCCATTAGTTACCAATATTCACAGCAGTGCTGCTCTTTGAGGTAACTCTTCTATTTTCTCCTGCACAGCATCACTGGCTGACTTACAGCCCTTCCACAGAGGGGGAGCAAAACTGAGCCATTCTCCCATCTTATTCTCAAATGTTAAGAATTATAGGAAGCTATTTCATTATTGCTTTTGTGCTTCTGTCCCTTTAGCCACCAACACAGCTGCCAGATGATTTAGGACTCTGACAGACAAGTGGAGATAAATCTTGCTGCAGGGATGTGAGATGCAACCACCTGCTGCTAGGGGCCACCACCCTTTCAGGATGGGAGAATGCAGAAGGATGTAGATACCTGGACTTCAGTCACCGAGCTCACAACCTGACACATGTGGCTAAAGTGTCCAAAAAGGTGCACGTTAAACCTGCCTTGGACTGATGAACTGTGGCCTGGTGGTGCTGCTCAGCTGAGGAGCAGTAGGATCTATCAGTGAGGAAGGGAGCTTAGCAGTGTCATCTATGCTTGTAACATAAGCAGGTCAGGGCACAGGAAAATGCGTGCTGGCCTCACCAATAGATAGTGATGCCTTGGATTTTTCAGAGGTTGATGTCCTTGGAGGTAGTAATGCCATACATAACTTCAGCAAAAACTTATCAGAAATCCCAAAGGCAGGGAAATTTGAGGTAATGTTTGGGAGACAGAAACAGCAGTGTTTCCTTTAGTGTATTGTGGTAGACAATGTCAGTTTTATATGTCTGAGCTTGTTGTGTTTCTTGAAAATAGTCTGTCAGATGGACTGTCAGGTACAAGAAGAGCATGTTTTTCCTTTGGACTCTTATTGAACCCACCCTTGTCAAACAGCAGCTGAACACACAGTACAGCAGGTTAGGAAATCCCAGCACAGAGCTGAAGACATGCAGATGTGCAGACCTCAAAGACACCAACAGATGACCAGGAGGCTGGGACGGACAAGTGGGTAGGGTTTGATGTTGCTTGGAAATTCACTGAGTTAATTAAAGGGCGTTCAAGGACACAGTGGGTAAATGAGTGCTGTGTAGAAATATTTTAATAGATTTTCTGTCTCACAAAGATAAAATGCTTTTTAATAGCAGCTGTGTCACTACCCAGGGTAGAACCCTATTAGTGTGGAGGTAGCTGGGCAATGTATGGACACGTGCAAGAACTTGAGTCACCTCAGCTTAACGAGTTATTTCTCGTTAGCTGAACACTGTTAATGACTGAATGTATGAGTCTGACGTGCAGTGACTGCAGAGTGAAAAGTTTTAAATCCAACAGCTACCAAATATTTCCCTTGCCTCTAAAAGAAGTATCTTTTCGTTTGATGGTATTGGCCTAGAGCACCACTTTTCTCCAAAAATCTTTGGGATTGGCTTACGTTTAAATAGTTCTCATGGTACCTGCATCAGCAATACTCCCTGGATTCCACAATCTTGACCTGGGCTGTGGGAGTTACAGGGCATATGGCATGTACTGGACGATGCCTGGCACACTGGATGATGCTGGTAGGAAGGGCAATGGCTTGTGGTTCTACTAACCTCTCCTTCTGCTTTGCGTTAGGTCAAAGGATCTGTAGAGGGGCAAAATCTTTTCCCTTGCCCTGCTGGCAATGTTCTTCCTGGCACAGCCCAGAATGCTGTTGACCATTATTGCCACAAGGACACGAAGATGTCAGGATTGTGGTCAGCTTGTTGCCCACCAGGATTCCCAGATCATTCTCCACAGAGTTGTTTTCCAGAGCTCACCCTCCAGCCTGTATTTTTGTATGTGGTTAATCCTCCCAGGTGCAAAAAATTCCTTAGGTTTCTGTTGATCCATTCCTACAGACTGTTGAGGTCCCTGTCAACAGCAGCACAGCCATCTGGTATAACAACCACTCCTACCAGTCCTGTATCATCTGAAAACTTGCTATGGGTTCGCTCTGCCTCACCACCCATGTCATTAACAGACATGTTAAAGTGTATTTTCCCCAATATTGATCCCTGGCATACAGTGTTGTTGACTGGCTTCCAGCTGGATTCCATACCACTGATTACAACCTTTGTGCCCAACATTTCACTTGCTTTTTAGTCTACCCCAGTGTCCACTTATCTAGTCCATACACCATCATTTTGTCCAGGAGGATTTTATGGGAGACTGTGTGAAGAGCCCTGTTAGTCTATTTACATTCAATAACTTTCCCTGTTCTGTACACTTAAAAGTCCAATTTGATAGTTCCCAAATACAGCATGTGCAGAGAGGGGGAACTTCCTTTTCCTGCACAGTGCCAATATAGCCACATTTGGAGAGGTGCCACGAGCACTGGGAATTGTGGTTTTGGGTTGTATGAATCTACATACAAATGCTAACGGAGCCATAGTTGCTGTGATTCTTCTGCTTAGTGTGACCTTCCATACTGACATGATTAAATTCATTCACTCTTTTTAGACACGTCCACACTGGAAAATGTCTGAATTAACCCTAAGAAAAAAAAGTGTAAATTCTCAAAAAAGCCTTTGCATGGCCCTACCCAGCCTGGTCTCAGTGACCTCTGGTGAAGAGTGATGCTGCTGTCATTTTCTCCTGTCACCAGCACTGGAGCTGGCCAATGTGCTGATAAATGCATCAGTAAAACTCTGTGCTCCTGCTGGCATTCCAGTAAAGCCCTTATGCAAGGAGAAGGCACTGACATATTCACAGTATAACATCCTCTCCTAAGGGCTGGTTTAATATAATTACTTTAAGAATTAAAAAAAAAAATAAAATGCAGCTCCCAAGATAGTTATTCAAAAGGAGCTGAGGAAAAGGGGACAAGACAGGCTCAGCACATAACTGGAAAGGTGTGGAAGACATTTTGACTGTGGTTAGAAATTAGTTCCAAAGCAATTCCGAAAAGGAAAAATACCAGATTAACTGTGTCATGTACCCACAACCACTTTCCCTCTGAGTAACTCATTATATATACTCTCCTTTAATTGGTTTAAATGGCCTTTGCTCCTTTATTTTCTAAGCCGAGGTTCATGTTTTGCAAGAGCTGGTTGTGTTTCCTCTGCTCATTACATTGACTACTGAGTTGGAAGAATTAATTAGTTGATTACGGTAAAATCTAATTACTGTTTGCAGTTGGATTAATTAACCAAATTCTGAGAGATCCCTTCTACTCCCTAGCTGTTCCAGTGTAAGCAAGAAGATACATCCTAAGGGGTAATGACTTGGTAAACTACTTAATAAGCAGCATCTGCAATAGAAATCTTTCCAAAACTCAAACATTGGAAATCAGCCCTTGGATTTATTCTGAAAGCTCATCATTGAATAGGACAAATGGGAGGATGGAAGCAAATATCCACATAATGAAGCTGCACAACTGATGTGAAAGACTCTGGTTGAGGTCCAGTTTTCATGTGTGAAAGAGGACCTGATCTGGAGAAAAAAAAGTCTGGGCCATTCGGTGGGAAAAAAAAACAACAACAAAAAAGTGAGACAGAAAGCCACGTGGTCTCATTGCTGCCCACTGGGTTGGCACAAAGAGACTATGCAGGTCTGACATGAACAGAAAGACAGGCTCTGGAATTGCCTGGAGCAAACTTCATCAAAAATGCATCCATGCCTTCATCAGTCTATCAGACATGTCACTGTCAGTCCATCTTCAGTGCTGGTATGTTGGACTGGGATACTTGGTTGTGGAGATGGGAACATGTACCACTTTCCAATTGCCCACCCTACGTGGTGTTCACCTCCAGGAAAAGAATGTTAAGAGTGCTAACTTGGTTTTTATCCTCTTGCTGCATGACCTTGCATTCCCTCCAGGGCTCTGAACTAGTATCTGCTGCAGGTTTAGCTGTGCCTCCTGCCTCTTTTCAGATATTTTCAGTGTACAGTTCTTCAACCAGATCACCTCTTTTGACTTTGTGAAGACAAACATGTATGTCCAGGTGGAAAGTCATCTGAAGTAGGTCAGATATCTACCTCAAGATGAGCTGATGGGCACTCTAGAGAGAGAGCAATCCCTCTGTGTTGACTACAAAGGGACTAGAGAACCAGCTCACATACAGAACCTCTAATTTCACAGAATCACAGAATGGTATGGGTTGGAAGGGACCTTAAAGATCAACTAGTTCCACTCTCCTGTTTCATCTGCCCTACCTTGAGGACTGATGGAAAGAGGAGGCATGTGGCTGTATCCAAGCTAGACACTGAGTGGTAACAGGCAAAGGCAAGAAAAACAAGGAATTGGGTACTTGGACATTTCTCTCATCCAAGTTCCAGTTTTAGTCATGATACATAATCTGAATAGTGATCATGTCCTCAAATAGCCCCAAACAGCACAAAATATATCTTTGTAGGGCTATGATTTTAGTCATGACAGGCCTAAAGTCTTATGTCTGTGCATGTGTGTATTTGCAGTTTGAGAATAAGCTACAGAACAAATTGGTTAATGCATTATGAGACATACTGGAGTATATAAACTTCTTCCACATCAGTAAAGGAACTACAAGTAAATGTTCTCAGATACTGGCACTGTCTTTGGCCTGGGCTATGGAGTCATCTCTCAAAGAGTTTCTGCGACAGTTTAGGGGTTAGCAAGGCTAAAGATTGTCTGTGACAGACAGTTGGATATGGTCACACAGCTTCAGAAAGAAAACCAGCTTCTTATGAACATGGTGACAGAGAAAGGTCTGCTGTATGTTTAATTTATCACTAAAGAGGTAGCCATGCTGTCTGTAATGGTAGCTCCAGTAACAAGTCTTAGTCCTCAAAGTACATAAAACTCCTTCCTTTATTACTTTCTTCATTCTCAAAAGTATTGAAAATTTTCTGTCTGTTCAAAGAGTAAACTAAAGGATGAATGCCCATGTCAGGTTTGTCATAGCTTTAAACTGCTGAAGGTAAGAAAAGTAGACCTCAGGAAGATAAACCACCATTTGTTCTCATACCTTGAGTTGCATCTTCTACTGCTGAAATGTTTCAGGATGGCAAGGAGTAAACTGAGCAAGAGAGGAGGCTTGTGAAACCTATTGACTAATATTTCTGCATTATCTGACTATATATTGAGACAAGAATTTTTTAATATTTTCCTATTAGAAAAGAAGTATGTGGAAAAGTGGTATTCTGTTTGAGATTAAGGAAACTATATCTAGAAGCCTGTGTACATGTCTGCCTGTGCACTGGGTATCTAAGATTCCATTTTAGTCAGTGGATATTTAGTAGACTCCCATGGAACAATTTAATTGAAGGGCTTGATTGAGTTGCCCACAGGTAGGCAGCCTGTGTGGTTTGAGCTGTCCTAGAATATCTCAAGTTATTCAAGCTTATTTGGGAGTTGTGACTCAGGATCCATGCTCCTTACTCTTCTGGAGAAACAGCTGGAGGCCAGGGGGATGCCTTCTAGGACATTGCCCCTCACTTACACAAGGGCAACCAAACCAAGTTTTTGGCCTCTGGCTGAAGGGAAGCTGAGCAGTGCCACTGACACCAGGCGGAGGTTAGACCTGACTGCACATGGGGTCAGGTGCCTTTGCATGTCTTAGTCTCAGCTGGAATCTCATCCAAAAGGTTGATGCCTGGAGTATAACTTCAGTGGGAGGCAAATTTTGCTCTTAAATTGAGTTCACTTCAGACTGAAGGTTAGAAGGTGATACACTTGGTTGGGTTTCCAGTTCGTAGTAATGTCTATAAGAATTGCAGGAACATGGTCCTTCTAAACTTCTTTAGAACACAAATTGCTTCACCTTAGTAAGCTGCAAAGGCTTTGCATGGTGGTTCTTAATGTGATTGGCAAGTAGATGCCACGTAATGGCAGTGAACACCTTCTGTTTCCAGACAGTACAGCCTGGAAGAGGGGAAGATCTTTTCCAAAAGTCTAAAGTAAATGCATTAAGTGCATCCTGGCATCCAGCAATGTCAAATACTAGAAGGGTTCTGTGGCATTGTGTGATGTTGCTAAAACTGTTCCATTCAAAGCACTAATTGTACATCACAAACCCAGTTCTAACTGATGACAAAACAAAGATCTGCTGAGAATAGTTGAATGTTTTTTAGCTGTGAAGTCTTTTCCCAATGTCAAACCCAATAATTTCATCTTAGAGGTGCAAAACATCAAGGCTGTCCTACAGATGTCTGGCAAGATGGTTTCCTTTCTGACTGATTTTCTGTATTGTCCCATTGAAATCTGAGACTAAATCTCCCAGCAGCAGACTGGGGAAAAAAATGTTGTGAATGGGATAATACCACAGATTATAGGATATGCAGTAAAGTGAATGGACAGTGGAGACAACATCTGGAAGGAAACATAAAGAATTTCATCACATTAGGTTAATGCTGTGAGTCACCACACAGCTGCATGTAAAATGCAGGGAAGAGGCAACAGTTTTGTGGGAAGTTGGGTGCAAATCTATGCCAGGAAATAGGAGAACATGAGAGAAACAACTGCAGAATGGTGCTTTGTGATGTTAAGCTAAATCCTATGTAAATTCAATACAAATGCTTAAATTGAAAGGTTATTTGCTTTCACAGATATGGGATCTGAGACTCAGAGAGGTTGGTCCAGTCACACAATGAATCAATAGCTGAACTGAGAGTGTCTAGTAGTGAAACTATGGTCCCAATGAAAAAAATTATAATTTTCCAGACTTCAGTGGAACCAAGGCTTTTCCCCTGATCTCTCTCCTGACTTCTCCTGTATCCTGCTTGTCAGACCTTTCCTAAACTGCTTCATTTGGGAAATCCGAGAGGGAGCATTGACGTAATTCATCATTCAGATGAAGTAGGTTGATTAGATGGAGGCGAGAGATGGATAACATTTGAAACAATGTTAACAAAGGGTTCATATAAAGAATCATCTATCCAGCTGAATCCAAAATCCATCATAACCACTTGCAGAGTGTCTGCAACACCACATTCAAAGCTGAGCCCTGTATCAAGCTGCAAACTCAACAAATATTATTCCTCTAATATAGATATATAATTTGTGCAATTTCATTTAACTTGCTTTTGTGTTATGTTTTGTGAGATAAATATGAAGTTTTCCAAAGGAAATTCAAATATAATAATTGATAGTCGGGTGGAGGAGAGTAGGTTGGTGCACTTGAGACTGACACTTGGCAGACACTTTCATTTAGATGAAGCCCAGAGAAGTCTTTCTGAGAACTGCACTCTAGGTGGTTGAGGGAGCTGGGAAGGCTCAGTCTGGAGAAAAGGAGGCTCAGAGGAGACCTTATCACTCTCTTCAACTCCCTGAAAGAAAGGTGTAGCCAGGTGGGGGTCAGCCTCTTCTCCCAGGAAACCATCAACAAGACAAGAAGAAATGGCCTCAAGCTGCCCCAGGGGAGGTTCAGGTTGGACATCAGGAAGAATTTCTTCACTGAATGGCTTGTCAAGCATTGGCCTGGGCTGCCCAGGGAGGTGGTGGAGTCATCCCTGAAGAGCTCAAGAAAGGATTGGACATGGCACTTAGAGCTGTGGTTTATCTGACATGTTGGTGTTTGGTCAAAGTTTGGACTCAGTGTTGGAGGCTTTTCCCATCCTTTATGATTCTGTGATTCTACCAGGTCAAGGTGGTCACAGTGGCCATTGCTGTCCTGAAAATACCTTCTTTATATGAAGATATACAACCTGCTTTGATTTTATGGGTGATATCAAAGCAGCTCCAAATCAGGACCATTCAAATCAATTTGAGTGATTTCAATGCAGACAGGATTATGCTCTGTATCAGTAATTTGCTGTGCTAATTTCTCTCAGCAGTAGAAGATGGCTCTAACATTTTGGAAGCAAATATACTGCAATTCAGGCAGTAGAAAAACCTCCACTGTCATTGTTTTGTTTGATTGGTCATTTATGTATATTTACAACCAGGGATGCATGATGCTTCCCAGATGATTATAGGTCTGAGTGAAATCCTGACAAGAATAACTAATGTGTAGGATGGCTTGATCTCTTTTCTGTGCAAGATCCTACAAAACAGCAGAAAATATATTTTTTATACTGAAGAAACAAAATATATTCTATCATGTGATACACAAAAAGAAAAGAAATATTTTTTAGTGTCAGAAAGCAGTACCCAACGTGTAATGTTCTGGTGGAATTAAGAAAAGGAAAGCAGACACAGCATTTCTGATGAAGAACCTGATTTTGTAGAACAGCTGAAAAAAGGAAAAGAACCTTTTATAAATATTTTTCTTTTTTACTATAAAAATGAGATTAGAAGGACATTTTAAGTTTTAATTTTTAAAAATATTTTTAATTAAAACAGAACTTAATGCTACTTCCTGTCTTATTTTCTTGTGGGTCTCTGTTTTAATGTTAGTTCTTTACAGGTCCCTTTCCTTCAGCATACACATTTTTTTTTTCAATAAAGTGCAGTTTTTCACATCTACTTTTTTAATATTTAGTACATTCTTGTCATTTGGATTAAGGGCATTTAATTTATATTTGCCTACAATGCCTAGAGAAATTGTATCCTAAGTTATTTTGTTTAGGATATGTCCATAATGTAATTCTGAGTGTAGATCCTGGATTTCTTGCACATATACTTAATGATATTTACAGCAGCAAAACTCAAATTCCTTGCCCTGACATTTCCAGTTTGAGTCTTTCCCTTCTCTTTGCACAAAGCTGGGGAGGGGCTGAATGGGGTTGCTTAAACCATCTTCTCCCAGGTAGGAGAATTTGGGATTGACTCAGTTCACATCTATTTTGGAGTGGTTTGTGTTGCCAAGCACTGTCAGTGAGGATCGGTGGCTGTCTATGGCTTGGCTCAGGTCAGTGTCTTTTTTTTCAGGACAGTGTGTCTATGCTGATGACTCACATATTGAAATGAATGAGGATTACTCCAACACCTTAATGGGGCAGGAACCACTCTTGACATGTTCTTTCACCCTAGGATAGTGGTGAGCCAGATCTCTCCAAGCTTATGGGATCATTTTCATGTTAAAACATTTGATGGCCAAAAAAATCAACTTTTCCAGGCTGACTCTCAGTGAATCTAAGGAGGTGGGTACCACCTGGTCCCATCAGGATCTGCCTTCTATAATCAAAGAATCATAGAATGGTTTGGATTGGAAAGGATTGTAAAGATCATCTCATTCCAAGCCCCCTGCTGTGGGCAGGGACACCTTCCACTAGACCAGGTTGCTCTAAGCCCTGTCTGACCTGGCCTTGAACACTTCCAGGCCTAGGGAGCCTGCAGCCTCTCTGGGCAACCTGTGCTAAGGCCTCATGGCTCTCACAGGGAAGAATTTCTTCTTAATATCTAATCTAAACTTGTCCTACTTCAGTTTAAGGCCATTCCCCCTTGCGCCTTCACTGCATGCCCTTATGAAAAGTCCTATTCATCAGGAGCACCCAGAACACACGAGTTTCCTGCAGATGCTTCCCAGGGCTGACAGCACATCCTCCTTCTTGCCCCCATGGCAATCATGTGCTTGATGTCACAGAATGTCACCAAGCAAGAGGCAGTTATTGAAACCCAAACCCTTGCAGTTGGTCAGTGTCTCTCTGCCATTGGCATGAGGTGCTCATCTGGTCTGATGCCACTGCTGGCACTGATAACTAATTACCATGGTGGATATGAGAATTAATAACACCAAAGTGCTGCTTGTTGCTTAAATATCCAGAACTTTCCACCAATATTTAGGATAAAGTTCCATACCTGGTTCCATACCAGATCTACTGAATGAATGGAGTAATCATTTCCTTTCTTAGAAAGATGGTTTAAATGAAGCAGATTTTGCTGCTTTGTTTGAAGAATATGAATATTTTAACCTATCCTGTGCTGAGGGGGATGGTTAATAGATACAGGTCAAAAGGTAACTTTGGGTCTCTCTCTATTTTTTTAAAAAAAGTAATGTTTTCTATCTGGAAATTTTTATCTCTATTTTCTTCTGGAAATTGGCATATTCTGCAAAAAGCTTCTGACACAGGGGCAGATTCTGGAACATTTTCATTTTGCTTGAATGAAAAATGGATGTAGGCCAGTAGTGGCAGCTTTCAGGGCAGGGAAATGATAGTATCATCACTGTGGGGGAAAACCCCCCCAAGGTGTAATTTGTATGGAGGTACATCTGGAACCTTCCAAGGCAAGAAAACAGACGGAATCATGATCAATAATTGCAAGGCTTCAGGTCAGTCCTGGCCAGAAAAGCTTTTGTGAAGGATTTGCAGGGAGCCACAGGATATTAATGGCATTTTTCATTCTGTAGCTCTTTTGAAAATAAAGCATTTGGCATAAGGGAAATTCATCTGCATTGCAGGGCTCTCCCCTCTCCCCCATTTCTGCTTTGGTTCTTTGCCACTGCCTGCCAGACACTTTTCTTTAAATCCCTCAGTGGCTGTGAATGGACACGTTGCTGTGTGTGACTTTGACTACCCAAAACCTGACTTCATTGCTCATGTGTAGCACAGATTCTGGGTGATGTTTATCTCCTCCTGAGCATCCATTGGCCTTTTATCCCTCCTGCATTAAATCCAAGTCTTGGGCACAGGGACCTTTCCCACAATACATGTGCTTTTGTGCATGTAATTGCAATCACAGACCATCCAGCATAATCCATCACTGGCCTTGGCTGGGGCTTCAAGCTCTTGTTAGAGCACAGAAAAAGAAGGAAAAAGACAGATGTTTGGCTAAAGAGCCAAATGAATGGAGGTACAGAAAACCATGACTGAAGAGGATGGACTGGAAAAACAGGATTTGTTCAATTATGAAAGAGAGGACAGGTCTCTGCACTCTGATGAGAACAAAAACATTTCATTCAGGCTTCAGGAAAAAAAACACCTATTGAAAAGTAAGTACCTGCGGAAGTGGTACTTGCTCTATCCATCACTGCCCATTTTTAGCCACATTTAATCAAATAACTTGAGAAATAATACCAGTGTCAGTAGTGCCTTGAGAGTGGATTAGGGCTGTGCACCAGCTGCCAAGAGATAACAGCTTATATTTTAATATCTTCTGGCTGGTCAGTGAAATATTGGTCTCTTAGATGAACTCTAAATGCAGGAGGATGGCCAGTGCTTCTTAAATTAGCAGAGAAGGGCCGAGGAGGTACCACAAGGATTCAGAGGAATTTGTGAAATGTTGAGGAAGGTAATATTAGGTGCAAACTGCTCCATCCTTCATGGCAAGGCAGGGAGCCAGCAAAGTGCTGGCTACCTAATTGCTGGCCAAACCTCACTTGCTCAAAGGAGGGCTGTTTCCAGCTACAGCTATTACAGACACTTCTCAGACCCCACTTTAAGGATGAAAGATGCTGTTTATGTGGGAAAGGAAATATTGACAGAGTGGAAGGTATCAGCAGTCATGAAGTAGAATATCTCTGAGGTGTCCCCTGTCCTTAATTTCTCTAAGCTGTAACAGTGAGCTTTGCACACAGAGGTTAGGGAAGCTCTGCTTTGTATGGCACAGCTGCACTGAGAAAATGAACAGAATTGGGGATGGGGAAAAAATTAACAACCAGCACTATAGCTGATGTCAGGGCTACACAACCTCCCATCTAAGAGTGTTTCTGGTTATAGTCCTTATGCCTCAGGGAAATCCTGTAGGGTAGATTGGTATTAATTATCACTACTAATTTTCAAATAAATATATCTCAGTAATTTTAATGGGAATTCAATTTTATTAACCAGTTAGAGAAACTGAATCAGAGAGAGCTTCAATGACCCAGGCTCATCTTTCCTTGGATCATGCAAGACACTGTGTGGGTTGGGGTGAAGACCATATCCTTGTCCCCACACAGGAGCTGGTGGGACTCAACCGCTGTCCCCTGATCCTGGCACATGACAATTCCAGAACAGCCATCCAAGAGAGGGAAATGACCATGTCCTGATGGAACTTTTTACTTGATTAAAAAAATACTTTATCAGAAACTAGTCCTAGCTAAACTTGGTGTCCAGTCAGCGTAGTGTATCGGTCAGACTCCTTCTACACCTGATTCTGCAAATCAGGCTGGTTTTCTAAGGGAAAATAAGACTTTTTGTTCCACTCTGTATGTAATATGACCATATAATAAATAGCATGCAATGAATTATCAACAGCAGTGGCAACAGAAAGGAAGGACTACCATTATTTCTGAATGGGACAGCAACAATTTCAACCAAAATTCAACAAGAGATGCTGTTCAGGAAGAAATTCCCTGTCTTCAAATATCATTTGGGCAGCTCGATCAGTCAGCCTCCTCCTCGTATTTTACTTGCAATGTGATTTGCATGCTGGCAAGTGAAGGCTGCAGGTAAGGGCTGCATTTCCCCCCCCCACTAACACTGGGGCAGATATCAGGTGCTGGAGTGCTGCTCTGGACTTCCCTTGAGCCCAGGGATGTAGGATGTGGAATTAGCACAAGTCAGCTGGGAATATACCCCAGGCCACTGCTATTCTGAACTGAGTTTAACCTGGTTGCTCAGGAATGAAAAATTCTTCCACTTTTTGCAATGAAACACCTCTGAAGTGATTTTTTTGGGCCAGGGTCTGATGGATGTCTTGATGTGAAAACTTCTAATGGGTTAAGAGGCATCTCATACTGTGGCTGTGGTGCAGTTCTGCTGCCTTTACATTGATGTTATGGGGAGCAGAGCCCAAATCTTTCCATCTGTTCATCTGGAATAAATCATGCAAGCCATCCAACCCAGATTTCTCTTCTCATTACTTCTATATACATCAAACCTCATGCCGTATGTACTGCCAGCACATTATAGAATTATTCGAAATTTATTTAACCTCTGATTCACTAATCTTACCTAAAACTTAATTATACATGGGGCCAACCACTGCTGCCACTTTCTCACTCACCCAGCACACATAAGGCTGATTTATGGTCGCTCCAAACTCATTACATCGCAAATAATTTTATCTTCCTCAGCCTCCATAGAGACCTTCCCTACTAATTAATTTTTAACATAAATGTTTTATGAGAAATAAATTAGAAGAGACCAAAACATGTTTTAGGCATTACAAACTACTTCTCAGTAGTTTTTATCCAAAGGTATGAGGGGAACATGTAGCTCCCCATTGCTTTGAAACAAGACAAATTGCTCCAAACTGACCCTTTGAAAGTCACTATGTTTAGTCTGAATTGAAAATCCTTAAATGCGCTGGGGTTGCTAATTGTTCATGGCAAGGCTGCTAAATATGCAAATTTCTAATTAAAATATAAATTAATCCTCACAAACAAATACCTGCAATCTGCAGAATGATGAGCAGAAGTTTTCTGCCATTAATTAATGTTATCGCCTATTAGCTTTATTTACATAAATACATAATTTATGCTGCTTTGCTTTTTCTGATATGTAACAGTTTGGGGGTTTTTTGGTATTACTCTAAAATAATTACTGTTCTTTTGAACTTTCTCTGTGCATTTTAGCCTTTTTGTGTTGCCTTTTAACATGTTAGCAAGTCAATTGAAGGTATTTTTCCTTTATTACCTCTTTACTTGATGTCATGGGGTAGGAGGAGAAAGAGTTGGGAATTGCTTTGAAACATCCCCAAATAAAACAACAGTCAATGTTCATTATATTCAGAGTCTTGATGGATTAGATAATTATTTACCATTCCCAGCTTTGAATAGAATATAACTGTTGCATTAAGAGATTATGAAATTCTTTCTGGATTAATAAAGCATTATAAAAGCACTGGCATTCAGCTTGTAGGGATGAATATGTATAATGACATTGTCTGCACTTCAGGCTGGTTTTCGAAGGGAAAACATGACTTTTTGTCCCATTGTGTATGTAATGTTAGCACATAATAAATAGCATGCAAAGCATTATCAACAGCAGTGGCAAAGAAAGGAAAGGCAAATTGTATTTATGAATGGGAGTGCAACAACTTCAATTGAAATTCAACACAGGGTGCTGTTCAGGAAGAAATTCCCTGCCATCAAATATCATTATTAGGGCAATGTTCTAGTTGGTATTTCACAGAATCACAGAACATTCTGGGTTGGAAGGGACCCACAAGGACTATCAAGTCCAACTCTCAAGTCCATGTAAGTGCATGGCCCACAGCCCTGGTGTTGCTGGCACCCTGCTCTAACCAGCTGAGCTATCTGCCTTTTCCAAACTGCCTTTTGAATGCAGCTGATGGATTAATTTTCCCTCTTCATGTATGGCTGCTTGGAGAAAGCCATCAACCATCACGAATCCATAGCAAAGCTGTTCTCTGGCCTGCCTGTGCCTTGTATTCCTCCCAGGGAGCAGCTTATGCTTGCACTGGATCTCTCTGTGTGGGGAACATTCCCTAACAACAGATGGGGTAAACAATCATTTTCCTAAGCAAATCAAAACAGAGAAAATCCACTTCAGCCTTTCCCACAGGGATCAATTCCCACTCTCCAAATGCCACATGCAAGCTGCTACTTCAGCCTGGGATTGGTTCCCCCCCTCCATGACTTGTGGAGTCTGGCTTGTTCCAGCATCCTGTTTACTGATCCCATTGACTTTTATGGGATTACAGTGGTAAAAGTTTATGGCTGGTCTTTGCTGGATTAATCTTTAATGAGCTTTTCACTAAACACAACTTCATGCTCTCTGACCAGGATCTTGCAGGAACGCACAAGGCATTAAAATGCAAATTCACACCACTCCTGACCAGAATTAGCTTTCTGAGGACAACAAGCACTGGTCAAAATGACAATCACCTAATTTGATACCAGCTTAACCCCATGCCAGAGGGAATCTGCCCAGGATGGAACAAATTGATAATGAACCATTCTATGCTGAAAATTGTTCTCCTTCTTTCCAATTGTGATAATCTGTTTAATGGGTAACGCAATGAAAATGAGACTATTTGAGTTTATTATCAAGCATCTCACAGGGTGTTATATCACAGTGCCTGCTGAGATCTGCAGTTAAAGTAAAAAAAGAGGAGTTCATTTCACAACAGGAGTTTGGGGTTTCTTGGTACAGTTTGGTTTGGTGTTTAAGATTGTTTATTGCCTTCACTGAGTATGAACTTCATTCAAGAGCTGCTGTTATTTTAAAGTTTGTTCTTTTATTTAAACCAATCTTTGGGATGAGGAGGAGGCTTCTAGGGGAGTTCTTGAGGAACTGGCAAGGCCAGGAGCACTTCTTAGAGAAGAGCTTTGGGTGCAGGTTGCAAAAAAATAATACTGATCAAAGAGCAAATTCCTTGTATCTTCATCCAGCCTTCTTGTACCTATTAAGACTACTTTAAATAATCCAGAGGTTTACATACCACTGGATTATTAGTGTAATGGCTCCAGTTGGCTTTCCTGTCAGCCTCATGCTGTGCAATTCCATGCAGACTGGCTTAGAGGGTTATACTGAGTTGTAAAATGACAGCTAAATCCAGCTCACATTCCAACCTCTCTCATTCTAGTGACCACCCTGCTGTGGCCCTCCTCACCCATCCTAAATAGTCCTGACTCCATTGTTTCTTTAGGCTTTACACACAGGTAGCATCTCATGGCCTTGCTTTTCTCTTTTAGATGTTTCCTGCACCCTCACCTGTTGAAAATCACCATAGTTCAATGGATTGTAGTGGAACCATGCCAATTAAAAATGTTTGAAGAACTGGCAAATTAAACTCCTTTAAATCTATTTTAATGCGCTGTTCCCTTCTTACTTTTCCATTTTAACTTTATGATTAATTTCTCATAAAAAGACCAACAGCTTTTTAGATGAAGAATGTGGTTCTATGGATTTTTAAATGCAATCAAAAATGCTGGCAGTCATTGTTTGATGGACTCCAGTGAATGACAAGAAACTCCTTCCTGTGTTGTATGTGGTTTGTGAGACAAGTACCAGACTCCATGAGTCACTGGTTTGTCCGGAATGGCAGATTTAGGGTTGATTTGGGAGAAAATCTTTACTGTGAGGGTGGTGAGACATTGGAACAGATTGCCCAGGGAAGATGTGGATGTCCCAAGTGATGAAGGTCAGGTTGGATGGGCCTCTGAGCAACCTGGTCCAGTGGAAGGTGCCCTTGTCCATGGCAGGAGGGTTGCAACCAGGAGATCTTGAAAGTTCCTCTCAAGCCAAACCATCTGTGCTTCTGTTTATCTAGGGAAGTTCCCCACACAATTTCAAAATTTATCTTATATTTCACTGGAGTCAGCAGTGTCCTGGTAGCCAAGAGGGCCAACCTTGTCCTGGGGGGCATCAGGCACAGCACCATCAGCTGGGCAAGAGAGGGGATTGTCCCACTCTGCTCTGCACTGGGGCAGCCTCATCTTCATCCTCAATATTGGGGCAGTTTTGGGCATCACAATCTAAGAAAAATATTAGGGCCATTAGAGAGTGTCCAAAGGAGGGCTGTGAAGATGGTGAAAGGCCTTGAGGGGAAGCGTGTGAGGAGTGGCTGAGGGCACTTGGTGTGTTCAGCTGGAGAAGAGGAGACTGAGGGGACAACTCACGGCAGTAACAACTTCCTTGGGATGGGAAAGGAGAGGCAGGCACTGACCCAAGGGAATGGGTTGAAGTTGTGTCAGGGGAGGTTTAGGTTGGCTCTCAGGAAAAGGCTCTTCCCCCAGGGGATGGTTGGGCACTGAACAAGCTCCCCAGGGCAGTGGTCACAGCACCAAGGCTGACAGAGTTCAGAAAAGTGTTTGGACAACACTCAGGTACAAGGTGTGATTTTTGGGCCTGTCCTCTATGATTCTAAAGTGTAGAAATCTTTGGAGCTCAATGAAGGAGCAGTTGGAAAGCACTCAGCTGCTGTACTTCCAAGGCAACACAGTAAAAACAAAATCATCACTCACTATAAATTTCTAGAGACTTAAGTGATCCAGAAGTAGCCTTACTTGATCACAACCTTCCCTTTTGTTTCTTAAACATCCACCAATAGAGAGTTTGTTTGTTTTGGTTTTGGTTTTTGTTGTTGTTTTTGTGGTTTTGTTTTTGTTGTTTCAAAAATGAGGACTTTTCCATATATTATTCTGCAGTAGTTTTGCTGTTTATGTGGTGCTTTTCATCTGGAGTTCTTAGAATAAGAACAACGAAAAATTCTTCCACATTTATTAAGAACAAACTTTTATCAGTCTGAATGTACTGAATAAGCTAAGCTGGACTATATGACATTGAATCAGAAGGCCAATGGGATCCTGGCCTGGATCAAAACTAGCGTGGCCAGCAGGCCCAGGGCAGTGACCCTTCCCCTGGACTCTGCC
>JAWWEV010000083.1:148310299-148352792 GCA_035583235.1 Hafferia zeledoni
TTGGACCAAGGGTTGGACTTGATGATCTCGGAGGTCTTTTCCAACCCAATCAATTCTATGATTCCATGATTCTATGACATAAAATCAACATTTCTAGCTGTAATCGTGCTCAGAGCACAGAGAGGGCTGTGTTTGCAGAGAGGCAAAGAGTCCCTGCTGCAGTTCAAGCAGGGCCGTGCCACTTCTAGTGTTTGATGATTTGATGTTACTGAGCTGTTTCGTGCTTTGGTAGAAAGATCAGTCTCCTTGTTGTTGCCTTTCACGTTTCCATTCCTCAAAATACCTGCATACAGTATAGATGTCTTCTAATCTGTTTTTTTTTTTTTTAGTTAAAAGGCAGTATTGTCAATGTTTTATTAATGATACATCTAAATAATGATCTAGAATTTTAAATATAGCCTTATTTTTAAAGATAGGTTTTTATAGTGCTCATGTCCAACACTGAACTGGTTGCTTTACTGTCTGTACATACAGTGGGGGGCAATGGCTGCTTGGCACAGTTCATCACATGTGTTTTCAAAAACAGCCTTGGGGAGTTTGACTCCTACATAACAAAATCAGGTGGAATCTCCCCCCCTTTTTCCAGGCACATGAACTCTGCGTTTGACACCCTCACAGAACTGTCAGAAATGCAGCACATTTATACATGGATATGGATTCGGAGCGACGTGTCACGACGCAGGAAAGCTGGTGGGGGAAGGACACAACAGAACTTGTGTTCAATCACAACTGTTTGAAGTGACATTTGGAAGGCAGCAACAGGCAGCACTTAACATTTACCTGGAATTGCCTCCTTGCACTCCTGGGGCACTAAGTGTTCATTGCTGTCTGTGTGGGAGGGGTGGTGTGTGGAAAACACAATTTGCAGCAGGTATTTACTGTTTCTAAAGGTTTGTTGAATGCCAAAATAGTATTTTTTGCTTTGTTCCTGGAGTGGATTTTTCACTTACAGAGAGAAAAATTAGCAAAATATGTGTACAGTGAAATGTGGAACTGGAGAATCCTTTATCCAGAATTATGATGCTGCTTTAATCTGGTTTACCAGAAACCACATGGACTCTGCTGGACTCTTTTTGTTGACATATTTTGCACTGAACACTCCCCTGTTTGGCTTCTGTCTACACATTCAACTTTATTCCTTCATCTTCTGTCTCCTACCAAGACTGAAGGCAGAACTTTGCTGCTCTATGTGAGTAAATACAGCAGAACATCAGCTTGTAAATTTAATTTTTTATAGTGATTGTACATTTTTGGAGGTGTCCTCTCCATATTCCCAACCTGATCTTGGGAACAAATGGAAGGGAGAAAGTTAAACCCTTCGACTCTCAGTGTTTCATGGTGGGAGAGCATTGAAAGAATATGTGGGCAGGGCTGCAAATCTCCCTTTTTGGACTCTGTGTGTCTGCTTGTGGCCAACTTCCTGATGAATCAGATATACAAAGTTGCCCCTTTGGTGGGTTTTGAACTAGCAAACAAATGAGACAGAATTTTCAAGCTGCAGAAGTTGCAGATAAGCACAAGGAAATTCTCTGAGTGGCTTCAGTTACATCAGTCCAGCTCAGGGTGTGAAATTCTGAGTAAATCTGGTTCCATCCCTCTTCCATGGACAGGGACACCTTCCACTATCCCAGGTTGCTTCAAGCCCTATCCCAACCTGGTCTTGAACACTTCCAGGGATGGGACAGCCACATCTTCTCTGGGCAACCTGTGCCAGGACCTCATCAGCCTCACAGGGAAGAATTTCTTCCTAATATTGAATCTAAACCTGTCATCTTTCAGTTTAAAGCCCTTCCCCCGGTCACTCCATGCCTGGATGAGGAAAGGAAGAGCCAAGACCTCTCCATCTCTGCCAGTAGTGCCCCTGTGGATGCAGCCATGGATCTGATATGCCTTCACTGCTGACTCATGTATCTTATTGCACACCAGGACCCTCAGGGCCATGTCTACAAAGTTTCTCCCCACAACATTTTCTATTTTCTGTTTTCTTATAGAAAAATTGCATAAAATGTCAAAAACCTGGAGATAGAATGGTTAGAATGGTAAACTTACATTCTGGCTGAAAGTAATGATTAAAAATAATGATTTGCCAAGTTTTATTCCGTATTCATCTTTGTCTAGTCAATTGGTACTTGAATGATTCTTCAGCCTTCACATCTGACCTTTCATTTAGAGATGCAAGCAAGCAAATGACCCAGTTTCCAGGAAATATGGGCAGCATTGACTCGCTTTATTTCTTTGGAAAATGAAAGCCCCACTCAAGTTCCCAGTGTCACCTGAATGTGCCACCTCTAACAGCTGCTGAGCAGATAACACCCATCTCCCTGTCAAGCCTCCTGCATTGTTGGGTTTATTGTTTACTGTCTCTATAACACTTCAGGCTCTTCAGATGTAGAATGTTATAGCCATTCAAGAGAGTTCAGTAAAAAATGGAAATAATTCTGTGGGAGGCTACCACAGAACATTTTCCTACTTTTTTTGTTGAAGTTTCACATTTCCTGACAGTGTCCAATTTACTTTTCAAAGATCCCTGTTTTTTGTTTGTGCATATGGCAGATGAAGAGCTGAATTTGTTAATGAAACATTTCTTGTGTGCCATTCAAGGTTTTTAAGACATGAAATGTGGACAGTCCTGACCTGAAATAAAATTCAGTGAGGCACTAGAGCAGGTGCCCAGAGAAGTTGTGGACTCCCCATTACTGGAAGTGCTCAAGGACAGGTTGGATGGCGCTCTGAGCAAGCTGTGAAAGGTGTCCCTGCCCTTGGCAGGGGTTTGGAAGGAACTGGGCTTTAAGGTTCCTTCCAACCCAAACCATTCTATGATTTATGGTCAATATATAGAAAAAAGGTTTTGGTAGTTCCAAGTGATCTCCCTCTCTGTCATGTAAGAGCACAAACCACCTATCCAAAGCCAGACTAGGTGTTCCTCATGCCTGACTCCTTCATCCTACCACAGCTGGCTGGTAGATGCTCATGTGTGTGTGTGTATGAATGATGAAGGCTTCATGGATTTCTTACACCCTCTTCCATGAATACCTTGGCAACCTGTGTACCAGTATACGACTGTTGTTTCCATTCCTCACCTCCCTCCATTACAACACTCAAGGCCTTTCAGGGCAGAAAAATCAAGGCATTTTGCTTGTGTCTAAATGAATATTTTTAGTGTAAGCCAGGAAATAATCAGCTGTGTGAACTGTGCTTCAAATGAAAGTTTTTACGCTACAGAAGAGGAAAATTGGTTTTTTTCCTCACCTTGTTTGGTTTATGTGCATAGATGTTTAACATTTTTTACTGTGCCAAAACAAATCACTTTCCATGGTGGGATTCTTTTTTCCCCTTTACGGCCTGGACATGTAGAAAAAATAATGTAGGAACAATCAATGCCAGCTGAAAGATGGATACATCCTCTATTGAGTAAACAAAGTTACTGTGTATTGGCAAAAAGTTCCCTGAACTGGATTCTTCATTGGACTCAAGTTGCCAGCCCCAATAAATCAGTTTGCTGGACTTCTACTTAGTCAATGTTTCTGGACAGCAGTGAGAGCATCATACGTTAAAGTGTAATGAATCGTATCAGTAAGTAAGTCTGTTCCCAGCCCGTGTTAGGATCTATCAATATAACAAAGTGGCTGTCACATTGATGTGCAGATGGACAACTTGTCTGATGGATGGGTGCAGCCTTCCCTCCCCCGTGGAAATACCCTAAGCTGGCAGAAAAGGAATGTAAACCTCATTTTTCGCCATGGGCCTGTGTTTGAGGTGTGTATGTCAAGAGGTGAAGGTTTTGTGGGGAGGAAGAATAGGGGACTTAGACCATGAAGCAGTTTTAACCACCTAAGCAAGAAGTTTTAACCACCTAAACCTGTGAGGCATGGAAATCCTCTTCCCACACTGACAACCCAGGGTCTATTTTTATCAATTACTCTTTCTGATATTAATTTGGGTTAGAGGGATTGCTGAAAATTCCAGCTAGAGGGGATATTTAGCTGATTTTGCTTCTTCTTCTTCTTCTTTTTTTTTTTTTTTTTTTTTTTTTTTTTTGGTTGGTGTGTGTGTGTAATTTTTACCCAAATACATATAGAAAAAATGAGATGAATTACATCTGTTGAGGCCAAATGACTGGACAGGGATCACTGTGTATAATCATATGTTTTGTAAACTGCTGTATTAATCAGGATGTACATGATTAGGCAAGAAGAGCCTTTCCTGTCCAAAAGACTATCCTTGTACAAAGTAGGCGAGGATGTGAAGTGGGAAGAGCAGCAAAGGGGAGGTCACCAGCCAGATTCATTGGTCACTAGAATCAAACACAGAACTGCTCACAAGCCCTTTACCTGTTAGGCCATGCTACTTTTCCATCAGCTTTAGAGAACTGGGAGGAGAATGTCCATCAGCTCTTCATTTCCCTCCCCCAATTCTCTGAACAGCTAGTGTTGCAAATGACTTAGATGAAGATAGTGAACATCAGTTGGGAGTCAAGTACTAATGAGATTATAGAAACCTGTGTGGATAATTTTTTGCACCTGTGTCCTAGAACCTGGGCATTGGATGGGGCAGAGTATTTAATTTGATTTCACAGTCTAAGTGGATGACTTCTTAATATAACTGGCAAAAAAACCCCAGTCTGTTGTTCTAGTGCATATTCCCTTGAAAACTGTCAATGTCAGCAAAGCTCTGCAGTTGCTTTGCTGTAGGATCAGTCATCTCCTGATTAATCAAATTGTGCTGCTTTGTCCTCAGGCTCTGTGCAGGAAGCAGATGGCACTTCTGGGTTTAGCCACCAAAATGTTTGGCCTCATCCTGAGGAGGAACCCAGCAAGAGTCGTGATAAAGGTTAAGCTTGATGGTCTTGGAGTTCCTTTCCAACCTTAATGATTCTGTGATTCTAGAAAGTGCTGCTGCAGATGGCTCAGTTGAGTATTACCACAGGGGATGCTCAAATACAGTTTGTGACTGTCATTTTCTCTGGACTTTGTTGGCAAAACCAGCATGTACCAGGCTGGCTGTAAGCTCAGCTATTCTTGAGAATAACAGCTTCATCATGAGTAAAATTGGCTCATTTCTCAAGATACCCACTGCAATCTTCTTTAAGCAGAAAGTGGTGGCCATGCAAGGATGAACTCGAAGGAGAGGATGACTTGGAGAGTGACCATACTCCTGTGCATGAAGCAGAACAGCCTGAGGTGCTGATTGTCCTTTTGCCTAAGCAAACTGAAGTACAAAGCTGTCTGGAGGACTCCACTGACAAATTCCAGGCTCATGACTCAGTTTGGCAAAGCTCACATACCCAGTTGGTCAGGAAATACTAGGAAAGGACATAAAACTCTCATCACCTGTACCTTATTTTTGAAGGGAAGTAATTTCTGACGACAAAATTTTAAGGGTGCTTTGTAGAGAGTGCCAAATGCACTCTTAGGGAGTGCCAAATTGCTTAATCTCCTCTAAAAGATTGCCCCAAAGCTGACTCTGTTAACTAAGCCCTATGCTCAGTGATTTATTTTGCCCCACAGGATCACAGCTGCTGCTTGAATTCTTTGCAGAATTCAATTTCTGTTGTGTCTCCAGGATGTGCATCACCAAATCATTAGAAAATCAGAATGCAGACTTTGCACTGGCACCAAGAGCCAAGGAAAAGCCAACTGCAAGATGCAAGCACAGGCTGAGCCCCAGAAAATTGTGCTGTTGCAACAGGTACCAGATGGAGTCTTTGCATCATATTCACATTCAGCTTCTGATATGGCAAACCTGGGTGTGCAAGCCTGAAGCTTAGAAACACATGGTCCAGTCCATCCAAATCTGTGTTTGGGTTGGGTGGGAAACAACACATTTTCAAGCTAAAAACAAAAGAATTTGGGAAGTGCATAATGGGGAACCGTTCTAGCCTTGAGTGTTTGGACATGGCACTGAGTGCCATGATCTAGTAAATGGACTAGAGATGGACCAAGGGTTGGACTCGATGATCTCGGAGGTCTTTTCCAACCCAATTGATTCTATGATTCTATGAACAAGACCTTTCAGCTTCTCTGTAGCCTGATGAAGGAGGACTCAATTCCTCAGTAAAAGGCAAAGATGTAATTTTGTCAATTTTTGAAAAGTTTTGTATTTTCCGTGGAGTGTCTCCTTCACTCTGCTTAAAAACACAAGTCAAAGGACCCAGCCCATGGGCATAATTCATCACTGACCTTTAGAGCAAAGAATCATGGAAGAGCCTGAGTGGGAAGGGACCCACAGGGATCATTGAAATCCAGCTCCTGATATCAGTTGCAGTAGACATCAGTGCACTGCATCAGCTGATGTCTCAGACAGCTGAGTTCCCCAGTGATAATGGTGATAAACCAATCCAAATCCCTTGCTCCCACTTCACAGAAGATTTTTCTTAGCTGGTCTCAGTGGAAACTTCTTGACATTTACCCTGCTAGATTTGGTGGTTATTCTGCCAAGATAGTGTTATAAAAAGCTTTGTTCTGTAGGAGGGATGAGGTTTGCCATGTGCAGGTCTGACTACCAGGGGAATGCCCTTCCCGCAAGATTTCAATGGGTCTGTTCCTCTCACTGCCATGCTTGTGCCAACTTCAAAAGCTGTTCCTTGTTTCTGTCATCTGACACAGAATAAACTGTTTGGGTTTTTTTACATGTATTTAATGAATCTTGCCTTTTATTTCTGTTCGAAAGGGGACTGATTTTTTTTTCTCTATATCCAGAAAAATTTTATGAATGTTTCATGCCAACAGATTTCATATGGATCTGCTCCTGGACATTGACCACCACTGCATGACTGTTCAACAGAGCTAAATGGAGGTTTTTTAATTTCCTGGCTGGGCATATAAAATGGAATTGAAGAGTTTTGGAGGTGGATGTGAGGGAATCATTCAAATATTTCATTTTGAATGAGGTTAATAGGTTGAGGAAACATGGACTTTCCTTTTTGAGGTTCCATCACAAAATCATGGGTAGATTTTACAATAGGTGGAGCAAAGGAAGACCAGCAGTACTTCTGTTCTCCCCAGGAGATCCACTCCTGAGGCTAAGCAGAAGAATAAAGCAACAGTAAGGGAGAACATAGAATCACAGAGTCATAGATCCATAAAATCATAGAATGGTTTGGGTTGGAAGGGACCTTAAAGACTGTCTAGTTCCAATCCCCTTGACATGGGCAGGAACACCTTCTACTAGACCTAAACCTCATCCAACCTGGCCTTGGACACTTCCAGGGATGGGACATCCACAGCTCTGGGCAGCCTGTGCCAGTTGCTCACCACCAGTGTACAAGTATTAGGGAAGAAAGAGAATCTAAAAGGCCAAAGGAAGTAAGTAAAGCCATATGGTCAAGAATGATTTCCCTCTGCTCTTCAGAGAGTGGTTTGTATAAACATGAGACTTGGGTACTTTTTAATGCTTCCTGGGATTCCCTCCAGATGCTGTTTGAGCAGGACTGTCTTTGTTTCACTTTCTTCATCACATCAGACTGGCAGAGCAACTGAAGGTGTCTCAGATATATTAGAATGTCTGAAGTGTCACTAAAAAGCCCCATTTTAGGCAACTAACTGGAGCCCCAGTCTAGGATTGCCACATGAACATGGCTATCTTAGTTCCCATCACAGTTAGTAGAGATCTAGTCAATGCAGCCAGTGGATATTTGGGATGATTTGTCTCACCATTGGCTTCTGGAACAGGAATTAGCAAAGCCCCGTAGGCCAGTGAGGAGAGGAGAGATCAGACAAAAGCCTTATGAAACCCAGGGCACCCATGCTACGTTTTCTTACTGGCTTTTACCCTGGAAAGAGCTCAAGCTCAAAGGGTTGGATTCAGCCACTCAGCTTTAGATATCTTCTGTGAAGATGTTTATGTGTAATCTAAGTGTCTAGACCCATTTTGTATTAGCTGGCAAGAAATAAGAACTCTGGGGTCAGACACTTCTGATGGATTTTAAATATCTCAGTAGATGTACAAAACAGGTCAGATGAATCAGGTCCTAAAAGAGAGAATGTTACTAATTAGTACATCCTTTTGGCCAGCTGTGAAATTCCACTAAACTTAGAGTATTATTGCAACTTTGAGACATTTACATCTCTATCACACGTGGTTTAAACTGCCTTAGGGTTTGCTTGTGCAAGAGCTGATGGGGCAAAATGAGGGAGCAAGACTGTACAGGCACTGAAGGATGGAAGGAGCCCTAAAGATAATTACCTACAAAACTCCATGAAAAATGCTGCAAGTGAAGCAACCATAAATACATGAAAGAGACAAAGCCAATACACATTAAAGATTCATGTAGTGCTATTCATTTGTGCTCTCTCTTTTGGCTCTGGATAGGCAGATATATGCATTTAACACCAGATAAGGTCCTTTTAATGGTGGACAAAGACTCATAAATCCCAGGAAAGCCTCCATAGCTCACTAGGACAATTTCTTTTGTCCCACCATTTGTTTTCCCATACAGTTAGAAGAGCAGAAGATGTATTATACTCTAAACCTACCTACTAACTTATGTAATTTAATGTGTCTTTTAGTGAGCTCATTTCCTTACACCAAAGGGGCAAACACCTGCTTTTTAAAATAAATGCCATTTCTATGTGAGCTTTTTTGACAAGTGACCCCTCACAAATATCATGGGCTCACAGACACAAAATGGGAGGGCTGGAAAGAATAAAAATGCCACTTTGTCTTCTTGCATTTGGGCAACAGATACAACAGAGGACATGAGGACCTAAAATGGACAGGTAGGAATCAAACCTCCACCATACAGATTGCAAAAAGGAAAAAAAAAATACATTAAAAGTGATTTAAAAAACTGAGAACGTCAAAGTGACTCTGTAATTTCCCAGAGAACTCTCAAGGTGTTGTTCTTAAAAGTAGGGGAGGAAGAAGGAAAAACCCAAACACCCTGAAACAAACATGCTTAGTGAGAGGAATAAATAACAGGACATTAACACTAATTTGCCTTCTTAAAGTCCAAATAAAGCAAAAATGAAAAAAGAAAGAACATCTTCATCAAAAGCCCAAAGAAGAGACAGCCTCATAAACTAAAGATGTCTTTTTCCATGCTCCAGGAAGGAATTCACCTGTTATGAGAACCCTTTATTCTATCTCCTTTTTCCCCCAAATGCTTTCAAATACTGAACCTTATTTTACTATCAAGCTGTTCCCTTCCTACAGTATCCTACTTATTAAAGTGCATTGATAGAAATTATTTCGTTGGCTAATGGTACGAAGAGCCTGAACATGCATTTTTTGTTGTAAATATGAGGAAGTTTTAGCTGTTTTCCAGGTAACCAAAGCTTCATGTTCAAGAAGTTTTCTTCTGGATTTGGAGTTTGGATATTGAACCATGTTCTGTCTAGACTAGTGGACATGTGGAGAGGGAGAGATGAATCACTTAACTGAGGTGTCTGCAGAGGCTGCATGTTTGCCCTGTGCTTCACTGAGAATCGGTGAAGAGAACAAGGTGCCTGCAGAAGGTGATTTAGATGCTGATCTGTTTTAGATGGTTGTGAATTCTGAGAGCAGACAAGCTCTTTCAGAGGGGCAGGAATATTTAGGCAGAGCTTCTATAGAGGAAAGAGTAGCTCTGCTTATCCATAAATGACAGAATGAAGATGCTGATTGAATATAATGCAAGGCTGTGCATGTTTCCTGCTTCTGTAGCAAACAGAACTACCTTCCTAAATTATGTCTTTTCCAAGACAGAATAGCAAATTATATAATAAAGGAGTTCTCATACCAGCAATTAAGCATACTGATCCCTTTGATGAATGTTAGATAACAACAGAACCATCTCATTTTGCTGCAGATTTCTCTTAGTCTCTAAATGACATTTCGTTTTTGTCTGTCTTTAGGGAGTGTGTTGCTTCTGACAACCAACTCTGTGCTCTGTATTTAAACAGTTCCTCCAGTTTTGCAAACCAGTTGGCATGGAGACCCCCCAGTGCACGTGGTGCAATGCTGTGACCTCAACAACTGACAGGGTGGGGAGAGAAAATGAGGGGGAAGGTGCTGAGCCTTAGAGCCCTGCACTCATTGTCCATATCTTGTGTGTTCAAAAGTGATTCTTGGGTGAAACCAAAAAGCAATGAATCACATTAGTGTGGTTGATAGAGGGGAAGCATGCTGGGTGCTTGCAAGCTAAGATACCTTTGAGAATTTCAGGAATTCTGCTGTTTTCTGTCTGGGAAATAATGTTTCTTGGTACTGGTGAGATGCCTTTGAATACATTATGGTAGTTATGTACTTTTTTTCTTTCTTATTTCTGCTGCTCCTAGAACAGTTGGAGAAAGGTTCAGTGGTGCAAGGAGAGCCCCAGGGTATTTTTTACTTGAACCCAAAAGCTGCTGGTGCCTCTAATTTCTTTCCAGTTCTTTTGTCTTTGGCCTCTGGAGAAGCAAATGAGCTGTGATTAATGCTGATGAAAGCATTAAGGAGATGATTTCCTCTCCTCCCACCAAAATTATTGATTGGAACGCAGTCTGAGAAAATCCAATTAAAACTATATCAAATGGCTGTATTTCCTTCACCGTCTATATAAAGGGTTGGATAAGGGGCATCTGCTAATCCCTTTCTCTCCATTATTTAGGTTGCAAAGTAGGCAGTCAAAGCTGTTCTCCTTTTGGGTATCAGTTCTGTTACACTTCACACATTTATCTCATTTTTAACAGGTGTGGGTAGCAGCACTTTTTTCTCCTTAGCAACAAATACCAAGCTTTCAGTTGTACTGTGTGTGCTCTGGGTGACTTCCCCATGAGCAAGACTATGTTACCCATTAAATTAAGAGACAAAGACTGGAATTGAAGAGAACTGAGTAGAACTCGCACATTAAAAGATTTTCCCTAGATAATCTGTATTTTTGACCTTTTCTTTTCTGAACACTCAACAACCTGCCCTGTTCTGGGTGGGACATATTTTAATAGGCAGTGCATAAATACAAAGAAATCCCACTGGAGTTTAAATACCCATTTCCAATTTTCCACAGCAATGATAATAATTCAATCTGTAAAGGGCTGTAAATATGGAACTTTCTTGCAAGAGGACATTTCTACAGTGCTAAGAATGTTTTTTTTTCTATTTCTTTCTCCACTGAAAGAAGAAAAATGTTTTGCATATAAAAACATATCTGTAATTGATGTGGGTATGGCAATAGCTGAATATCTCAGTAATAAGGCGTTGCTCAGTTCTGTATCTTTCATGCCACTTCAATTCTGAGGAGTAATATCAGGTCCATGGACACTTTGTCCCTACATCCATGGCTTTGTTTATGGCAAGGCAATTTTTTTTCTGAACAGTTTTATCCCTATCAACACTAATTCTTTGAAATGTGTTTGATCAACTACATTTTCTGTTTCAACTGCCTGCTCCACCCTATTTATAAGAATAGAAGAGAAATCCCTTCACAGCCCTGTTATTGTCTCAGGTCAAAGTTACTGTGGTTTAGCCAACCCTCCTGTGTTCTGAATTTGACTGTCCAGTCTCCTACTGAGTCTTGCCAGTCTCCGGTTTAAAAGTCACTCATCCATCAGAAGTTCTGAGAAGTTCCAAGAATCAATCCTACATGAGCTGGTACAGTGTATGAAGGGACATCCCATTTTTCACCAGACTTTGCTATCTTGAGTGAAGGGTTATGAAGCCATTAACTCCTTGGCAGGTGACAAAGTACCTTCTATGTCTCTGCACAGGTATTTATAAAGAGCACAGTGGCAGCTGTTCTTTTCTTTTTACCTTGTTCTGAAGTTCTGATGGATGAGTTTGGGTGTATTTCACTCAGTTGCTTTAAAACCTTGCCATCCTTGGATGTCTTTCTCACTTTCAGCCCTTTCTATCCTAAGCTTGTCCCATCAGAGGTGGCAGAACAAAATGTACATCCACGCTTTGACAGTCCCAGTACTGCTTCCAACTGCTGGCAAGGGTAAGATTGCAGTGAGAACTGGACAGAATTCAACAAAAATCTGCATTTTTACTTAAATTAGGCATGTTGGGAGGTGGACTGCAGAGATCCAAAAAAATGTCTATGCAATTACATTTGTTTGATATGAGTGATTAATAAGCAGAATAATCCCATTCATACTCTTTCCCACTCAGATACTCATATTCTAATCAAGAACAGCATTCCTCATTCTGGTTTACTTTACTTTCTAAATGGTCTTAAATAAAACTGAAGAAAAAGCTGGTCAGGCAGTTAGACACGAAAACTGGTATCATTATATCAATGGAATAAGAAACACTGTCCTGTGCAGGAAGGTTTTCAGCCTTTCAAGCTGTGACACAGATACCTGGGTGCCATGACTATAAAAATAATGACAGTGTACACAGTGCTCTGTTTAGGACACAATTTTTATTTGTTTAATTCCTCACAGCCTTAATTGCCATGCCTTATAAGGGATCATCTCCAGTGCCTCTTCCAATGCATATTAATCACCTGGGAATGCAGAAGAAACCACCTCTGCTGTGACAATAACTTGATTTCTCTCTGAGGGAAAGGGATTAAATCTCAGTGCCTCTCTAATGACATTATTTGTTATTTTCAGGACAGGCAGCTGCTTCCTAATGGAATTCAAACATAATACAAGATAAAAAGAAATAAATAGTTGCCAGTGTTCTCCTTATAATTACCCATGCAGTGACATATACTTGAGGGTACCAGAGCTCTGCTGTGAACTGGGGTCTGGGGCAGCTCTTCCGTTTGGATTTTGGGAAGAGGTTAAGCTGTTTTTTGGAATGTGTGGATAGTGTTTCTTCAGCAATTTCCTTCCTGTTTGCTATAAGAAAGTGCTCACTAGACAGGTAAAACCCTGAAATCCAGAAATACATCTTGGGAAGTACAACCAGGTCTTCTTAGGAAAGTGGGTAACTTCTGAGCCTTTGAGGATCTCTTGAATATTCAGAGTGCAGGGACTGGAAGGAATCCCCAAATCACCCATATTGGTCCTTTCCCAACAGACTCCTGATAACGGCCTGCTGAGCTCAGGAAATATCTGTGGCATCAGGACATGACAGGCCCTGTGCTAAGTGGAAAAAAATGAAGATATTTTTGTGCATGGAGAAAAATGACAAGAATAGAATATAAAAAAGTCTTACCAATAATGAACAGATTGTAAATCAAGTCTGTCTGTAGATGAGGGATGTGTTGCTTTAATTACCTACCTGGAAATATTTACTGAGTAAAAATTATAAAAAGGTTTGCATTTCTAAGGGATAAAAATCAGTGAAGCTCTGCTGGTGTCACCAACATATGTTTAATCTCTATGTAGGGAGAACCCAGTTCCTTCAGTCTTTGAGGATTCTTTGTAGACTCATTTGTTCTCTTTGTTGAAAAGAACTCCTAGGATTTGAAGTTTTCTTTAAATGATTTTTAAGCTCTAAAAAGTTGCACAAATGTTTTCAACACAAATGTTGGAGAGATCAATAATTGGGAAAATAAAGCAGGGAAAAAAGAAGGTGGGACTAAAGAAGAAAAGAGGGAGATGAAAGATTTCCATCTGAAATGCAGCTACAGCTGTTGTGCTGAACTGGGATCTCATGTTCTTATTCTATTTTGTGTCTACAATATCCTGCCAGACTACATTTCCCATCACACTTTCCAAAGCAGAGCTGATCTCCAACCATCTGTTTAACAGCACAGGCTTCTGTTCCCAACTGGAAGGAAAGTATTAAAATGGAGACAGTGCTGTGGTGTTTTTATATTTGTCACATCCCAAATAATCTCCAGACTTATTTATTCTGTGATTATTGATCAATGCCATGAGTGATGAAGTGAAAATGCAGTGGTTCCCAATATTGGACTCTGTTGGCTCAGGATATTCCAATAAGGCATCACTGTTTGGAAGGGGTGGGGACAGAATGCCCTCTGTCAGGCACTTGTGGATCCTTCAACAACAAAAAGCAGAAAGCAACATAAAGACCATAACCTTAAATCTGAAATGGAAGTATCATTGAAGTCCGGAGGAGGAGCTGAACCTTTGTTTTCATGGCTTTGAGGGCTTCTCAGTGTGCTGCAAATCAATAAAACAAGCAGCACGAATGTTTCAATACGCAAAGAAGAACAAAGTTGCTGTTTATCTATTCATGCCCATTTTTGGTTGCAGTTACTATAGTTTTTAAAATCAGATTACTGCTCTCTGTTCTTTAGCCAGGACCTTCTTAGATTCTGAGGTCCAAGGGGATATCATTAGAAAGACTCAAGAATTTTTAACAGTGAATATTTTTCTTATATATTCCATTTTTTTAAAAATTGGAAATGATTCAGCAAAATGTGGAGTTTTGTTGTGGTGGTGGAAACAAAAGAAAAAAAAAACAAAAAAAGAAGATTTGATAAAATTTTCTTCTGAAAAATCTAGAACTCTGTGATGGAGTTACAGAACTGTGGTGGAAGGAGCAAAAAAAAATCCAACAATTCTTCAACAGCAAAGACCATTAATAGCTGTAGCAAGAAGGTGCCCCTGCCCATGGCATGAGGGTTGGAATGAGATGCTGTTTAAGATCCTTTCCAACCCAAACCATTTTATAATTCTATGTTTGATCCTATAATAAAGCCTCTATTCAAGCTCCAGTTCTAAATGTAATCAATCTGATTTTGTTCACAGTGGATTTATCTTGAGGACAAAAACTCCCATATACGCACACTTTATGGTCAGCCAGACTGTCTGCTCCAGCCAAAACTATACCTTTGATGATTACTACATGAAGTTGAATAGATTTTGTCATCTTTGTTTCTCTCATGAAGAAAAGACAGACAGTCATTAGAGCATGGCTGTGTCTGTGCATCCCAATGAATGTTTCGCTCCACCCACCCCTCCTGACCCAGGCACAGTCTCAGGCTGAGCTTTTGGTACCCTGAGTATGCTGCAAAACAGCTTCACTTCTGTGTTGTGCAGCCACACACTCTCTAAACTGATCATTAAGGTAAATTCCTCTGTAAGGATGAAGTTTTACATTCCTTTTCTCTCTGTGTATTCAAGGATTTTCCTGGAAGACAGTAAGTAATCCATGGATCAGCCTTTACCTGTGGTATTCTTTACTGTGAGGGTGGTGAGGCACCGGAACAGTGAAGTTGTGGATATTCCATCCCTGGAAGTGTTCAAGGCCAGGCTGGATGGGGCTCAGAGCAACCTGCTCTAGTGAAAGGTTCCATGGCAGGGGGGTTGGAAGAAGATGATTTTTAAGGTCCTTTCCAACCCCAAACATTCTGTGATTCTATGATTCTATTTGTGGCAGTACCTGAGAGTAAGCAGTGCTAACTTATTCTGGGGAAATAACCTCAGAGGGTCTTCATGCAATTAATGATTATTTATTGAATATTATTAGCAGTTAAAAATGAATATTATTTGTTAGTTCACTGCAGCTGCATAGTCCTTCTCTGACAAGGAAGTTTCTCTGACTGGGGAGAAAAAAGGTGCAAAGCAGGGCTGAGAAGTGTAAAAAAATATCCCAAAGGATAAAATAGCATGTAGGCAGAAAACACCTTGTTTGAGGTGACACAGTAAATCAGGGCATTGCTGCAGGCTTTGGGATGTGCTGAGCATTAGGACAGGGAAGTTATTGCAGAGGACAGGAGTTTAGGACACCCCAAATGGTCTAATTGGAGAGACCAGTGAGAAGATAAAGGGATGACTGTGATCTGCATTACAAAGCAGATCAAGTTGAATGATTGCAAAGGTCTCCTCTGGCATAGAATTTTTATGTCTGTGGAAGGATTTCATTTAAATAATTCATAACAAAGAGCAAATTCTGAACAATTGTACAAAAAAATCCAGTACAAGCCTGCTAGGGATTCTGGGATTTGGTCTTCAATATCTGAGCTCTTGAACTTTCCTAATGAAAATACTAATAACTTTTTAATTCTCAGCTTCAAGCCTCATTGCAGAAAATCATCAATGATATATTCAATTGTGAAATTCACAGAGGGCTTCACAGTTATATAAATCATTCAATTAAAGAGAAACTGCATTACATGACTGAATCACCCAAATGGAGGTTGAGAGTGGATTCAGTTTTGCACTTTTCTTTAAGGGTTTTGTGTGCAGAGATATTTGCCATTCATTTAAAAACTGAAATAAAATTTCAGAAAATTGCTTTTTTCTCCTGCACAATCTAAAAAAGGAGTATGATAAATATTATGCTTCTTTTCAGTGAGGGTTATCTCCTTGTTTCTTAAATGTATTTTGAACCCCAGCGACCCAGAATGGGGTTTTGTATTTTATTGCTTGTGTTGCTAAGTCTTTAGATTTATGAGTTTAAGAGAATAATTTGCAGAGGAATTGGAACTAGATGATCTTGAAGGTCCCTTCCAACCCAAACCATTGTATGATTCTGTGATTCTATGAGTCTGTGATTCTATGATTTCATGAATTAGTGGTATGTGTCTTAATTGAATGACATTCAGATGACAAAAATATCAGCACTGCTTTGTCTGTGAGCAAACACGTATTTGCTACCTCTGAATAGTCCTTATCCCCTGTCAGTTTTTTGTCACTCCCCTCAGCCACCCTCACTATGCTGCTTTGGTGGACTGAGTTATTTCTGGCATCAACAGAGTCCCATGTGGCAGTTTTCACAAATTTTGTACCTGATAGTACCGTTGTTGTCCCCTACCTGTTCATGACCCTCACCTGGGTTGTGCTGGAAGGCAGAAGCTACAGAGTGGATGTTCTCACACCTCAGACCACTTGCAGTGCTAAAAAGGTCCAACACTTACCATGAGAAGCAAATAAATAAATATATGACTACATAGAGCACGTGAGCAAGATGGATTGCTCAATGTGTTACAGGACCCATGGAAAGATGGAAAGAAATATGGTCTTCATTGTAATGATTATTCTTCTATAGCCTGAGGCATCAAAAACATCGAGTGTTTATGTGCTAATAAAATCTTAGCAGTAATTCTCCCTCCATGCACAAAGCCTTTGCTACAGTCTGTCCTCTGAATCACCTTTGAGGAAAAAAATTAGCAATTTCATTCCTCCTTAGGGAGGGATAAAGTTTGTGCTGTTGTGAGACTCTTAATGTTGGTGCAGTGCATGGGCTGTTGTGCATGGGAGTTTCTGGAGTGCTTGGGAGCTGCCTATTTAGGGGAATGTGGGAGGGAAAAGGGATTGGATCAAAACTTTCAAATCTAATGAGTACCTGCTAAAGATGCACCCCTTGATCATTAGCTTAGCATTGTTGGAAACCAAAGGAAAAGTCTTCCCTGTAATATTCATCTGAATTTGTGGAGACTCATCTTCAATTTTTCTGGTAAAAGCAGCCTGACTGGGACTCCTTGCTCATCTAATGGTAGAATTGAAACATTTCAGTCTCTGCTGTTATGAACAAAATTAATGCAAGATTGAAATAAATAAATAAACACTGAAAAATCTCCTTGGTTCCTTTCTCACTTGTGATTTGGCAGCCAGAAAAACAAATCTTCAGGAGCCATCTGTGGTGAGCCTCTAAAAGCCCTTTGTGTATTCAGGGGTGGGTGAGATGGCTGGTCTTTGACGTGGGTGCTCTTTTGAATTCAGAGAGCAAAAGTCAGAGCACCATATGTAGTATCCATCTGTCACCAGTGATGATGTGGACCTGTGATGTGGAAAGCTGTGAGCCTATAAAGAGAACTTGTTTGCAAACATAACATATAAAAATGGGTTCAGGAGTACAGTGGAGCATTTCTCCACAGGCAAGCTCAGAGGGATGGGGTTGTTCAGACTGGAGAAGACAAGGCTCCATGAAGACTTTAAAGCCTCTTCCAGTGCCTGAAGGAGCTACAAGGCAGCTGAAGAGGGACTTTTGACAAGGGCATGGAGTGACAGGACAAGGGGAAGTGACTTCACGCTGATAGAGGACAAGATTAGACGACATATTAGAAGAGAAATCTTTGCTGTGAGGGTGGTGACGTTCGGGCACAGGTTGCCCACAAAAGTTGTGGATGTCCTCTCTCTGGAAGTGTTCAAGGCCAGGTTGGATGGGATTTGGAGCAATCTGGTCTAGTGGAAATTGTCCCTGTCCATGGCAGGGGAGTTGGAACTGGATATGCTTTAAAGGACCCTTCCAACCCAAACTATTCTGTGTGTTATGATTCTGTGATCAACACGGAACAGACCTTGACATTATGGGGTTCTGGGACATGAATTGAACTTCTGAGCAGTAAAGAGCCAACTATTACCACTGGTGATGTCTGAGCATCCAACCTCATCTGAAGGCTGGATCTGACAAGTGCTCAGCATCCTCAGCTGATCTCGGGGTGCCAATGTGGAACAAAATCAAGAGAAGTAAATATCAAGAAATTATGAGGCCACCAGACGGAGGAGGGGAGGAGAAGATCTGGTTAGAGTTGAGGTGTGGAATCACCCAGGTCTGACATAAAGCATGGGATTTGGTCTTATGTACACATGTACGTAGTCATAGACTTGTGAACTATAAACAGTGGAGTACAGAGGGTTTGTCACCTCACCAATCTTGGTGTGTTTTAGCTGTTTGCTCCTGGCCTTGGCAAAGAGTAGCATTGGGTAACGTGAAACATCACCTGTGTGTCTAATATCTCCTAAACTTCCTATTGCAGCTTAACCTGCATGAACATGAATTTCTATAGAACGTAATATTCTTTCATTGCTCACCTAATAATGCAGATCAAATCCCATCTCTCACACCTCTATTTCAGGCTCAGGCCAAGAAAATATCAATGTGTGCATCCTGTACAAAGGGAAAGAGAAAGCAGCTGGGATATACTCAATGCCTGCCTGTTCCCCTAGACATGTAATTGGCTCCTTCCTCTGTGCTGGGGTGGAGCTGTAAATCACAGCACACTTATAAAGGTGAATACTAATGCTGAGTGACACTCACACCCTGAAGGCTGCTAAGCAATAAATAAAGACTTTTTTTTTCACCTTACCTGGTGTTGATGTATAGGCTAATCCCAGGTCTGTAATTCTTCTCTCTATCCTGCCTGTGCTTTTCTCTCGGCTCCAGATGCTGGCATTTTGTTTATGAGGGTCTTGATGGGGTTTGTTCTGCTCCTGGGAGGTCTCATTTGTAATTTACTGCAGTCAGATTTGTGAATCTGCTTAGGAAAAGTTATTCATACCCAGAACTTCTATTAAGCCTAAGGAAAAAGATTTTAATTAGGTATAATGGGGTTCTGAAAGGTCTCATTTGAGACTGGTGGTTTATTTCTTTGTAAGACTGCCTTATCATGATAAGAAAAGCTGATCTTCCTTTGTCAACCATGGACATTTTTACTGCGGCCAAGTTATCTTTTAAAATTCTTTCTTCCCACAAAATCTCTTTTTTTTTGAGGGGGGTATGGGATGTGGGATGGAAGGAGGAGAAGAAAAACAAAACAGAAAACCCAAATGACTTGACAAGATTAAAAACTATGTGTTTAGTAGGTTTTGGGGTGGGTTTTAGCTCAAAACGTTTTGGCCCAGACACAAAACACTTCAACATGAGGAAAAGCGAGAGAATGTCTGTGACTTACAACCCATGCAATATCTTTTCAGTTCTTTATGATGTTTTCACATGATTTCTAACTGGAGTCCTGAAGTTTCAGGTGCAGGGAGTTAGTTTTCAGATGAGTTTCCCCTTGCTGCAATATTATTATAGTTCAAATAACCTGTTAAAAACAAGCAAAAGGTTCATATAAATGAGAGTTTTTTTCAGGCATCATGAAATATGAAAACTCAGCCTTTGGGAGGGTTATACATCTCCTTTTGACTGTCACTACTTCAAAACCTTAAAAGTCAGTTTTCTTTGAGTGATCTATTCCTTAGGAAGAGTGTATAATGTACCTGACATCCTCTGTTGTTTTGCTTGAGATAGCATGTGAGTTGTGTGGTCAGCACTTGCTTCAAATATATCATCCAGCAATATAGTACAAGTATTTCATATATAAATCTTTCATATAATACATAATAGATCATATAGCCATCTGTCTTCACTTTCTCTGTGTCTCATTCAAACTTTGATATGATATCACAGAATCACAGAACACAGAATTGTTTGGGTTGAAAGAGAATATCTACAGTAGTGCAACTCCCCCGACATTGGCAGGAACATCTTCCACTAGACCAGGTTGCTCCAAGGCACATTCAGCCTGGCCTGCAACACTTCCAGGGGTGAGACATCTACATCTGATCTGCTGTGCAAGTGTTTCACCACCCTCATCTTTACAATTTTTTTCCTCATATTGACTCTATATCTATGCTCTTTCAGTTTAAAACCATTATACTGTCGCTACAGGCCTTGGTAAAGTCTCTATTTTCTTACACCCCCCACCTCTCCTTATACAAAGAAAGGGTTCAAAAGGTCTGCCTGGAGTTTTGTCTCCTCCAGACTCACCAACCTCAGCTCTCAGTGAGACTGAGGATTGCTTCGATTCAGATACAGCACCTTGCACTTGGCATTGCTGAACTTCATGAGGTTCTCATGGACTCTCTTTTGAAGCCTGTCCAGATCCCTCTGGATGGCATTTTCCTGGAGTATATCAACTACATCACTTATCTTGGTGTCATCTGAAAACTGTCAGTGTCAAAAATCCCACTGTCTATGTCATTGATGAAGATACTGGATGATGTTGATCCCAGTAAGGACCCTGAAGGAACGACACTTTAAGTGGTTTTCACTGTATTTGGAGCCATTGACTAGAAATACTTGAATGTGGCCGTCGAGCCAATTCCTTACCCATCTAACAGTCCATCCATCAAACACATCGCTTCAATTTAGGGGTCAGACTGTTGTTGGGAACCAAATCAAAGGCCTCACAGAATTGCAGGTAGATGACACCAGTAGCTCTTCCCTTGTCCATTAATGCAATTCTGTTCAGGAGCAGCTCTGCTGAGGAGTTCCACAGGCTGTGAAAATGAACCAGGATCAAACCAGGCCATAAACCTTTAAAAAGTGTACTGCAAGAGTGGATTCCATCCACCTTTAATTCTCAGAATCTGGCATTAACATTGTGGTAAGAGGAATATGGAGCAATACACAGTTGTCCTATTCAAATAACGTGGTTTTTGTGAAACAGAGCAAGAGCTCTGGCTTTGGGCTCTAACCAATTGGAGAGATGTGAAGCATCAGGAACAACTCAAAAGGCTACAAATCACTGCTGAGATTCTTAAGAGATGTGTGAAGCTGAGAGCCCCAGAAGACTGACTCATAACAGGCATTTAAGTCCTAAAGACTGATTGATTTATTGTTTTGCCTGAATGCATCAATGCCAGTAAGAAGGGCAAATCTGAAAATTATGTCATCATTCACTGGGAAGTAGTTACAGTGTGACATGTCAACCCTCTTGATTCGACCTGCCATCCAGCAAGCTGTGCATCAGGGCTTCTAATTTATTAAAATGGCTGTTTTATTTTTCCTTTGCAAAGGATTTCATAAACAGCTCATTTGAGGGATGATATCAAGTGTCTTTTGCTTCATTAGTTTCTTTCACCATACACTATGTCTTAGAGCAAGGCTGGGAATTATAAGACCATTATAAGGATCATAACTATTGCTGTCAATAAAACATACAAGGTTGAATTCAGAAAATAATTCCCTCTGGCTGTAATTGGCAAATAAATTTGATTTTTTTGGCGACCTTTATGTCTTTCTTTACAGTGGGGATTAGAGTGGTACACTCTAGTCCCATATTTGAAAGAAAATAGTAGCTTTTTCCACCCAGAATTTTGTCCTGGCAGGAAAAGGGAGGAGTAAACCAATTTTCTAGTTGTTCTTATCACCTGGCCCCGTGATCAGACCTAAAACTAGGAAATATTTCAGATATCTAGAAAGTGCAGACCAACAATCTGTATATCCCAATGAGCAGTGACTCTGGCAACTCCTGGATTTATTGACCCTTCTGTACAAATCACTCACTGGGAAAGTGCTGGATGCCTCTGCTCCTAATGTGAGGGTTCAGAAAATGGAAAGAAAAATGGAAGTTTGTATGGGATACCCTTGGTCTATTCTGCTGTGGCCCATTGCAGTGTCTTGGGTGTTTGGTCCTAGGTAAGGAGGCTCCTGGGGTTGCTCTGAGAAGGAAGGTATCATTCCATGTCATGCCAGAATGGAATCAATACTCTGTACCCCTTTGCTTAACCTCTGCCACCTGCAGTCGTAGGTACACGTGGCTCCTACAAGTCCTATGTTCCCAGAATTCTAGTGGAGTAATCAGTAATTCTGATCTTTCCAGAAGGGAAATATTTGGAGTTTTTTTCCCTTTTGAAATATCTTTTGCTTATTACTTTAGTATATTTGGTCTATCAAGTAATGTATTACAGGAGAAAATGAAGTTGGTTATGGTTTTGTCAAAAAAAAAAGAACTTAATCCAGGTATTACTGATTTTAACGTTTCCTCTCTTGAGATTTTCCTCCTCTCCTCTGATTGGCTTGGTGATGTACCTTTGAAACCTCCCATGGAGGTTAAAAACATGGAGTTAAAATCCAGACATCACACTTGAACATTTGAGCCATGAGAAGGAGAAGGATCATCTGACCTTCCTTCAGCTCACATGAGATGACTGTGTGTTCTCAGAAGGGCAGTTGCTTCTCCATCCCTGATGTCACTGAGCCCTTGGAGATCTCACTGAGCCTGTGGTGGGACATTGCTGAACTCAAACTGAACTCAACCCCAGAGTGGCTGATCTGCAACATAAAACCTGAATATCTGGACAGAAAGCTATCAGTAAGAAGATTGTGAGGATGAAAACACGAGGGAGAACATAAAAGATCAAAACATCTTTAAAAAGTATTGATTTTATATAGAACTTTCATAGCTTAGTTGAAGGTCAGCAATTATAGGGGATTCCTTGGGTGGGGGATGCTTATTTCTGCCTGTGCTCACTGTGCTGGATGATGAGGCTGGATGGCAGCCAATAACTGAGCCCTTGGATTCAATTCTTTTCTTTTCTACCTTTATTTTTTAGTTTCACACTTGAAAAATTAAATTTTTATCTTGAAATGAAAAATTGATGATAGGGAGAAAAACTGATGGTATACAATCTATCTTCTCCTGTGAAAATAAAATACTTTAAGGGATTTATATAAATGTGAAAAAAAAATCCACCCCACAACAAACCTCCATTCTTTTATTGCAAAAACGAAGTGTGAAATATTAAGGATCCATTATGGAGTAGTTGCCTTTCCATTTCTTCACCACTGCAAACCTTCTAAAAAATTATTATACATTGGTGCAATAGAGTTCATATACCAGCTCACCTCAAGTTTGGGTCTAAATATTTCAGAAGGGCTTACTGTGAGTAGGAAAGACTTTGTGTTAGAGCAGCATTAGAGCAAACACTGACAGTTCCAGGTGGTGTGGTGGGCCGGAGGCAGCACATCTGTAGCAGCAGGAATGCAGCTCACCTGAAATTAGTTTTCTCCATGCCAGTAGAAGTGGTCCTGCTCTTGGGAACAAAGCCAAGCTTTACTGGTCCTCTAAAGGACTTTTCAGGCACATTATTGGGCAAAAAATGTGAACCAAAAGAGGTGTGAAATATGTTACTCCACTGTATGACTGAAAACAGAGACCCTTCCCAACTCTCCCATATTTTGCCTTTGCTTCTGTGCAAACATTCAATATTAAGACCACAGTAAAATCTTTGAAAGCACCAATTCTAAGAGCTCTGCAGTTTTCCCTTCTCTAAAAAGTCTTCCCAGGGAAACAACAGTGCCCCAAGTAGGAAAAATTCCCTCTTAAAAATCTCACTGTTCTCCCCTCCTTATGGTTTTGGGGACTGCCTCCTGCTTTAAGCACACTTGGCAGAGGTAATGCTGGTGAATAATCCTTTCTAACTGCACAAGGCTTCAGTGAGGCTGCTGAACAATGCCACAGGCAGAATTCATTGGGAGACATTAAATGGTAAATTTTAATACATTGAAAATGAGTTTTAAATTGATTAAGGCTTATGAACAACACAAGCTTGGGTTTTCATTTTTTTTCCAAGTTTGTTTTTACTTGTGCCTTATGAAAATTAATCTATTTCTCACATGTCATTTTTTTTTCAGTACTTTTTATAGGTTGGCTTGATTGCTGTCAATTCATTTCTTTAATGTAAGCAATTAAATGGTTGATCGTTTTGCTGGCTTTCAATTATCTTCCTGCCTGACAATTGCTCCAGCTGTAACTAATTTTCCTTCTTTATGTTCCTAATCCTGGCCACATCAGCTGTGTCTGGCAGACAGTGGGAATGTCAGGTGTTAGCTGAGGTGAAGGAGAGGCAGTGGAAGAGGAGGCAGTGGCTGGAAGAAAGTCCCTTCCTTTGTGTTCCTGATCTTTTTTTGCTGGTGTGAGCTGAGAAATGATCCCTGGGATAAAGGGTGGTGTGGCTGAGATGATGAACAGACTTCCCAGTTGTCAGAGGAGTTGGCAGGTTGTGGGCAGTCAGTGGGAGCAGACCCTGATCCCTCTCTATAGGGAATTTGCTTGGGACACCCAATATAGAGGATTATTGGGTGTATGATAAAGAGGGATCAGGGCTCTCTGAAGTGTTTCTCAAGAACCTGAATCTACCTCAGAGCTCTGAGGGGTTAGGGAAGGGTGGAATAGAACACACAGTTCAAGGCCTCCAGCCTGGGATAAGGACTGAATTGACTCTCCCTATTCACAATGGCATAGAATCATAGAATGGTTTGGGTTGGAAGGAACCATTAAAGATCATCTAGTCCAACCCTCCTACCACGGGCAGGGACATCTTCAACTTGAACAGGTTGCTCAGAGCCCCATCCAACCCTGAGTGCTTCCAGGGGTGGGACATCTACCACCTCCCTGGGCAACCTGTTCCTTCTTCTTTATTAATAAGAGGTTTCCATTACAATACTGGATCTTTCAACTCAGGCTATCCATTCTGAGGTCAGAGGTTGAGCCTTCCTTGTTGAAAACTCCTCCAGGAACATAAAACCTTTATGTTTTTTTTCCAGTAAATTTATATGTTTCTTTTCTTTTTCCCTTTATTTTTTCCTTTACTATATTTCATATTGTTGGAATTTTTCAGACAACCCTGATGCTTCCAGGCATTTGCTGTAGCCCTTGAAGCAGGAAAATGGTCCTGGCAATGAGAAGAGGAGGCCTGAATCAAATGTCCAGTGAAAACTGAGGGAAACTGGACTTATGGAAGTTTAGTATTTTGAGATAGTGTTCAGATGAGTTGTTCACCCTTTGGTGACTGGAGTCACCACAATCCCTTATGTCTATGTCTGAAGTCATAATGACCCCACTATCCTGGTGGTCCTTATTCTGGCTTGATTATTTAGTTCAGTTCTATAGGGGCAATAGATTATAGAAAATACAGTAAAAATATGATCTGGATCTCAGCTGTTGAAACCAAAACGTTATGACAATCCATTGCCAAACCTGCTGACTCCAGAACCAGAGGCATCTGTCCCACCAGGGCAAATACTACAACAAGGCTAGTTCACTGCAGCAATAATTAACCAGAGATGAGAATTGGTAGAGTTACCCAGATTTCTAGGTCTCATCTGACTTTTATTTACAGTGTGGAGCTCTGCCCAGAGTCATATCACCATGTTCAGAGCTGGTTCAAGGCTCTCTAACCTAGCACTGCATCCTCTGATGCTGATTCATGTCCCTCTCTCATCTTTCTCCCCACATTTCTCACCTAACTGCCACTACCCGCTGCAATTACTTGAGAAAAGTAATTTACAGGGCAAAGCTAAAAAAAAAAAAAGAGTCATCATGGCAGGAAGCTTTCAATGCTGGAAATGCTATTCATGTATTCCTGAAGTTCATGTATTGGAAACCCCAGTCCAATCTGCTTATACTTTAAAGGACCCTTCTCTGGGCAGGGGTTAATTGTGGACAAACTTTCCTGTTCCTCTTGTTTCAATAATGTCTGTGGTGTTGTAAATACTTAATACTGAGCATCTGTATCATGATAGTTGAAGTCAGCAGCACTACACAGGGTCCTACAGGCAAAAGAGCTTGGCAAACTAGAGCTTGTGTTTCTCTGATCTCAGAGCAACTGAGATTTAGTTTTACAGAAGTGTCATGTCAGCTTTGCTTTTTCTACCTGTGTAAGGCACTGATTACCCTTTCAGTGCTTGCTGGAGACACCCTTGCAGCAGATAACTCTGCCTCAAGGGGTTGAAGGGAGTTACAGATAAACTTGTGCCTGAGAGCAACCTGTTGTCAAGGAATCCCACTGTCAGTCATCCCATGCAGGAGCCCTTTCCCATGAAACTCAGAGGAACAGTTTAAACCTGTTTGTGAAAGCTCTATACAGGATTTTCACAGCTGGACTGAACACCCCCATCTCTCATCCCAATATAAGAAAACCTATAAAACAATGGGAACAAAAAGTAAATCATTCAAATTGGACTGTGGGGGTTACTGGAGGCAATTTGTGAGAGTGTTTCACAGCCAGAAGTGTGTCATTAATGCCACCTCTCACTGTCGCATGGGCCATGGGAAAGATTTGCTAGCAGTGGGAGGGGATAGCTGTATAAAATGAGGTAAGATTTTTTTTCCTGCAGTTTTGGGAAAAATACGAATGTAAGTAATGTAAAATAAGTTTTACTATGTCAGGCAAAACTGTGAGGAATACAGTGGAAACAGTCTTGTAATTTCCAGTACTCTAAGGCACGTCAAGTGAATACTCTACATGAGATCTATATAGTCTCTCAAGGCAGAGAGACCTTTTACCAATGGCAGATCTTTGGTAATTGTTCAATATCATGCACAAACATAGTATGGCAACTTTGACAGCTGTCTTGGTAGTTTAGAATAGAGTTTAGAATAATAGAGTGAAATTTGCCATGAAACTTCATTAAGTCACTCTTTTACAACGTTGTACATAAACCACCTTTACTAATGCCTTTGACAGTGGTTCTTTGATCTAAATCACCCATTGACAAGAGATTGGTGTAGCTGGAAGGATGGCAAGGAGCATCACTGATTGCTTAAGGAAGTATGAAATGTCTGAGTCCCAAATTCTCAGAAGAATGGGCTCACAGTGGTGCCATGACTTGAGTGCTATTGAAAAACAACTAAAATTAGCAAGAGGAAATATTAAAATGGTAAAGGAAAAGGAATTATTTGTAGAAGTTAAGCAGCTGCCTAGAAGCCACCTGTCTGGATATGAAAATGCATAATAGAGACAAAGAAGATCTGAGAGAGGAAACAGAAGACAGGAAAGCAGCTGAATTATTACGGTTCCTGAAAATTAAAAAGCTACAGAAGCAGTTACAGAAAGAAAAGAAGAAAACACAAAATTTGGAAGAAAAGATTGAGATGATGCTCATGTGGGCCCCACATTCCCCTAACCCCATGCAAATTAGGAAACTAATGGTGTCCCCACAAGACTGGGATGGCAATATTTGGGGTCACCCTGACAATTGCGATGAGGAAAATTATGACCCATCATTTCCCTCAGATTACTCTGAATATGAGACTATACCCATCATTAAAGTAGATTGAATCTGATTTCAGTCACTCCTTGACAATATCTGCTGAAACTTCTAATAGAAATGGGAGCCCAGTTTTCATTACTAGCATAATAGGATGCTGAGAAGCTGGTTATGTGATCTGGGTGGTGAAGAGTCAAAGTCAGCAGAGTAAATGGAGCAAATGTTGTCCACTAAACCATGAAAGCTAATTTATGGCACCCAGGCAAGAAGCACATTCAACTACTCACTTTGTGATTAAGAAGAACCATGAAAATGGTTTGGATTTTGATGTTTTGACCAGATGAAACTGGCACTTGACAGATATGTGTGTGGTTCTTCTATAGAAATACTGACCCCAACCTCAATAGAAACTGGGAGGTTACTGTGTGTGTTTTCCACTCAGCCCCCATACTCCCTGATTCTAAATGTACCAATGTACTGCAGGACCGGATTTTTGCTGGGGAACCAAATGGAATTTCAGATATAACAGCAGAGCTGGAAAAATGGCACATTATTTCCACAAACCACTCACCCATCTGGCTTGTCCAAAGGCTGAATGGGGAGGTGGCATCTAACAGTGGATTATTTGCACCTAAATGCCAACACAGCTAAAGGCTGCAGTGCCCAATACTGCACTTTTAACAGCCACACTACAAGTAGCTTCACATCCATGGATGGCATTGCTGGATGTCAGGGGTATGTTCTTTATTGTCCCTCCACAGAAAAAAAGAAAAAGAAATTTGCTTTTACTTGGGGTGGTTTAAAATAGACCTTCCACGGGGATATAAACATTCACCATGATTATTCATGCTGCCCTTTCTGAACTTTTACAGGCAGTCCCACTTTCGCAGGATGTGAAACTCTTTCTTTCACAGGTTTAACCTGAAAAATCATAGAATGGTTTGATTTGGAAGGAACCATGAAGACCATTTAGTTCCAACCCCCCTGCCATGAGCAAGGATACCTTCCACTAGAAATGTCAAGGACTGAGTAGAGAAGTAAAATTCTTAAGTGTTTGGTGGATGGCAAGTAATGTGGCAATTCTGCCAGACAATTAAAATACAGAAATTGCCCCAGCATAGAATAGAATTGAAATAACTTGTGAGTATTTTAGGGTCCTGCAAGATTTTCTATCACTGCTCATCCACTGTACTCACTTCTAGGAAAAGACACACTGTGGGAATGGAACCAAGAACATGAAAAGGCAGCCAAAACAACAGCACAGGAAATAAAGAATTATCAGTCACTGGGGCCAATACACCCCCAGGACCCTGTTACAGCCAAACAGTGTTTTGCAGAGCATGGTACTTGTTGTAATCTATTCCAGACTGGGCTCAGTGGGACAAAAAAGCCTTTAATGTTTAACTCAACTGCATTTGAAGAAACAGAACAGACATGTTTGATGTGGGGAAACAGACTTTTGGCTTTAATACAGCAGTGAAACAAGTTGAGACACTAAGAATTGACCTGTTCATAAAACTGTCAATGACTTGGGTTTTTTGTCCTTTCTCAGAATTCTGGGACAATGATACTGGTGAAGAGTTGAGCGATTAAGCCATATGAGGAGTGGCTGAGGGATCTGTTGGTGTTTAGCCTGGAGAAAAGGAGGCTCAGGGGAGACCTTATCACTTTTTACAACATCCTGAAATTAGGTTGTAGCAAGGTGGGGGTTGGTCCCTTCTTCCACACAACAGGACAAGAGGAAATGGTCTCCAGCTGCACCAGGAGAGGTTCAGGTTGGACATCCGGAAGAATTTCTTCACTGATAGGGTGGTTAAGCACCAGAATGGTTTGCCCAGGGATGTGGTGAAGTCGCTATCCCTGGAAGTGTTCAAGATAAGACTGGATGTGGCACTCAGTGCTGTGGTTCAGTTGACAAGGTGGTGTTTGGTCAAAGGTTGGCTGTGATGGTCTTGGAGGTATTTTCCAGCCTTAATGGTTCTGTGATTCTGTGATTCTATGATACCAGGAATGATACCAGCATGCATCATCTGGAGATCAACTTATTCCTTTGAGGGTAGTTTGTCTTTTCCTAAGGAGAACAAAAATAAGTTCACACATTAACAAACCCAACCCACAGGGTGAAGACCCTAATTTCTTTTACTTGTGTTAATTAATGTGGAAACTATAGCGAATTCTGCACCGTGCACTGCATGTCTTTCTTAATTGTGGTTGCAATTTACTGTAGCAGCAACTATAAAGGAAAGCGATGAGGGCACCCTGACCACTGAGATCTGAAAAGTAATTTGGGATTATGAGACTCAATTTGAAAGGGGTTCCCAATCTTGTGGCATCTAGTTAATGTCACTTTTGACCCCATTAATGGTAAAAGCCACAGCTTTTGTTTTACCAATACTCGATGCTGCAGTACACATCATATACACAATTATTGTGCTGATCAAACCACAAAGGAAGTGTCCTCTATGAGTTAGAACATACAAGTGTGAGCCCAAAGTGGGAACAGAGGGCAAACTATTGATGTTGGTGTGTGATTGTACAGGAACAGCAAGGACTTATTTGTGAAAATAATTCTATTAGCTGCCTAAGTCATTTGCATTCATGTTGAACAAAATGTCATTTTGAAATACATCTGATGAAAGCCCTGAGAGTGTACTTGTATATGTTGGAAGTGGATGTTTGTATAAGAACCCTTTGTGATCCTATACTTATAGGAACATCCCTGTAGAGACATATAATCACTCCAATATCTCTATATGTACTTCTATCAAAATTATGGGATGTAACTTTAACTGTTCAGCTCTCGTCACAACCCATCAATTACTACAATCTAACTATACACTGTGTCAAGTTTTATTGCCTACCCCTGTTGGAGTGAATCTCACATTGATAGGAAAACTTTTGCATCATCATGATCCAAGTTAATTGTTAAAATCAATTCAGCACAACAGACAAAGGACCCTGATTATCACCCACCATAATGCAGGGAAGATACAACATGTCCTAGAAACAGTGAAGAAAGATGGAGAACATCATTGGTGAGAAACAGTTTTTCGATGTTCACTAAGAGCAACTGGAATTTTGAATCTGATGCTGCATCCAGTTGTATGTTTTTCTAGTTTTGGCTTTATTATGTTTACTATTTAGAATTATTCTGTATACCAAAGCTTGGCAGAAGATGAGACAAATTAGGCCTATCCAACATGTAAACCACATCCAATCAACTGATTGTGAAATGCTCTATAATTAACATTAATTGTGACACTTAAACTAAAATAATTGTACTCTTACCTCTGATCTGCAGTATAGTTATGACATAGAAAAAAGAGACAACTGTACTACCATTCAAGGAGTTGGTACTTTAGATTGACTGTAGACATGGGGTGGAGGGACCCAAAACTGGACACAGGATTTGATGTGTGGCCTCAGGAGTGCCCTGTACAGAGAGACAATCACTGCCCTGCTCCTGCTGGCCACACTGTTGCTGATACAGCCCAGGTAGCCTTTGGCCTTCTTGCCCATCTGGGCACACACTGGTTCATGTTCAGCTGCTGTAAACCTGCACCTCCAGGTCTTTTTTGGACATGCAGCTTTCCAGCCACTCATGCCTAAGGCAGGAGCATTTCCTGGGGCTGTTGTGACCCAAGGGCAGGACCTGGCCCTTGGTCTTGTTGAACCTCATACATTTGGCTTTGGCCCATTGATCCAGCCTGTCTAGATCCCTCTGCAGAGCCATCTTGCTCTCCAGCCCATCAACATTCCCACCCAAAGTGATGTCTAGAGGTGTCTGCTGTAAACTGACTGATGGTGCCCTCGGTTGCCTCATCCAGAGCACTGACAGGTAATAAACAGAACCCATGTAATGGTAGTTGTGAAAACTGTGTAGTTTTGGTAATAACACTTTGGTTCTATTTCTGACTTGATGTGACAATGATCCCTCTGCTCCTAAAACCCGTGTATGGAAGAGTGCAAAGACCAACTTTCAGTATTCTGCAGAGCACTGCATAAAACCCAGAGAGGAATAAAGCTCTTGTGTGATTTGTCTGAAGAGGGATCTGTGCAAAGCTGATACATGCAGCTACACCTATTTCAAAGGCATGTTTTGGTGTCCCAACAGAAATTTATTGGAATCATCTCCCATTGAGGGCTCCACAAGGAGTTTTCAGGTGATGATAAATCTGCTAATAGCAGCTAGCAGAGATGCCTCTCCTTTCTTAACCTTTGAAGCAGATGGCTGCATAAAACTACATAACTAGCAAAACAATCATCCAGGTAGTGCCTGACAGTCTTTCCTCTTTTTTCTCTCTTTTTTTTTTTTTTTAAATTTTTTTTTTAATTTAATGGATGTGACAATATGTTCTGTCTTGATGCAGGAAAAAGTAAGCAGTCAAACCTGAGGGGCAAACAGCAGTGAGTGGTGAGGGAGCTGGGGAAGGCACAGCACCTGGCAGTCTGCACAGAGGAGCCAACAGCATCTGGGGAAGCTCAAGGTTGGTACCAGCATGCTGGGAAATGCTATGCACAGTGCTCCTAAACTACTATCAGCCTCAGAGATGAATTCACACAAAATTTTACTGATGAAAATTCAGAAACAAAGCAAACAAGCTTTGGGTTTAAGTTGTTTTTCAGCCTTCAGAGTTTTTCATGGCAGTGAAGTCCTGCATACAACCTGCCAATGGGAAAAGTTTATGCTGAAATGTAAAGTCATTGAATAGGAAGCATCTGATGGGCTGTGAGGACTGGCTCTGGTGGCTTTCTCTCCTTTTACAGAAAACTGGGAATGATCCAACAGTTGGAGCATCCATGCAGAGTGTGGGGTTGGTTCCTGGCTACTGGTCTTAACTTCTGCTGGTTGTTTTGCCCCACGTCCTCATGAGGGGCCAGAGCTCACAGCCTAAATACATGATATTAGCAAATAGATGTTAAATGGAAGCCTGTCATTAACTTAGTCATGTCCATCCTTCCCTGATCTCCAGAGAGAAGTGAAGATTAAATGAATCACCTTAGTGTCTATTACTCCCTCCTACCCCCTGAGAGTATCTACAGCAGCTACTCTACTAATAAAGTGGAGAAATTTAGATTAGATGTTAGGAAGAAACTTTACTGTGAGGGTGGTGAGGCCCTGGCACAGGTTGCCCAGAGAAGCTGTGGATGCCTCAGCTCTGGAACTGTTCAAGGCCAGGTTAGATGAGGCCCTGACTAAACTGGTCTGGTGGAAGGTTTCCCTACGCATGGCAGGGGGGGTGGAATGAGATGATCTTCAGGATCCCTTCAACACAAATCATTCTGTGATTCTATGAAGTACCTCAGTTAGATGCCTAAAATTGAATGTGAGGTGTATGAGCTGGAAATCAGCAGGAAAAACACCCTAGAAAGCTTTGAAGGTCACTCACTTTGTCCAATTTTTCATATTTATGAGCCTGGGCTTTCTTATCTCTGAGAAATGTGCACTGTATTATAGACTGTAATCAGGCACTGGGGTACCTGCACTAGCAGGCTGATAGTACAAAAATCATCCTTCTTTTCATTGTTAGGGACTGACTCCATTTAGATGACAACTCTGCCAGACAGACCTCATCCATCCCTTACCTGACCATTATTTTGCCTGCTCTCCCTCCTCAGCTATGGGTAATTGTGACTCTCTCCAATGCTCTTCCAGCAGCAGTCATGGAGATTGATGTTCTGGCAGTGTCACTGTCAGATTTATATCATCTGAGAAATATTTCTCTGAAACAAATGAAAATAAACAACTTAACTTTGACTTTTGTTTTAGGATCACTTCTCGGCTCTATTCCAGAAACAAAGTCTGTCAGGATGTCTGCTTTTTTATATTCCTAACAGGATTACTATGGCAGGACAGGCAGAAACTGCAAAGTAAGTCCCATGTATGATGATCATCCTTCAGCTCCATTGTTAGATACCTCTTTCCTTCTAGTTAGAAAAGAAGCCTAACATTAAGCAGATGTATTTTAATATAACTTGATGGTTGAGCTGAGCTAGAATACAGTAAAGCAAGTTTCTGGGCTGTCGTTTCTACCTAATTTTTCACAGCAGCTTCCTTTATGCTATTTATTATAAGCCTTGCTAACAATTATCATCCCCTAATTTATCCCACGTTGCAGTCCATCTGGTGCCTTAAACTCCAGAATAAGTTTTATATATATAAGAAAAGAGTTTCAGAGCTCATTCAGTAAATTTTCCTGGAAGTATTTATTGGTTCTCATCACTTGGAAAAACCCAATTTCTCATTTTGGTTGTACTGATGGATACATATATATTTCAGTCCTATAGGTGGATGTGTATGCAGTGCATCTACTGCTCATTCATCTCAGCAATATATATACACACACACATTGCTATTCCAATAATACAACATATAAGTCATTCCAGGTTATTCTAAGTGGACCCAGAAATCCAATACATCATTTTGGTCTTTTGAGATTTCCAGCTATAAATCTTTGAGTTGTTTGACATGAACTTCTGCCATTATTTCCCAGGAGAAATTAACTGGGAATATTTTGGTCCAAGTGAGCCTAAAATGCACTCCATCCATGTTAAAGATATCTGGAAAATCTTTGTTGAAGAAGCTTAAATGTCCTTACTGGAAAAGAGATGCATATTCTTATCTGATTTGGTGGAGCTCTAATGATATGATCTGTGTTTGCATAACAAGAACAAAAATATACACCCTATCATTGAAGAAATCTGGATGCTTCCTATGCCTAAATTCTCTGATGGAAATCATAGAAGAGTCCTTTACCCATCACTGATTTTCCTTCAGCAGCTGTTGCAGGAAGTGCTGGCACTGAGCAGTTAATTTTTTATGTAGCCAAACACCATGTAATAGGAGATGAGTGTCAGCAGGGCCCAGATACACTTCACTAGCCTGGTTGTAATCCGGAAATCTTTAAATTGTCACTCTCTAATGGAACAAGAAATGTGTATTCTAAATTCATAAAGATTTATAAACATTCGCTGCTGCCATCTGACAGATTTATGCATCACCTGCAGTTTTCTCATTCTTCAGCTCTGTCCTATGAGCCATGGGAAAATGATGTTCCTGTACCCCCATGCAGGGATGAGAAATATTAAGAAGGTCAAGTTAGAGAGTCTGAGGGGACTGGATGACTAAGAATGAACCACAAAGGAAGAACAAGCCACTTAAATTGATAAATCATGACACAAAATATTGCATAGCCTCTTGTTTTGTGGATGACTTTCTTGCCTGGTGTTTGACAGGGTAGTCACTGGGTGACTTTATTTTGGAGCAGTGTCACTGGAGCAGTGCACAATATTCTGGTGTTTGAATAGTCAGTACAAGACAAAAGGGTTGTCAGAAAATCATTTTTCACCCTCCTGTAAGAAGCTGACATTTCATTATAGAAAGCAATACCCTCTGCCCACACTCCAGTAACATGGAAACCTCTTAAAACTGCTCTTTGGGCTATTGCCTGCAAAGAAGAAAGTTGGCTTTCACTCCTGAAACTGAGAAGCATTCCCATTGAATTTCGTTATTGTCATGAATCAAGCTCAGCATAATCCACAAGTGAAATGTCCTTTCACCATTAGAACTCACCCTCCATACCCCTATATTGACTCCACTTATCTGTGGTGGATGAATATAGCGCTAAAATTTGATGTGACAAACGAGTTATCCATCATTTCCTGCAGGGAATTTGCTACAGCCGAATCATCTTCAGCCTTCAAAAAATGTTGACTAATTTCTAGTAGGAAATGGTGTGGATTTAGTTTCCATCCACTGAGTTTTGGTTTGCATTCCTTCTCCAAACAGAAGAGCCCTATAGTGTACCTAGTATTTCCCCCCATGAATTTTCTAATTTTCTCTAATAAAAACCCTTTTGATTCCTCTTTTATGATAAACTAAACATATTTGGTGTCCTTTACATTTGAATAGTGATTTTTTCCCCCATCCCTTGTGCCTATCTCTTTTTCTTTGCAGTGTCAAATTATGCACCTGGCCAGATGTGGAAATGAAATCACCTCCAGGCACAAAGCTATGGCTTGAAGGGTGTTATCATCCTGAAAACCTGTGCAGGTCTAGTGATGCTGTGGGGACAGGGCTCATGTTCACTAGGCATCAACTCCCTCATTTCTGGGCATATTTTCATATTTGGTTTTGTTGGAAGATCTGTTGTTTGCACAGTTCTGTCTCAGCCCCTGCTCCTGATTGCTCTGAGTCCAGAAATGAATAAATCTGTTTGAATAAGGAAAGGTGAGCAGTGTTGTGGCCACTTCACAGTTGAATTCAGGAGCAGCAACAGCATTAGTTAATGGGTCAGGGAGGAAATAAATTCTCTTCAGCCTCTCCATTAATCCTGCTCCTGACTCTTCATAATACACTGAAATTGGTATTGTTTATAAATAATAGCAACAATGATGGGGTTTGGTGTATGTTACATGAGCACTGATTGGAGTGTGAAAGCAGGTCTGGCTGAGGGCTGGGCAAGGCTTGCTGAGATTTCTCTATGTGGCCTGTCCTCAGCTTATGTGTCTATAGTGCATAGGAGTAGTCTTGCCCAGATATCAGGCTCCCTGGCACAGAATGCCTCATGTAAATCTTATTTTGCCATGTCTGTGCAGGTGCTTTTGACAAGGACGTGCAGACCTGAACAAGGACCCCCACTCAACAATGTACACGTTATTATACTGACAAGTGTACACAGATTTTGAGTAACACCACTGTGACCAGGTGATCATTGTTACTCCTAAAATATAGCTCAAGAAACTGGGACACTCATAAAAGGAAATGATAACACCTGGGTGGGGCAATGGATTTCCTAATTTCTCCAATGACCCTGCTCATGAGTCCAGCCACATAACTCTGAAAGGGATTCAGAAATGGAATCTGCATAAACCAGCTGCTCAGTGGAAGAGCACATCAGCATGTATCTAACAATAAGAGCCTTCTGATCTTGCTTCAGACCAGATTCCTTGGATTGCATAGTGATAAAGCCACGAGTGTCATTACCTGTAGAGAAGTAACAAATGGGTTTGTAGTGCATTTATGGAAGAATGATCAGCATTATTTACTCTTAGCAGAAGAAAACAGAAGTGCTGAGGTTTCCTCAGTGTGTGTGTGGACCTGTGTACATACCATTCCAAAGAGTTTGTGTTGTGTAAACCTAAAGAAAACACTGTGGCAATGGTCAACAGGTGATTATATCAAGCAAACAAGAAGCATCTGTGAGATGGATTTCTGACTGATGATCAAGTGTATAACTGGAGATAGCTCCAGCAATCTGTGCTCAGTTTTAGCCTCCATTAGTATACTGGGTAAGTTACCAGCTCCAAGTAATTTGTAATTTTAAATGATACAAGACTCATGACATTTCCCTTTTGAGACTGTTCCAGTGAGTGGTTCACTGCCATCATCTTCAATTTTAAATAGGTAAAGCTGCTTTGGTCAAACTCTATTTATCAGTTGCCTGTTCTTACTGTTTGCTTGGAAGCTAAAAATGAGATAGAAAAGGAGTGCAAAGGCAAACTTTTGTTGATATCCTTCATGTTTTCTGAGTTTTTTTTTTAATTTCTGTTTAATTCTGGTTTTCACTTGAGGAGATGTAAGAACTCCAAGTATTAATGTTTTATTTACCAACTCCTCTGGACTAGAAAAAGTGTTTGTTTGATGCACAAACAGCGAAAGCTGGGTGGAAGTTTTAAAATGTTTTGATGTGCTTCTGTCAGCTGGAATTATGTCTCCTGTTTGCCAGTTTGGTTTTTGTTATGTGGAATGGAAAGCACAATGAAAACACCCTGAAGGAAAGAGGAAACTTCACAGACGTATTTGCCACCCTTGTTCAGTGGGACTGAGCTGTCCTGGGGCTGTGTGACACCCTTACCCCACCAATACTGTTTTTGTCATCAGATTGGAGCAGAAATTTTATCTCCTTTGTTTTTGAAATTTGTTTCTCAGCATACTGTGGTAGGTGAATGAACGAGCTGTAAGGGAGAGAGATGAAAGAGAGACAAAAAGGAGCAGAGAAACGTTAATGCCTCTGTCTCTCCTCAGAAAGTGAGCTGGCAAAGGCCAATATTATTCTCTGTTAACTCAAACCACGTTATATATTTTTCTAGACATTTCTAGCATTGCAGTGGCTGGAGGAGCCTTAACACAGTTACCTGGTGGTGAGATCATTCTCCTGTCAGTGGGAAATCTGGGTATGAATCCTTGAGCAAAAACATGTGGCACGTGGATCTGTGCACAGTCTTCTCTGAGTGCCTGTTGCCAGTCAGAGTGAAGATGTCAAGGAGGTCCAGAGGAGGCCACAAAGATGAGCAGGGGATGGAGAACCTCCTGTGTGAGACAGACTGAGAGAGTTGGGTTTGTTTAGAGAGAGGAGAAAAGGAAGAGGATGAGGAAGTGAAGAGGATGAGAAAGAGAAGGGAAGGTTTGGGAGGGGAAGGGAAAGGGGTGAGAGGAAAGAGGAAAGAGAAGGTTCCAGGGAGACCTTCCATCACCTTCCAGCACTTAAAGGGGGCCTTACAGAAAGGACTCTTTCTCATGAAGTGTAGTAAGAAGATAAGACATAACAGTTTCAAACTGAAATGGAATAGGCTTAGATGAGATATTAGGAAGAAATTCTTCCCTGTGGTGAGACCCTGGCACAGGTTGCCTAGAAAAACTGTGGCTGCCCCATCCCTGGCAATGTTCAACCTGAGCCTGGATGGGGCTTGGAGCAACTGGGTCTAGTGGAAGGTGTCTGCCCATGGCAGCGGGTTGGAACTGCGTGATCTCTAAGATCCCTTCCTACCCAAACTACTCTGTGATTCTATGAATGTGATTATTTTCACTGAAACAGCTATGTAACAGGAAATTACCCAAAAGAGAAAAATAAAATTAGATTATGAAGTCTGTAATTCCAATATTTATAAGCATATTTTCATTGTGAATAGGAAGACAGCAACCAACTGCCAGGAGACATTATGGAATCAGATATTTCAGGAAACTGAGCTCCCAGATAAATACATCTCTTGGCCATCATCAAGCTCCGAGAAGGGATCAGATCAGGAAAACTATTCAGAGAGTTTGCTTTCTGTTTCTGTCAATATAGTGCCCTATTCCAAAGCTATGGCCTGCTTTTTTTTTTTTCTTCATTTTTAACTGTTTCCAGTCTTTGCTTAATTTTCATTTTTAGTAGCACTAATCTGATGTTTGACCACATTTCCCATGGCAACAAATTCAGATTCTGCCCTTTCTCCCTGACAGCTTGTACTGGGTGTCTGTGCCTGGGTGCTGGCAGTGGAAAGCAACTGGGCAAGTTCTGGGAAGAACAATTCCCCTCTCAGACTCATCCCCACCACCACCCAACTGCTTGCTCAGCGAGCTGAGCTCCTTGGCCTGGAGCATCCCTGTAGGGTGGTCCTCATCCTTCTCTCCTCCCACAAGTCCATGTTTTTGAAGGCAAAGCTTGGTGAGAGAGTCCTGTAGGAAGTGACACAGCAACACTCCAGCAGCAGTGCAGCTTAATGGGATCCTTCACACGAAGAAAGATTAATTTATGTAAAACACGACTGATTTCAGTCTCTTGCACTCAAAAAGCACTGAAGTACTTTTATTTTAAACAGTTACTAAGGGTCTTGCTTCCAGAGAGTCTCTCCAGGGTGTTTGCAGAGACGTGGAGGACAAGGAAATCAGTTTTTGAGACCCTTCCCACATTTCATGGATTCTTCATAGGCGTGTGCTGGTGGGTTTGGATTTGTCTCATTAAGCCATTGAGGGGCTGACAGTGATTAATCTCTTTATCCTGTCCCACCTCTGTGAGTCATCAGGATTTAGTCACTGCCTGTGTTTCAGAGCAGCTTGTCATGAGGAATTCAGGAAGTTTTGTGCTGGGATCTCGATGACCTGCTACTGTAGGTGTCAGCAGTAGGTGCCCTTTGGGCCCTCTCCTCCTTCTGGTGTCTGGCACCTGTGCCTTCACACTCAGCCTGGATTCAGATCAGAATAAACATGGGTTTTTCTGCAGTTTATCACAGCTGTAGAACTTTCCTGGGCCTCTGTGTTCTAATACATTATAGGCACGTTGGCACATGCTGACAAAAGAAGGTGATAGCTACTTCTTATGATTCATAATTTTTCACCTCACAAATCTCACATGCTCCTGGTATTGCCCCTAGTATTTCAGCAATATATTACAGTGAACTTTCCTCCTTCCTAGCCCAGGATTACAAAAGAATATTACAGTTTATTTCCTTCTACATAATGAATTTGTCTATAAATTTTAATCTTCGTACTCTCTTTTTTATTGGATTCTGCTGAGTGTTATGATGTGCCTTGCTACTTTCCCATCCTCTTTTATTCAATTTATATAATTCCTGTTTATCCAAGAGTTTGAAAGGAAAGGGAAAAGGTAGGACAGACAAAAAGAAATCATGTGAATAATGGGAAAAAAGGTACTGAGTTGGCTTTTAAATATTATTCCAAGTACTCTGCACATTCCAGTGTTTCCACGACCCCACCTCTCCTTTCAATTTAGTCACTGATTGACCTAATTAACTTTCCCCGTCCAAACACCTTGGGGCTCATCCAACAGCCTTGTGAATCAGGGACCTCAAACCTTCTTCTTGCTCTTATTTTCCATTTCCATTTAAAATTCAGTTATTCATTTATTTTTTTCTTGTTAAAGAATGTTTTAGTCATTACATACATGCACCTGTGTGTGTATATATATATATTCATACATGTATATTTACACACTCTATATATAATGTGTATGTAAAGTGAATCTATGTATAATTTTCACACGTATTTGTGCTGTCTTTCTATATTTTTATATAGGAAATCTGTATGTCTATAAATATGAGCACATTTTTATATATGAGCACTTGTGGGTCCAAAGGAGATGGGCAGCCAAACAATAGCACTCTGAGATCACAAAAATATGTATTCTGTATTTTCTTGGATAAAAGCTGTCCTTATGTGACTGATACTCATTAAAAGGAAGTAATATAGAAGAGGCTGTTGTCAATAAAAGAAGCCTTGAAAGTAAAGCACAGGATTATGCCAGAGGCCTCAAAGGTATGAATACAAATCACAAAATTTCAGTTAGAGGGCACTAAAAATCACAACATTGACATCTAGATAGAGGAAGTTTAGGGTTTGCAGGAATTTTTACAGAATTGCATAACGGCTGCTCATGATGGGCAGCACAAGGGAGGACAGCTGTGGATTGCATGTGAGTTTAGCAACATTAACTCACTGAACAGGGACCTCACTTCTAAATTAGATCTGTGGAATTGGTCTCTCTGGTGTCCTTTACTGCTGCAAATGTAAGCAGTGCTTAGTTATTATGAAGGGAAAATACACATGGAGGGAGTAGTGGATGAACACACTGTGAGCCTGTGGGGTGCAGGTACAGGGTGAGGGGGCAGATTTGGCCAGAGCTTAATTCATCCCCCCTTGGTCTATGCCCAGTGATTTCCTGCAGATGGTATCCAGGATGTGGATGGGAACACAGAGCAGGTCAAGCTCCTAGAAGCCCCAGAGTCGCTCTGTCCTGTCATGATTTTTAGGTAATATCACAAATTTCCAGAATCTTCTCCAGAAAGTGAGATGAGACCTGTCGCCTGGCTCAGAGTAGGTCCCACAAAGCTTTGTGGCTCAGTATTAGTTCAGAGTCCTGCATTTTCTAGTACCTCAAAGACTTGATGAACACTTTATTTTAAGCACAACTTCAAAAGAGCCCAGAAAATACTGGGAATGAGCTTGAAATTGTCTACAGGCTTTAGCCTCTTCCTTTTCTCTCTGTGAAAATCTTTTTTGTTTTAGCAAGGTTAGTGGAAGAAAATACAGGGACAAGGCCGAGGGAAAAGAACAATGCAGGTAATTTATAAGGAGGGTAATACATCCAATTATGATTTGAATCCTAAACAGTGTGCTGTTAAGTGTAACTGCAGCCTGGCATTATTTTTAATTCATTTTGTTGGGCCCATTAAGGAAAGCAGACTAAAGCATGCAATCTACTTTTTTGCCTGGCATTTCTGTATCCATCAAACCATTTCAAGTAGCCTGAGAGTAATTTCACATTATGACCATTTTCCTTTAAGTTAGGGCAGCTCAAGTGTGGAGAATTAAAATTAATTATTCAGTGAAACAAAAGGCTGAAATGTGATCACATTTGGCTGGTTTGTTGGTTTGTTTGTTTTTCTCCTCTCTAGGCACTTCAGTTCCCCGGGCTCTGTCCTCCTCTTGTGTGTGGCATTTTGAAAGGCAATGACAGATTGTAAATTCAGCCCAAGGTTGCTGAACCATTCAGCAGAGTCAAGGGAGGCCTGATGAATTCCTTTTATGTGTCCTGCATAAGTGTGTGTTATACAGTCATTAACAATGAGAGTGATAGTCTGAAGTTTGCTGCAGTTGTGGTACAATCCATCATTGTACCTCTGTTGATACGGAACATCTCGGTGCCTCCTGTGAGTTGCTTAAATGCCTGTGTGCATAATCTGGTATCCTTGAGGTGAGACAAATCCTGGATGTATGTTTGTGGTGTTGACAATAAACTTCAACTTCAGCAATGTAGTGTGTGACTATGGGTGTCCTGGACTGCTTGAGATGCTGTCGGGTGTCTGAGACAGCCACATGTGGCAGCGAGATGAGCCTTAGGCTTGTAATACATCAACACCTTTGGCGTGGCCACTGGAGGTTATTTCATATTGTGATAGATCTTTATCACCCCTGGCAGGCTGGCATTTCCTTAAAACAGTTGGCTTAAAGCACCAGAAATTGAAATAGAAAAACTTCAGATAACCTCTACAGAGATGCTGAGGAGTGCAGGGTTTGTACAAGTTTTTTTTTCTGAATTTGAGTCCTGCACTTCTGGCAGAAGGGTGTGCTCCTGTGTCTCTTCCCAGTGGGATTATACAGAGTGATTGTGCACAGAAACCTCTAGACCTCAAGTTTAACACCTGTTTCCTTTCAGAAAGTTTGTTCTTGTCATTTTTAGTATGTTTTCACTGAAAAAGCAAAGGAAAAAGAAGGCACCTGGTTAAATCTGTACTCCATATGTTTGGTTAGAACAAGTAGAGTTTTAGGAAGAAAATTGGATACTCTGAGCTTGATAAAAGTTGTGCTCCAATGGTTGAATTTCAACTTGTCCTAGTTTAGCAGGAGGGACCAGTTGGCACTGTGTGGGGGTGATCAAGGCCGTGTATTCTACCCCCTCTATTCATTTCC
>JAWWEV010000083.1:148352892-148365296 GCA_035583235.1 Hafferia zeledoni
TTTGTGTCAGTATATTTACTGTATTATTATTAAATTGTAGCTCTGATTTATAATCTCTCTTGTGTTGAGTTCATTTCCCCTGCTGGTTTACCTTGAAACCAGCACACAACTTCAGCCTGAAGAAGAGAAAGCTTTAGGGAGAGGATACAGCACTCTCCAGTGCCTAAAGGGGACTTACTGGAAAGCTGGAGAGGGACGTTCCACAAGGTCATGGAGAGAGAACTTGTTGATGTAGGTTTTGTTATTTAATGCATGAGTGGGAGATCTGTACCCCTCCACTCTTTCCAGGTTGGAGGTGTCACAGGTTACACTGAAGTGATTGCCAGAGTAAGGCAACTGCTGAACTGCTAAAACAAGAAATCTCAATGGATTTTAGTATTTTATTGTGGCCTTTCTGTTCCTGAAGGGGGCCTACAAGAAATATGGAGAATAAGAGTTTACAAGTGTGTAGTGACAGGACAATGGGGAATGGCTTCAAACTTAGGGAGAGTAGGTTTAGATTGGATACTGGAAAGAAATCTTCCCTGTGAGGGTGGTGAGGTCCTGGCACAGATTACACAGAGAAGCTGCAGTTGCCCCATCCCTGGAGGTGTTCAAGGCCAGGCTGGATGGGGCTTGGAACAACCTGGTCCAGTGGAAGGTGTCCCTGCCCATGGCAGTGGAGTTGGAACTGGGTGATCTGCAGGATTTGTTTCAACCCAAACCGTTCTATGATTCTATTAATTGAAGTACACCTTTTAACTCCTGCTCACCCATAGACCAAAAACTTCAGCAGGAAAGGGACCAACCCACGGCATCCAATGACACAAAAGGCCCCAGCTGGGGGTATAGGAGATGTGTCTGGGTCTGACATATTTTTTCTACTCTTTATGGGGTAAAAGAAATCCTGGCAGCAGCAACTCCAACTCTGAAGTGCAGGACATGGGGATACCACTTAGGAATGCAAACTGAAGAATAGTGCTGGAAGAAACACTTCGTTACTAACCATGCATGACATGCTAGTGGGGGAGATTGTTATTCCAAGTAGGTTTCACTTTTTTTTTTTTTAATTGTACTTCTTGTGCATGTTCATTATTTGCTAAAAAGCAGAATGACTTTCGAGTCTTTTGGGCTACCTGAAAGTTTCCCACAGAGATTAAACACCTCCTGGGTGGACTTTACCTGTGCACACCCTCTGACTGTCAATCTTCCTCCACCTGGAGCCACAGTGGAGTATTTTAACTGGATGTCTTTATCAGATCTCTGCTGACAGCCTGTCAAAGCATTCCTGGGGAATGACTGGTTTGCAAATGGCTTTCCTACCTTTCCCTTCTCCCTTCGCTCTCTGTCTCCTTAAATTGCATGTTATAAATAGCACTTGAAGAAGTAGAGTTTGAAAAGCAGTCTATTTAATATAAATCAAGAGTAGGATGTTACTAGGGTTGGAAATTCCTGGAGAAAAAGATGGATCCAAACTGGTTTTTGTGTATTTCTGAAAATGACTGTCATAGTCCATCAAATCAGTGACCTGCCCTCACTGCTGCCACATTTGAGATGGTGGCTGGTTATCCCACTGACCATTTCCCATGTCATTCCTAGAAGGAAATTTTCTTTCCAATACTGAGTATTTCTTGTTAAGCCATTTAGCTGTTGTAGTACATGAAGATTGATCTTATTAATTTTATCTTACATACCGTGGGAATCACACTTAATCAGCACTAGGAAAGGTATTTGATGCTGGCTGTTAATAATGATATGACTTCTGAGATCATGAAAGGTCGAAAATTAAATTCCCATGCCAAGGAGAAGTCTCCAAAACATTCTTTGCATTTCAATGCTTCTGATTTCAGGTTTAATACCTGTGAAGAATTGGTGGTTACTGCTGAAATTTCCCCTTTGCTTCAGAGACCAAGAAGAAGCCAGTTTGTATTAAGCACATTTCTGTGTGAGGTGTATTCTGTATCACTGGAGAAGGAGCAGTGCCCAGTAAGGAGCATCCCCTATTCCCTTCTGAGTTTCTTTGCCTTCCTCCCTAACCTTTTGCTCACCTCACTGCACCTCCTTGGAGGAGCCCCTACACACAGGTATTTCAAAACGAAGACAAATTATCTGCCAACACGCAGCTCTCTCAGATCTTTCACGCTACTAATGGTGTAAGATTGGACTAATCTTTTCTCTCTCACACAGCCACGCTCTGCAAATTGAGTTCAAATGATTTGAAGGAGCATAAACCAGTCTGGCACCGCTGTCATGAATATCTGATCAGCCTAAAACATTTTGAACCCAAGGCCTTTGCAGATGCAGAGATTTGCTTTTAGTGTTTCTGAATTTGCTATATTGAAGTTAATCAGAAAGAACAATGCAAGGAATCAAGTAATAACCAGTATCTGTTATCTCCATACAGTGACAAGAATGCTGCCAGGGGTGCAGCTCCCTAAACACACAGGCTCCACTGACAGTAGTTAATTGAAGTGGCCAGAGATGAATTAAAAATAGATCAACTTATCTGTCTCATGGCTTTCTTGCTTTATAACCAGTTTTAATTGGCAAAGGTTAGTTTTAGCCTTAGGAGGTGAGTTATCCTCTATGGCCAGTGGAGGAGGAAAGGGCAATTTGGAACAAAAGGCTGACAGAGATGCTGATAAATCAGCCTGAAGCTGTTTAAAAAGAAAGAGGCTTGAAAGCTGATAAACATAGAACCAGCACATGGTTTGGCTTTATGAGTGGATTTCTTGTAAAAATGTCAGGCCTCTGGTGAGAATTTAAGCCTTTACAGGGCAGGGGGATTTTTTCTTCTGTTCTGGCTCTGTGCTCAGCATCCAGTGATGGGATTATATCCCAGAAAATCATAGGGTAGTAGAGCTGACATTAAAAGGCTGCGGGACCACAGGAAGTTGTCCTCCTGCCATTGCCCAAAATATCATATTGAATTCATGTCTAGATGTATTCTGTGATCAGACAACTAACCACAGAAATGGATGTATTTGCATGTCCTGGTCAACAAGGATGACTGCATGTTCTGTTTCTGGGATGTATTTCTGTTGCCTATTTATAGATGTCATTGCCCTTGGAGATGCTGAGTAGTCACCCACCAGGCCTCCATCCCAGAGAAGTTGTGGTTGCCCCATCACTGCAAGTGTTCAAGGCAGGTTGGACGGGGCGTGGAACCACCTGGTCTAGTGGGAGGTGTCCCTGTCCATGGCAGGGGGCTGAAACAAGATGATCTTTAAGATCTGTTTCAACACAAACCATTCTATGATTCTTTGTTTGACTTAATTAGGAGTCAATATTTTAGAGAGTTTTGCAGGCTGGAGTGCAGCTCATTCATTTCTATGGTGCCCACATTGCTTTTGGTATGTGGAAAAGGACAATTCACCAGCCAAAGGAACTGAACTATTCATGGGAGGATTCATCCCACACGACTCTGCACCTCACTGAAGAGTGTGTTTGACTTCATCTGTCACCAAGAGAGATAAGGGAGAGTGACACTTGCAGGCTGGGTGGACATCAAGGACAGCAGAGGTGGCTGTCCCCTCTTCACTGCCAAGACACCTCTACATTCGTCTTATTCCCCTGACAGATACAGAATTCTGCTGACATTTCCAATAAGGAAATCCCTTTCTTTTTCCTTTTTTGCTGACAACATCGTGCCAAGGAAAATTGGAACTGACCATGCTTTGCCGCATTAAAGAAAAGAGAAAAGGCTTTAATTAATGCTAAGATATTTCAGAGAAAAGAAAAAGTGTGAAGCCTTAGATGAAAAATCATTATGTCAGTCATGGTGTGGTTTATGCCTTTGTTCCACAATCCTCCTCTGATCTGGGATTTCGAGCCAGTTAGCAGATCACAGAATTCTCTGTTGAGGGTGATTTTGGAGTTGTCAGTCTGGATCAGACCCAGGATCCAGTAGGAGCATTGTCTGTCTCCAGCAACTTTAGGTTAATCTGACTGCAAAGGAAGTAGACAAATCCATGTTGGAGATTCATACAAGATTTCTGTGGCCAGGAACAGTGGGGCATTTTTTATGAGTCTAGTTTAAGACTTGAAGTCTGAAGGCTTTTATTTAGGCTAATTTTTTTGTTTAGATTTTTGTTTTTCATCTCAAAACTTTGGCTATTTTTCTTATCCGTAAAAAAACAGTTTCACTGGGGGTTTCATCTGACCAGCTCTTACCTTAGTGGTGCCTTGTGACAGCTTGTTCCACTGTGGCAAGTGGTTCCTTGTCTGAGAAAGCTTTTATTTCCTACAGCTTCTTTTTATTTCCCCTTTGCTTGTATCAGATTTCCTTTTACTTCCTTTATTTTAGTCTGCAAAGGTCAGCAGAAGAGCTCTCTGTCACCTACACATGACACCCAGTTGCTTTAGACTAGGAACATTCCTGTGCTAAAATGGGGAGGAACAGATAACTCAGCACCTTCTACTGCCAGCCCTGATCAGTCTTTCAAGCTAAACTATATCTTCTCCTTCTTGAAAATTATCCTGCTTTCTCCTAATCCTGTCTAGTTCCCTCCAGCTGGGCTGTAGTTTTGTTTTCTGCAGTTACTCCACCATCTGGTGCATTTTTACCATGCATTTGCTGGGCTGATGGGAGAAACTTTGGGAAATTTGCTCCACATTGCACCATTCCTGCCTTGAATCACTACTTTTAATCCAGGTGTTAATATGTTTTCCTGTACCTGCAGCTTCTGCTCCTTGTCAGCCTGAAAGATCTGCACATCAATGCAAAAGGTTGTTTTGTTTTAAATTATTAGCACATCTTTAAGGGGATTTATCATCAAATATTATATAGTTGTACACTTAAAACTGTTTCTGATGTTCCCAGAGATTCACTTCACATCTTAACCCCAGAGGTGGAATCAAAACTAGCAACAAAACTTGGTGTCATTGAATTCATGACTTCCCAGAATCATTAGGTTCTGAAGTAGTGAGAGATTCATTTGCAGTGTCAAAGTCCAAAAATAAAAGATTCTGTGTTGGTGTCTCCTCTGTGTGCTCTGTGTTCACCCAGGTGACTTCTGTGCCTGTTGGACAGCTTTGCCGCAGCTGGTGGAATGGCAGAGGTCTCAGATATTATCTCTTGGATTTTTTTTTTAAACAGATGGAAGAGTAGAGACATTATTCAGCTGTTAGAGTGTGCAGAGAGGTTCAATGGCTGTCCCTCCTCAAGTGGAGTCTGTAAGAAGAGCCCAAGCCTTGCAGAATGTAACAGGACCTTTGCAATGCTTTGCTGGTTCCTCTGCTCACACAACACTCCATGAAACTTCTCATTTAGAGAATTGCTACAAGCAGCCCAAACTCTAAATATGTAAAAATGTCAGACATGAGATGGCAAACAAGAACAAGCAAACCCACAAAGCCAGTGTGTTTATCGTTCATTAGAAATCTCTTGATATTTAGCCAAACCTGTGATAGCAGTTGGACTTTGATGATCCCTGAGGTTCCCTTCCAGCTCAGGATAGTTTATGATTCCATGATTTTGTGGGAAGGATGGGAAAAACTGATGACTGGATGTTGAGTTCTGGGAGTCTGTGTCACTGAATATCTCTAAATGGATATGGAAATGCAATGCTGCATTACTGCAGTTGATGGCTAAAGCAACCTGAAAATAGGATGTGTTGAGAAGAACAAGGAAGATGGCAAACCAGGAAACCATCTCCTGTGTAAGAGGACATCATTTGATCTCTGAAGGCAGAGAAAAATAATGTAATACCCCCAGATCTACCAAGCAGCTCTTCAAATTCATCCCACAAATAATCCTACATAATGACAAGATATTATTGCCACACTGTGTAACATAAAGTCTCTTGCTAAATGTGCACAATTCTCTGCCTGGTCCCAGCAAAAGGCTCTCCTATGTGCCAGGAAATCAACATATATTCAGCAGTGACTAACAACAACATCTGATTTGGAGTTTTCATATATTTTTTCTTCCCCAGCAGCACAATTAAAGGTTCATTACATTCTTTCCACTCCTCTAATGAAGCAACCAAACAGTTTGATCTCGTTAGAAAAGGGCAGTCATGTAAGTGGCTGAGTTTTAGGCAAGGTCCAATCCAGACTAACTTCCCAGTTTATTTACTTGACTTCAGAGCTTCCCCCTGAGACATTTCCATGCCAAGAGTTCATCTCTTGGTATGACAGATGTTAGTCCATGCTGTTTTTTGTATCCCCAGGACTTTGGTCTGCAAACTTGTGTTTTCAGTGGAAGTTTAACATTTGGAGAGAATGCCACAGGGAATAGGTTTTGGCTATTCTTCCACGTCTGCCCTATGGAGCTGGGGGAATATTTGTGAGGTTAACTTCAGAAAAGTTTGGGAAGCATTCAGATGGTGCAGGGATGGGAAATACATAAATAAACTGTATAGAGAGATGCACAAATTGCATTTAACAGCTGAGCCAATGAATCAGCGTTGTTAGAATACATTTGATTTTCTGTGTGCACAGCAATTAAAGGAAATAGCTTGCAGGTGAATATAGAGGGGATAGATTCAGGTCTCTGCACAACAATGATGGCTGATATAATGAAGACCTAATGAGAACAAAATTGAGATTCAGAGTTACAGATGGTGTTCCTTTCCATCACTATCTGAGACATTATTTTCTTTGAGGATCTGCAGTATCGTTTTACTGTGGTGCTTTAGAACAGACCCAGCTGTCAGCAGGACTACATATATAAAATGGCTGGGGAATGTGTTAGGGGATTATGGCATCCAATTTTAGCTGCCTAAGAGCTAAGAGCCTTTCCTAAGTCAGCTGTCTGGTGTCCCTGTAGATTTGGTGCATATAAAGACCCTCAAGAAGACAACTCATTTTGTGCACTCTTAGCACCCAACTCAAAGTTTTAGGTCCTGAAAACCCTACAGAATTTCTGCTTAACTTTGGGGGCTTTAAATTATCAAGTCATCTCAGATTTTGCCAATAGTGTGTCCTGTCTGTCTTATTTCTGCAAATGAACACATGGACAACTTCTACTGCACATCTAATTAAGTGACAGGACAAGAGGAAATGATCTCAAGTTACAGCTGAGGAGATTGAGGTTGGGTATTATGAAAAATTTCTTCACAGAAAAGGTTGTCAAGCATTGCAACAGACTGCCCAGAGAAGCAGCGGATTCACCATCCCTGAGAGTATTAGGGATCCTTCCAGCTATCCTGTCTGTGGCCATTTATCTCAGGATATACCTAAGACAATCTTGGTGACTACAAGTTTGAATAATTCTTTTCTAACTCAGGGCAATAGTTAGAGTATTTCCATGAGGTATAAGAGAAAGATTGAAATTCTTTTTTACTGACTCTAAACTCATGCTCCCTACCTTCCATGGCAGACCAGGACTTCATAAGTGAGACACAACACTTGCAAGTGCCTCAGAGGTGTTTTCACATTATTATATTTGAGGTACGAAAGACTGACCTGGCATAAACAACCTTACAAATGAAGGCAAGCTCTGAAAATTGTTTGTGAAGAATGAAATGTTTGGTTTGCTATAGGGGCTCGTGTTTGGGGCTATGCTGAATTGCCCCACTCAACCTGCTTGCTGTGGAGGAGTCTCCTGAGCTGAAGCTGGAAAGGTCTTGGAAAGTTAAGGCATCAAAATATTGAATTTATCTTCTCTCAGTATTCAAAATCCAGGGGTCTGTGAGGTCTGTGAGAGCTTCACATAAGTGAATTAGCTGAAAATGCTCAGAGTAGTGAGGGTTATATTACTATTATCCTGTTATTATTTCCAGAAATCACACACCTTGTACTGCTCTGATCAGTGAGAAAATACAAATTTTGTGTGTCTGCCTGTGTTCTTCCTGCAAAGCTGACTTCTTCCCTGGCCAAGTAACCTCTTCTTCACTCTTTTTTCTCAGGGAATATCTCCTGTGGCCCAGTGTTGAAGAAGAACCAGCTTTCACATTTATGAGCAGCTGCTGTTTGAAAAAACCTGTGGAGATGCTGAACTCAACAGCTGTTTTGTGGTAGCTGTCTCCACCTTCCTGTGGCTGCTGCTCCCTGCTTGTCCTCTTGGGCTCTGGCAGGCTGCTCAAGAGCTCAGAAATGCAGAGAGCAGGGATTTGAGCATCCCTGTCTGCTTCAATTACCAGCTGGAGCTTTATTTTAGCTCCTTGTGCCCAAAGGGAAACTGTGGGTATCAACCATGTGCTCTGCATCATCTGAGTGTTGTTCCTCTCTGCATTGGCCCTTGTTGGCTCAGCTGGTGGAGAACCTTTTTTGGATCAGGCTGACAAGCTGCTGTTGTTTCCTTTCTGGGATTGCAGGCATCAGCTTCTGTCATTTTTTGATTTCTTACAGTGATGTCTCAGGTGATGCCAAATGAAGCATTGCCACATCTGCAGACTTTTCTGCCTCTCTCTGCATCTATTTAGGTTCTCAGTGTGGCGGTTTGGGTTCCTACCAGTAGTCTGCCTCCCACTCCTCCCCTTCAGAGTTGTGAAAACAGCTTTGCAGCTCAAGCCATAGCAGCAGATGGTTCTTCACTTTCATCATCATTGTTGTGGTGTGGTCCCTTTCCCAAATTCTGGAACAGCCAATTTCTCACATCTTTTCCTCAGTGTTTGTTAGGATGAAAAACCAGTGGCAGGTCTGAAAGCTGCTTATCTCCTGTGCATGCAGAGCTCCCTGCCAAGCTCAGGGCAAACCCTGGTAGACGACTTCTCCTGAATTTTCATGTATGCTCCAGTAATAATTCCAGAACCTGAGAGGTCCAACCTTTTAATCATCACTATTTGGGAAAACAATACAGAATCCTATTTCCTTTTTTCTTCACCATCATCATCTCGTAACACATGGATACCAATATATATTTTGTCCTATTTGTCTTTGCTTTCTTCTCTTCCTCCAGCATGACCTTGTGCACAGCCACTGATGCTTCAAGGTCTACCTGATGCAGCACAGACTCATCCTGAAGCCACAATGCCTTCAGATGTGAAGTTGCAGCAGATCAACCACAGCCACAGGTACTTCCAGACGTACTTGCTCTGGATGGTTCATGCCTATAGACATTCCAGTGTCCTGCTCCCACATGGACTCAAGCACAGGTCACTTCCCCTTCAACTCAAGCTTACACTGGAGTTCCAGTGTGCCCAGTACAGCAGCACAGGTACAGCAGTGATTTCCTGGCCATCTGCCAGCCCAGGCACGTCTCTGCTGCTCTTATCAAATCATTCCCAGGCACAGCACAGTCAGACGACAAGCTGTGAAGCACCACAGTGAGCAGTGGAAGCAAAAAGCAGCCACTAACAAGCACTGGGCTCTAATACACAGTCGAGCAAACGAGTCCCATGGCAAGCCCAGGAGCTGTCAATTAATAGCTGAACAGCAATAACAGCTATAAAATCCATCTAGCATATGTCAATCAAGCCCGTTGCTATCTTGAGCCCTCCAAGCTCCATGTGAGGCACCAAAAAGGAGTACTGTGGTTTAATGCCAGACAGGAACTCAGCCCCACACAGCCCCTCACTCCAAGCTGGTGGGGTGGGCAAGAGAATCACAAACGTAAAAGTGAGAAAACTCAGGGGTTGAGACAAAGACAGTTTAACAGGTAAAGCAAAAGCTGCACATGCAAGAAAAGCAGAACAAAAATTAATTCACTGCTCCCCACGGGCAGGCAGGTGTTCAGCTGCCCCCAGTACATCAGGGCTCCATCACACAGAATGGTGACTTGGAAAGACAAAGGTCACCACTCCAAATGTCCTCCCTTCCTGCTTCCCCTCTCGTTGTATATGTCAAGCATGATGCCATGTGGTCTGGAATATCCCTTGTGCCAGCTGGGGGCAGCTGACCCAGCTGTGTCCCCTCCCAGCTTGTGCCCCCTCAGCTTCCTTGATGGTGAGGTGAGAGCTGAAAAGTTCTTGACTGTGTGTAAGGTCTGCTGAGCAGAACCAAAAACATCCCTGTGCTATCAGTGCTGTTTTCTTCACAAACCCAAACCACAGCCTCACAGTCTCTACTAGGATGAAAATTAACTGTATCCCAGCCCAAACAGCTGTCCAGGCTGTGAACTTCCCAGAGTAAGACAGTCCTTCCTGAGGAGCTGGGCATTGCAGAGACAGGAGGCAATCTCAGCAGCACTCCATTTATTGTAGGATGATTAATGGCCTGTGAATATGAGTGATGGAAACACTTAACTACCAGTTAAAAGGTTGTATAGCTCAGGGGAACCACCTCAAGGGTTTAAGATGCCACAACATTTCTTCCCTGGGGAGGGATTTTTACACTCCCTCATCCCACCATCCTTTATTTCTGGTTCTGGGCTCAAATCCCTCACGTGGAGGAAGGTGTATCTTTCCTTCTGGAAAGCTTTTCCTCTCTGCAGTTCCTTGATACCAGTGATAGCTGCATCAAGTCTGATTTAGCTTTCAGCCTTCCTGTTGTGCTTCTCTTTGGGGCAATGAGCATTGCAATCTGTGAGCAAATAGCTGCCGTATGGAGAAGTATCATTTATGTAGAATAAAACCCCTTCAGATGAAGCAGATGCTTAAAAGCCTCAGTGAAGTGAACCGTTAAGCAGAGCTACCTTCCCTGGCACGTTTATCAATCCTGCAGGTGGTGGAAAAACCCACCTTGTTGCTTTTTCCCTTTACATGCTTCCCTTTAAAATAAATTTTCAGCTCTATATGGGACTTTTTATTTCTTTGCTCACTGCTAGTCTTGGGTTGCTCAGGAGGGGCGACTACCAGAAACCCAACTTCCCATATATTTCATTAAATTCTTTTTCACTATGTGTTTTTTCCTTCTTGGTGCTTTAAGGATGGTGGGTTTATTTCAATATTTTCAGTTTAAAAGTAATTCCAAAATTCAGACTTGACAAAATGCCCAGGCCAAAACCACACTCAGATTTTTCTGGAATACACACATGCTTTTCAAGGGGGGTCAGACTAAATCCAACCTAACCCATTTTTCTGAGAAAATCGTAGGGTGAGTTAGAGAGTGCTACTGGTAAGGAGAAGAAAGTATATCAATAAGAATCTTGTTTTAGTGCTAATCAGAATGAAGCCCTATATGAGGTTAAAATGAATATTTTTTACCTGTCATAAATACCAATTTGTTTCTCATTGCTCTGTGTGAAGTGTTTGCTTTTCTGTCTGCTTCTTTCTCTAGCTGGAAACTCTAGTAATATTGTTATCCTGAAAAAAACAGATTTACTCTTGATTTGCACCAAGGTGACAGAGGCTAAAATGAAGCTCCAAGTGCAGGGAAAAAGTAAAGCTAAAAACTGAGCTTTGCATGTGAAAATGGTGTTTAAGGGGTTTATCCACAAGCTCAGAAAGAAGCAGGAGGTGGAAATGTTGAACGTGGTGAGCTCCCTGCAGACCATTTCCAACCCTGGGAGACCCTCTGAAGGAGGAACAAGCTGTCCTGCAATTATTTACTCTGCTATTTATGGAACAAACCACACACATTTTCCTGCCATGGCAACTGGTGCAGCACTTGGCGCTTGCAATGCACAACCAGTTCCTATGAATCATCATTAAAGTAATCATCTCTGTGACCAGTGGACTCTAGCAAGTGACTCATTAAGAGAGCCACTAGAAAATAATTAGCACACATACTTGTTTATATGACTGCTTCTCCACAGAGGTCTCCTTCTTGTTGAGGTTTGGTTTAACTCCAGGGGAATTTTGCTTTCAGTGTAAAAACACTTGTTTCAATCAAGGTAATTGCCTGAGCAGTACAGTTTTGTGTACAGTGTTTCAACTAAACCATTGTATTTATCATGAGAGTAAGTGAAACACTTAGAGTCAGTTTTAGAGCAGCTCTTGGCACTGATCCAGACCAGGTTTTTTGGGGGAGAAACGTCTATGCTGTTTTCAGTTCGAGCATCTAAAATTGTGTCTCTGTGAAAACCTCATTACAAAATGCTGCAGATGCAGAGTTTGCAGCCTGAGGTGCTTAGCAGGTTCTTTGAGGTCACAGCCACCTGTGACTTACTGTGGAATTCTTTTGGAAAGGAGTCCCCATCTCTTCCCGTGTCTTGGTGCAGCTGCCATATGTGGGAACGGACCAAAGTGCTGTTAGTTTGTGTGTACAAATGCCAATTCAGCAAATGTTTTTTTTTTTTTTCCCTTTTGCTTAAGAAATATGTTTCTAGCAGGGATTTATTTTGAGGAATTGGAAAATTCTTTGTATCATCTGTGCAATGACAAATGAAAGCCAGGAGCAGGACTAAATTGCTTGAATTCCAGTGTTTAGTGCTCTTTGGGCTGTTGAAAGGTATTCTCTAGAAGAGTATGACTTTCCTATTACCCAGTGTTTTAACTACCAGCTCAAAATGGGTGTTGTGTCCCTTGGTCATGGGCAACTGGGTCAGCTTCAGATCTTCACTAACTATAAAAGGAGTTCAGATGGTGTTGTAGTTTGGAATTATTATGTAAATTCTCTCCCCTGCCATTAACTGTCCATGCCAGTAGTTAACAAAGAGA
>JAWWEV010000083.1:148366004-148392674 GCA_035583235.1 Hafferia zeledoni
TAGAGGGGGTAGAATACACAGCCTTGATCACCCCCACACAGTGCCAACTGGTCCCACCTGCTAAACTAGGACAGATGAATATTTTCTATTTGTTGAGGAGGAGATTCTGTGGTGCAACATGCTTTGAACAGTTCGGCTTCATGGTGTTGCTGTGGAGCAAATTCAGATGCTGTGATCTGCACACAAAATTCCCCTCATTTAGGATAAAAGAGCATGTTTGTTATCTGCAATGAGTTTGTGTGTGCTCAGTACCATCCAGTTGCATTCACTTTATTTGACGTAGATCCAAGAACTGCCATGAGCGTCTGGGAAATACAAAGTCTAATTATCTTAGTTGTACTTCTGGAATAATATGGAGCTGCAGAATGTCACTTATAAGATGGTAATTATTAGACTAATGAGCTAGATGCTCTCAGTCTTCTGAAACACTGATGCGATACCCATCTTTGAAGGGGTTTACAGACTAGGAAATGTCCAACTCTGCTACTTAAAGATCTGTTCCATGAGCTGACCACATTTGTTGGTAATGACTGGAACTGATTGGATTGATAAAATACTTAATCAGTTGAGAAGTACTTAATGGACAAATGCTGTAAGACAATAACAGAAAGAAGAGCAACAGATGTACAAATGATCAATTTTTCTCAGTTTAAGCTGCCATTAATTTGGGTCTCAAATCTCTCTATTCAGTCACCTCTGTACAGTGGTACTGCTGTTATCTACCAAAACACTCTGAAAGAAATTACTGCCTGACAAATTTGGTGTTCTATCAAACCACTCAAGTGTTTCAAAGAATTTTCTCTTGGTAAAGATCTGGAGTATCTAAGACTTTAGTAAATATTCTAGAGAATATAAAATTACTTTAGAAAAAAACCAGTTGATGTCACCAAGAGAGCAAATCCATCCAGGGGTACCAGTGGTGGTTTGAGGTGCTGATATTTCTCATAGTGGCCACTGGAAGAATGGGAAGGGCAGAGAAGGTGAAAATTATTTGGACAGTTATTTCTCTTTTTAGTATGAACAATAAAAATATGTTAACATGAACATCTGAGTCTATTGGTGGTTTTTTGTCCTTACCCCATTTAATTCTGTCTTAAGTCCTGGGAAAGTTGACTACATTGTGTTTCCAGACAAAATTTAAAATGTTTTATTTTTTGCCATTTTCCATTTATTACCACTTCTGTAAATTACCCTCCTGCTAAACTTATTTTTTTGGCCATCCTAAAAGTGCATTTATTGACAGATAGTATTTTCAGCCAGAAGCATTTCTTCATTCTGATTACAGTACTAAAACTCAAGGAGAAGAGTCATCTCATGAATGGGCAATAAATAGTGGTATCAATCACTCCAGAAATCAAAGCTTGTGTTCTATGAAATATAGAGATATTACAGTGATGCGGGCGATAACCTGAGTTATAATAATGGGTGTGATATCAGCACTAGAATAGAACAGGCTGGCAGACTTTCCCAAAACATAAACTTTCAGAAGCTGATGCCTTTTCCAAATAGAGTCCTGAAGGAGACACTGGATTTTATGTCTCAGAATATGTCCAAGCTGAACAATTCTGTGTAACAGAGATAAAAAACATAGTTCCCAGTACAGGAAAATTATCCCCCAGGAGCTCAAAACTAACATAGCTATTGGTAGCTGGTGGTTTCTAAGCTGTACCTTACTGTGGAGGATGCAAATAAATATTTGTAGAGGCACTTTTGTTTGGAAAAGGTGATAAAATATATTATTTACCGTAGCTGCAAAGTACCGTGCTGTTAACCAGCAGCCTGAGAGTGAGAAAACCAAACTTCAGTTATGGGTTTAGATTTCAAATGGTCAGCAGATATTGTAATGATGCTGCAGGAATCCCTGGGACAGAAACTGCAGAAATCAGTGGCCAAATATTATGTTGGTGTTTGTTAGCAGGAGATAAATCAAACTACCAAGCTCAGTATGTCAAAACTGAAACTCGGAGCGGATTACTCTGTCCATGAGAGAAAAATTGTGTTGACCTTAAAGAGTGAGAGATTGTGTTGACCTTAAAATCAGTAATTTCTTTTGTTTAACCCAACAACAGTTCCAAGACAAGCAGTTTTAGTGGCAAATATTCTTCCCACATACCCATAACTTGAACTAAATGTAATTCATTCTGGAGTCAGGAGGTCCAGGTTGCTTTACAGGCAGCCAGGTCCTGTTCCTGGAAAATTGTATTTAAAAAGAGGAAAACAAATTAGAGCTTCAATTCACCTTTTTATTCTGTTTTCTACACTTGTCATTTCTGCTGCACTCACTGTTTAAAGAATAAGCTGAGCAAAACCCACGACTTTTTTCAAGCAGCAAAGCAACAATATTTTGTTTCATAATGTTTATGTTCTGATTTATGCTGGTGTCACAGTGTTGCACTCAGCTGCATATCCAATGCCATTCTTTATGTTGTTTCTAAGATTTACAATGTTGGCATCTGAAGATGTAAATGTTGGACTCTTGTTCATCTATCCTGTGGTAGATTCTGCTCATGGTGAAACTTCTGCCTTTCTGTGAAAAGATTTTAGAAGATTTTCATCAAAGTCCATGAATGAAATGCTGTGAGATTACCAGATGGAAGTTGTTGACTGAGACCTAAACAACCATGATGGAAAAAAGATTGTTTTGGAAAAGCAGGATAATTTTTTAGATCATTGTCCACACTATTGCTTTTTTCTGTTGTTTTAAGAAGCCAGGATCTCCACGGAATCATAGAATGGTTTGAGTTGGAAAGGGCCTTAAAGATATCTAAATATCTAAGATAGTTCTAAACATGAATATCAAACCCATGAATACCTATACTCAAATTTATATCTACTACAATTTAGCTCCTAATAAATTAAGGGCTTAGTCTAAGTTCTTTGTTTGAGATCTCATTTTGCTCAGCAGAAAGACAATTGTGCTTCCCCAGACAGACCATCCACATGCATTAGGCACAAAAGGGAAGGATTAATTCTGCAGATTAAATAACTGCAGTTTAAGTTTCCACATGTAAATGATGGCAAATAGGCTAAGTGTCTGAATTCTCATTATAAACAATGGACACTGTGTTAATGCAGTTAATGAAATGGGAAAAGCTCTTCTACTGACCAGGAAATTGGTGTATTATTCAGTTTCTTAAACACAGACATCCAGTGCCATTGGGTGCCCTGTGGAGACACAGGGGCTGGCAAATATGGCACAATCAGAGGAGATGACACCCTTCTGAACATTGTGTGGGTTGTCCCGTAGTGCCTAGAACACCAGTAAGTTTGCAGAGTTGGGGAACTAAATGTGCCACAGGTCTCTCTAGGGTGACATCAGTGTTTTGTAACCCAATGCACATGAAAACATCTCCATTTAACCATTTCCCCTTGGAGCTGATTCTTATCCTGGTTTATGATTGCATGAGTTGTGCTCTCAAGATGCTTCATTCCTTGCATCAGCTAAAACATAGATGACTATCTTGGATTAGATGCCTAATTTTTAGATAGCTCAAATTAGGTGACATAAATTTCTCCTTCCCTTTAGGGCTTAAGGGAAAAACTTTACTTGCAGTGCTGGGAAGACTGTGGAGCTATTACGTTTTACGAGCAAGGCACTGAGCGAGGAAATGTGATGTACCCTTAATAGCAGTTTATATTTGCGTGTTTAAAAGCCTGAAAAGCCTGGTTGTACTTTCACAACTCTTTGTGTGACTGGTGCACAAACAGGCAGAGGAATGAAATAATATTATGTGATTTTCACGCTCGGGAAGGAAGACAGCAGTTCAGTAGGTCTCGAAATAAAGGGGGTTCATGAAACGTGACTTGGGTAAAAAATGTGCCATTCATAATACACAAAGCAATAGAAAGTTTGGACCTGATCCTCCTGAAATTCCAACTCCATCGTTGTGCTGAAGTCCTTCTCTGTATTCACAGAATCATAAAATCACAGAATGGTTTGGCTTGGAAGAAACCTTAAAGGTCCTCTAGTTCTGGCCCCCCTGCCATGAGCAGGGACACTGCACTAGACCAGGTTGCTCTGACCCCATCCAGCCTGTTCTTGAGCACTTCAGGTATGAGGAGTCCATAACTCTCTAGGCAACCTCTTTGAGTGCCTCACCATCCTTACAGTTAAGAACTTCTTCTTAATATCTGATCTAATCATGCTGAAGGCTCAGATCCTTTCTAGATCTGCTGGTTTCTTCAACCCTATGCCCTGCAATAGCTTTGCTTTGACTTGGTGATTATGTCCTTAATTCAAAATTCACTGATCCCTTTCCACCAAACAGGTGGATTATGGAGTAAGTGCAGGGTGCTCAGTTCCACCATACATGATGTTTTAATGCTATTTCCATGGGTTCTGGTGCCTTTTTTTCCCAGGAATTACATTAGAAATGAAAATTATGGTGTCAGGGACCTCAAGGTTCTTCAGACAATTTCCTTTCGGGGTGGAATAACCATTTACATCTCGTAACTGAAAGCATCAAGCTGCATTTGACTTTGGAAACAGTGGAGTTATCTTCGATTGGGCCGTAGAGATTTGCATTAAATTTCTTATGCTTCCTAGCCTGGCTCAGTACCCAACTGCAGCCCCCTGTAAATGTGCTTGTTTGTTCTTTTTATTGCAGCCATCTCCTGCAGACACGTAAATGGCTGTTATCAAACACCCCATTGTGTTCTTGCTGGCCAGATGGCTAAGGGGGCATTACTGTGCTCTCCCCATAAACTGTATGCTTTGCTGCAGGCATTAACAAGGCAATATATTTTTTAGGAACCATTAAATACTTGAGATTTAGGTAGTAGCAGGTATTGCACTTGTGGGCTTAAAGATGCTTTTAAAGTCCTTCGCTTTGTCCTTAAAACTCAACTCAAATGAGGTTGCCTCAGGAGACAAATTAAAATAAAAATAACCCTCTAAACGCAAAGTTTGGTGGTGCTCCTGAGATTGGCTCCTGTTAGGCGTGGAATTGTGCAAGTTTTGAAATGCCTTTGAACTTTCCTTGTGAGCTGCAGATCCAGATTTCCACAGGCTCAATAATGATCTCTATTTTTAAATGGTTAACCTGCTTCCCTTACCAGTGTGTCTCTTCCAAACACCTCAGAAAGGAACACCCTGAGCCCAGAAAATCCAATTACTGAAACAAAGCAAAGCAACCTGTGCCCCTGTCATATTTCCTGTGAGAGGCCAGGCTGCCAAATCTTTAGTGAACATTTACTCTCTCACATTCTGTGCTGGGTGATAACAGGAGAGGACTCTGTGCTTGTAAAACTAAACTGGTCTGAAGTTAGGATCCTGTTTAGAGCTGCATCTTCAGCCCTTGTCACTCATACTATTGGCTCCAAAGTTCTTCCCCTGTTTCCCTCCTCTGGTATTTACATTTGTCCTTCCAAGTGGTGATGTGTTTCTCAAGCTGAGCTTTGCTTCTGTGAGCTGCAAGGTCCCACCTTACAGTGCCCACCCCCAAAGAGCCTACCTGATTTAATATGCATGGGAGACCTGATTTCCAAGTAAGATGCTGCAAAATATGAAAGTTCCATAGAATAATAGAATCATTAAGGTTGCAAAAGACCTCTAAGATCACCATGTAGCCTTTGAATGAATACCAACATGGTCACTAATCCATATCACAAAGTGCCACATGTACTCATTTTTTGAACACTTCCAGGGATGGTGGCTCCACTGCTTCCCTGAGGAGCCTGTTCCAGTGCTTCACCACTCTTTCAGTGAAGATATTTTTTCCTAATATCCACATTCTCATTGTTAGTGTCTGTGTTTCTGACTCACAGTATCCCTCTGAGGGAAATACAACTGTCCCCATGGGACCAACGAGACACTGAAGCAATTAAATTATGATCTTTATGGTATCTAATGCCTTCTTCTGGTGCCTGTGAATGAGCTTTTCTTTGTTTTCAAAACTTGTAGGGACTGTTCCAAACCCATCAGGACTTAGTGCTATCAGGAAGCTTCTTCTTTCCTTCCATCCATGAGGTCAGTTTTGTGGCCTGATTTTTAAGTTCCTTCAAGGCAACTTTATATCTTCCCCCAGATCTCTCACCCTTGGAAGGAGATCACTGTAAAGCAGCCTTGAAGCTACCTCTCTCTTCTAATCCCTTCTAAGTCACAACTGGATGAGGACAGCCTACTAATGAGTGAATTTGGACAAGTGAGGGAGATTCCTTCCTCATGTCTATGGATACCAGGAAAAAATGTTAGTCATAATGAATTCCTAATGCTGTGACTCCATCATACCCCACCCTGTTCTGTCATCCTTTGCAGACCATTGGTACTCTTACACTCAGACGTGGGTGGAGGTGATATCTGGTGCTTTCCAGCTGAAGAATAAAGTGAGTCCAAGGGTCTGGTCATTGTCCTGTGCCCTGATAGAAATGGTTTCAGTTCACTAACAGACTTCTTGAGCATTCCTTGACCCCTGCAAACTCCACTGGGATGTTTAAACTGCCTTGCATTGAGTAATGAGGGGAAACAGTAGAGGTTTTTGAAAACATCAGTCAGGAAGCCTGAAAGGAACTGCTTGTACTTACTTTCAGTGCCTGTCACCCCCTTTATGCAGATAAGATGTGAAGTCCATGATCTACTGACTCCTGATGGTGGCTTTACCCTCCTTGCCTAATTTTCAACGTTTTCTGTGCTGTCTCTTTGCTCATATGAAGGCAAGCAACCAAAATACCCCTGCACTGTTCTCCATGTTCTCCTTAAGGTTTTATTTTTCACTTAGATCTACAGAAAATGTCCAGCAGTCAGACAGCTTATTGGGATCCCTTCTTATCATGTTTGTGATTGTCTTTTCATTGGTCCTGTATTTGGAGTAGGCACTAGGGCAGTTTGTTGTTTTTCTGTATCCTGGAAAGCACATCAAGCAAAGTGAAGCTTCCATATTTACCTTTGGACATAATAAATCAATCACAGTAATTAGATTACATAGAGATATCAATACCTGCTGTGCCTACTCTGGCATGTCTCATGTTTTATGAGTGTCAAATTAGACAGGAAATATTTGCAAAGCAAACCTCAAAGCTTCCTGGGCATCATAAGCACTGTCACGTAATTTATGTTGACCAAATGCACAATGAAATAAGTAAATGTACAAACTGCAAGGCCATTACTACTTTCTGAGGAGTCTGTCAGAAACTGTTATTCCACACTTGCCTCAAATCACTTTGAGTCATGAAGAAATGTGAAAAACTCAAAAGCTGTTAAATGTACGGTTTGTACATATGAACAAAAAGTTTAAATCCTTTTAATAAATTACTCAAGAAATGCTTTGCTTGGCCTTTTAACACAATCATAACAATGGGAACAGGGAAATTTGTGGGCAAATTTAATCAATTTCTCTAAGCTATAGTCGTTCTAGTTCAAGATTATGCAAATCCAAAATTATTTTTCTTTTCAAAACCAAATTACTGCCTGGATTTTGATAGCTTCTATTGTCTTTGCTTTTCCACAATGCCATTGATTTCACCTTATTTCATTTATATGAATGTTTTCTGCTCACTAGGGCAACTCAATCAGAATTTGGATTTTGGTCTTGGACTTTCTTTGAGCCTGACAACAGCAAGAAGGTCAAGTCAGAGCATTGGGGCATTAGAGAAGAGTGATAATTATTGTCTGTAATACTAACATTTCATTTTTATCCAGAGGATCTGTTTTCACACTGCTTAATGATTTCTCAGTTCCATTATCTATTTCATCCAGTGTTTGTTGTTACAATGGTGACATTGCTTTTGGCTGATGATGTTTTAATATAATTTTTGCTTTCAAACTGTTACTAATTTCCAGACTTATGCATCTCTTTTGTCCAAACCTTAATGAGTCAATCTATTCATACTCACATAAATTTTCTGTCTGTCCTTAGAAATATTTCAGTCTACTGAGCTGACTTGATTTGATTTGATTGAAGGTGGCTTCAAGTGTCATGCACAAGAAGGCATTTTTGTTAATTCTGACCCCAGGGTCTTTCATCCCTACTCTGAATACCTTGTTCATGCTCTTTCTTGGAGTCAGTTGCTGTGAATGGCTTGGCTGCACCTCTTGGGTTTTCCTGATCAACACAAATGACGATTCTGAGGCTTTATCTGTACTGCTGATATAATTTTGGGCTTTATCTGTCAGTCCTAACTTATCTTTAGAGAAAAAAAAGTAGTTTTCATAATGCAAAAAATGTCTTTATTTTGTTATCTCACTCCATTTGAAGCTTTCCTAGGCCAGAACGGAAAGGGAACAAAGAGGGCTCAGGGAAATGAGCTAATTTGTGCACAGACCTCAGCATCCAGTTCTAGCCCTGATCCTCCTGAGCCAGCTCAGCCATTCCTGAGTCCTTCTCCACCTCTGATCTCTCTCATAGATGTGCTTTAGACCTTAAAGAACTCACTTCATGACTGTTGGCAATGGTGCTTTCTTTCAATCTAAGCTTTCCCCTGAAAATCCTGTGCTCAGCCAGATGGTGACACATCTCCACTGTTAACGTTTCAGCAAAATATCATTTATTTATCAAAATTCATCAATGTTTTTGCATTGAAAGTAATTGTGATGTGAGAAGAAAAGAGCAATTCCAAGCAAGACTGAAAACCTGATGCTCTCTGTCTGTTTTCTCCAGAAGTCACAGTTTGTGTTTTCAAAGCAGGGAGGTCTAGGAGGATGTAATGAACTATTTCAACACAGGAACTGAACTCACTGGATGCTGAGAACTGATAAAATATAGTTAATCCTTGAAAACAGGTATTCCCTATTAAAAGAGAGGATTTTTTCCCAATTAAAATAATTTGGCTTGCCTTTTTCTGTGCTATACTGACAGCAGAGTGCACACAACAAGCAATAGTAGAAAAGATGATCGTACTTTATTTTCAACACCTGTATCCATGTTAAGAAACCTTACTGGGACTTACACTTTGAATTCCCAGATGTTTTTGAAATAAATGAAGCTGGATCTCCTGGAGGCACTAGGGATCATGTTACTAAGTTTTGATGTCTTGAGACATATACTAGGGACTGATCTTCCCCAGCCTGAGATGTTAGAATGTGTTGTTTTTTATATGGGACTTAGGTATTTGAGCTGATGCTGTGGACAACACACCTCTTGGCAGTGGGATCATAGAGCCATAGAATCACAGGATGCCTCAGGTTGAAAGAGAGCTTAAAGATCATCCAATTCCACCCCCTCTGCCATGGAGAAGGACACTTTCCACTAGAGTTGGAAGTATTTGTATCTCAGTTCATCTGACCAAATATAGACTGGCCTTAAACACCTTTGACTATACTGAGTAGATCTCCTTGGGTTGTAAAAGCTCCACACAGAGGTCTCCTGCCATTTCCCTACTTTGAACAGTCTAAGGAATGGCACTGGATGCTATGCTGATGCAAGTGAAGTCAGCCTGGATATGGGATTTAGTTTGAAACAACTTAATTGAGTATCTCTGCATTAAGCCCGTGACAGTCAAGGAAGGGAAGGTTTCCTTCAGCTGCCTGAACAGAAGCATCCAGCACATGAGATGCTGTACAATATCCTGCCTGTACCCCAGCTGCTGGTCTAGACTAGAGCTGGCCTCTTTCAGTTTGAATTTAGGAGCTGTGAGATCACCCATCTGTTTTTCAGGCTGCAGAAACCCATCTCACTGACACTCTTAGCTAGACCTTGCTGACTGCATCACGAGTTCAGACACTTCAGGCTCAACCCTGTAGCACACACAGAGGCATCTGGCATCACACAAGCTCTCAGGGAGGGCCAAAAGCATCCATATAGACCTGCCTGATTTGTGGAGAGCACCATGTGCTTCTGCAGCAACTTCTGGAATCCAGAACGGGTTGTTGAGAACACCTCAATGTCTTCATTTACCCAGAGAGGTTGTAGATTCCCCACCCCTGGAAGTCTTCAAGGTCAGGCTGGATGGGGCTTGAGGCAACCTGGCCTAGTGGAAGGTGCCCCTGCCTAAGGCATAGAGGTGGAACTAGATGATCTTGAAGGTCCCTTCCAACCCAAACCATTTTAGGATTCCATGATTCATACACCTGCAGGCAGATTGTTGAGCTGAGCATTTTGCATACACATAGATACCTAAATCTGGATGCATAAATTCAGATCTGTCAGTTTAATGTGTATGTCTGAAGTCAATTGTTTTACAGCACAGGTCAGATGAGAGGAAATCCATTAATTCCTTATACTAATCCTGGAAAAAGTATTTTGAAGAACCCCCAACATCCCAGTCCGTGATACTGCTCTCTGTGCACCAAGTGAATTAGTTTAAAACCAGTCTGACTGCCAGACCTGTGAAATCCATATCAAAACACGGTCTGCAGGATGACTCTGTAGAACAATAAAACATTATCTTTCTCTCTGCTTCCAGAGACAATTTTAAATGGCTGCTACAGCTGAAACTTAGCACTCCATAAAGGCTTTTGGTGACAGGCCCTCATGATCCACCATTCAGTTTAACAGAAGAAGGTTGCAATAGATTCAGGTCAAAACACACAAGTTAGAAGTTTCAATTTAATGAATAAAAATTAAACAAAATGCTTATAACTGAGAGTGGGAGTCTTTTTTAATAAAAAAAATTCAAACAAGCACTTATGAATTGCACTTTTCACAATTTCCATTTTTAAACAAACATTGCATGTGTTCTAAGACCGATACTGAGGCACAAAATCCATAAAAAGTGTTCAATACTGCAGAAATCTCATATTTTATCTCTTCTAGTTATAAATCCCACAGAATCACAGAATCAACTAGGCTGGAAAAGACCTGAGATTATCAAGATAATCCTGCTATCCATATATAGTTACACAATATATAAACATTTTTCATACTCTTGGATTACTTGCCTGTCTCAGTGAGTTGTTTACTTACAGTCAAGTTAAGTAACTCTCAGCCTGCAATAAAAAAATCTGGAAAATAATGGGTAAAACCTTAATTTTTTTTCCACACGTTGTTGCCAACAGCCTTGTCAAAAGATAAGATTTTTTGTTGTGAGGTGCCTCAAATAACGCACGAGGTTGCCATCACTGGTAATTACGACCTGGCATCTGTTTAGGGGACTGTTATTTTTCTAATCTTCCACGGAAGCTCCTTCACTCAAGGTCAAATTCCTCCAATGTTTTCATCTTCAAGGAGCGTGGACAAAGTGCCTCCTCTCCCCCCTGAATGTGCAAAGACAATTGATACTGTCACTTCTTTCAGCAACCTCCTTCAGTGTGTGCATGTGGTGGGAGGAAACAGCCACAAAGAAAAGAACTTTAACATTCAGAGGAGAACAACATGTCAAAATTCCTTAAACCATGATAAATGTACCAAACTCATCCAGCTCTTTCCAAACAGCGGTGAGTGATGGTGATTTATGACTGTGGAGATTTTTCTTAAACTAGTAGTTTTTGCAGAAGAAAGAAAGGTCACTGTAAGTTGGAGTGTGCATAGTTTGTCATGTTCTCTGTAGTTTGCTGTTCACTTTGAACTGGTCTGTGCCAGCTTAGAGACCTGTGCTCAGGGAGCACCATTAATAATCATAATTATCATCAAAACCAAAAGAAAATCAGGGCCATGCATACACACACACAAGTCTTAACAAGCACTGTGTTTGTGAACCTTTTGACACTAGCACATAAATAAAGGCAGTAGTTTGTAGGTGAGAAAAGCAAATCCCAACAGGAGGAAGAATAACTGATCCCTAAATTGAGCAAGAGAAACAGAATCAAAGAAGATGAATGGGAAAAAATGCAGCAATTTGCACTGTTTCAAAGAGACTGGGCAATAATTTATAGGTAACAGCAGTGCAATCCAAAACAAAATGATGATGGAAACTTTTGCGTGGGTAGGAAAGTGGGCAAAAAAATGTTATTCAGAAATTCCTGTCTCTTTGTCATAGGCAATAGCAGAGCAAGCCTTGCATTTCCATTGCTCACCGTAGAGACTGCCTTGCACCAAGCAGTGGGAAAAACCCTTGGATAAGGCCTGGGACTTACCAAGACTTTGTTCCACCAAGATCCCTGGTAGAACACACCACAGAGAGCCTGAAGCATCCTCAGATGATACAGAAATGAAATACAATTATCACCAATACACCACAGGTCTGTCCAGCCCCGTGTTCTGACACCACTGGGACAGGAACAGAAAAGTTAAACCACCAGAAAAACATGCAGTGACACTTCCTGAGAAAACTCACTTTCCAGTAATTTCTAGCTCCTTAAGCAAGAGGTAATCTCATATGGAGGCTTCAATGAGAATTTAGTGTAATTTTCTGTCCTGCCATCCTATTGCCAAATAGAAAGAGAGTCCCAGCTAAAATAGAGTTAGAAGGAGAGCATGACCAAGGAGAGATTTACCAGATGTCTTTATGAAGGCTGTAAGGGCTGAATGGTAGAAATCTATAAACCTCTGGCTAAGACCTTAGTACATGAATCTTGTTAGCTTTGAAGGTAAGTGAATAACCAGAGCTTTGGGGTTATTGGAAATGCTTAACAGTAGGATAAAATTCTCTTTATATAATGGATAGTACAATACATTGATAATAAAACTTAGCTGGGACCTCCTTCTCCTTCTTGCTTTCATTTTTTGACTTGGTTTCTGTAAAGAAGGGGATTTCACCCAGCAGAATTAAGCTGTGTGATATTTGCTTCGTATTGATTAAAGATGAGCCAACTAATCTTAGATGGTAACAAGAGAAACCACATGACATCCTACCAATGCACCAGCACTGTCTATTATTATGACCAGTGAAAAAATAAGAGCTTGCTTGGAGCCAAATAGTTGTTCCAGGAAGACCTGGAAATGCAAGAAATTTGCAGACTGATTTAACAGAAGGGTTGTCAGAACAAAGGACATTGGAGACAAATAACAGACACTGTGTCAGAATAGTGGAAAATAAGGCTGGTAATTTATTTGTCTTAATCCTCTGATCCAAACACGATCAAACAAGTACTACTTTCTAATACTTTCTTTAAAATCTCCAGTGATGGAGACCCCACAGCCCTCTCAGGCACATGGATCCAGTTTCAGCTTGCACTGACAATCATAGAATCCAAGTGGTTTGGGTTGGAAGGGTCCTTCAACATCGTCCAGTTCCAACCCCCTGCAGGGACACCTTCCACTAGACCAGGTTGCTCCAAGCCCTGTCCAACCTGGCCTTGGGCACTTCCATTTACACATTCTCTGGGCAACCTGAAGTTCTTTAGTTGGTCTTACGGAAGATGGGAAGAGTAGGAAGAGGCATCCCAGAAAACTATGAGTAAGTCAAGGAAGGAGCAAAATGTGACAGGAGGTTGCAAACCAGACTGCAATGTCCATTCCACTGTTTTCAGAAAAATGAATGTCTGGAACAAACTCCTTAGAAAAAGAGTCACTGTGTGAATTTGGCTTCACACAAACAAGCAAACAACTACCAAGAAATTATAAGTACTTTCTAGATTCAGAATTAAATCATCTGTAAAAACTTAGTACAGCATCTATTGTCCCAAGCTTTGTTACTGCCTTTTAGCTCACATGCAAACCTAATTAAGATATTACACAGAATGAACCCAAAATTTACTTCAGGACTTTGGGAATAAATTAAATTGCTCTGCCTGTGAATGCGTGTCTTGTGGTAGATTGGCTTTGGCTTTAAGCAAAGCTTAAACTATGACTGAAGATTTTCCTGTGCTTGGGGCACCTGTAAAAAGCTCTCTCCCATGTGGATTTTCCCTCGTATGCCAAGATTTATGCTTGTTTATTTTCCTGCAGTGACAGTGCCTGTAAGATCTGTCTTCTGCCTTCATGAAATGTAATTATCTATGAGGCTTCAGGCTTTTCTATCATTTTGTTTAATGAGGTCAGAAATTATTGGTGGTGCACATAGAGACACACACAATGTGAGTGAGACCGCCCAGGCTTCATTTCCATGGGAAAACAGGATAATGCTGGAACAGTTAACCAGAAAATAGATAGGTGGAACTTCTGCAGTGAGAAAAGTCAGAAGGTTGGTTTGAAGAGGTTGTTTTAAAAGGATGTTTTCAAAGAGAAAGAGAGAACTTGAGGGCAGAGTTCAAGTCAAAGTATTTCCTGCTCTGCCAGTGCAAAGTGTGGGATGATATACAAAATATAGAGTGAAAATGGAGGCAAGGGACAGGACATGCAAAGCGTGTGGGATCAGCCAAAGATCCAGGGAGCATTTATCTGCTCTAGGAGACACATCTGCTGTGGGGACATTTTCTCTTCAACACAATGTGGGTATGGTGAGCTGTGCTGCAGGGGGGCTGTCCCCCCATCACAGTACAATGGCAGAACTTTGGGTCAGCAGGTGAGAGAGGAGAGAGCACAGACAGGGACGCATTCCATTTACCATCCTTAAATAGTAGAGGTAACTTATATTTCCACAACATATGGAGGACTGAAATAGAGAGATTTAATTCTTTTTGGTGTGATTTTTGAGCTTCTCCGTGAAAGTTATTAGTGATTAATGCTTGTATTATTATTCTCTTTTAAAATCTCTGGTAGAAAGCAAGAAAGCAAGCAAGAAAGCCAGAAAGGAAGAAAGAACCAAGTGTTTTAACATCTTCACTTCCAATATTCTGGAGAATCTAATGCACAGAAGCAGCTTTTCCCTATCTTTTCACTGCTGTAAGCAATTCTCATCATTTCAGATTTTCAGAAGCATATACAAAGCCATGGACATCTCTCCAAACTCATCCAACTTTTGAACACTTTGTTCATGAGAATTCTGGTCACACATATATAAACAAACTTATAAATTACGATCTGAACTCTTGACTCTCACCAGGAGAGGGCAATGCTTGGCACGCATATAGAATCATGCAATGTTTGTGCTGGAAGGGACCTTAAAGATCACAGAATCACAGACTATTCTGAGTTTGAAGGGACCCACAAGGATCATCGATCATTTCATTCCAACCCATGCCACGGGCAGGGACACCTTCCACTATCCCAGGTTGCTCCAAGCCCCATCCAACCTGGCCTTGAACACTTCCAGGGATGGGGCAGCCACAGCTTCTCTGGGCAACCTGTGCCAGGGTCTCACAACCTTCACAAAAAAAGAATTTCTTCCTAATATCCAATCTAAACCTACTCTCAGTTTAAAGCCATTGCCCCCATACTGTCAAGACACAATGGTGACTATGACAAAAATATCCTCACATTCACAAATCTGTCCCATTAGTCAGCCTTGTGTAAGACTAAGATCCTTGCCCAGAACCACGTTTTAATGGAAAAAGACAGGATAAAGTCAGTGTTATTTCAAGACTGTGATTTTCAGAGCAGCCTGCAGATGGTATGAACACAGAGGAATCAGTCAGTCTGCATTTAAGCAGTAATTACAGATATTAATGTCTACTTAGCTGCATTAGAAAACAAATGTGATGTCTTTTCCTGTCAGAAGGCTGCTTCACATAATGGATTGCTTTGCTGATCTTGATTCTGATATTGATTGTCAAAGAGAAGGAGAGAAAGCCTAAGGAAACTCTTCAGGCTGCTATAAAACAGCCAGGGAGGCAGCTCAGGTATGTGGTGACAGAGTACAGAATTTGTGCCTTCAGAACTGACACAGAGAGCACTTCTGAAATGGCCAGGTCTTGCCAGGAAGAGCTGACAGGCAAACAAAAGGAGTTATTTCTTTATTTTGTAGATGTCTGCAGGTCCACATGTCCTTCTGGAACAGACAGGTGATTCTTGGCATGCTAAGGCTGAGGAAAGACCTGCCATAACATTTGATGTGTGTGCACATTGCAGTTGCTCCTCAGCTGGACACTTTTGCTCTTTGCTGCTCCAGGCTATATTAGCACAAGAGGAGGCTCTAGCCAGGATACACCTGCTTTGGCTCACATACCCCACCTGCAGCCCAGTAAATCTGCTCTTGGACTTGTTTGCTGGTCTGTTGGCAGGTGGGATGCAAGACTGGGATTAATTTGGTTACATTGCTGTCTGCAACATAGTGGATTTTCAGATGTGTTTCATCTCACTCTGGAATAGATGGGTACAATTTACGCTCTAAAACTCCTCAACCTGATTAACTTGATTTTAATTGCTTCCAAGGAAGCCCAGGGTGACTTACTTAGAAGTTTACCCTGAAGTCATCTAAAGTAAGATAAGGTGTCTCCTGCCATAGACTTCAAATGCATTTAGTGTTTCAGCACAGGTTTATTAGCCTTGGTAACTCACTGGCTATTGACTGGCAGTACAAAATTGATTTGCAGGAGACTGGAGTGGGATGCAGGCTGGGACAGTTTCTAGGGCACTGTCAATTTTTTGTTTTGTTAGGGTTTTTTTTCTTTTTTTTTCAGAGGACACAATTTTTAGTCCAGACTATATCACTCCTTGAGAACATGACCTGTTGCTGGTTGCTTTTCCTCTTTATGCCTCAGACTCCTCTCTCCACCACCTTTCTACTATTTGGACTGTAAACCTGTCAAGCTAAGAATGTTTTGTGGAGCAGGAGCCTCACTCATTATCTGAAATTAAAATAAGAAGCTTGTTGCATATATTATGGCTTCATTAGTGTGTGACTCTGCAGGTAAAGAGCTCCTTGTGACTTGCTGTGATGCCCTTAAAGCAAATTGTGCCCTGAGTTGTGGAAATATGGAAACATTGATTTCTATGACCTGCTCAGGAGCTCCTGTTTGTGTCCTCTGATATTTAACATAAAGCTACAACCTCTGAAGCTTTAGGGACTTTTATAACAGCTCTTTATTGCACAGATTTCCAAGTGTCTGAGAGGTGATGAGCTCAGACTTCAGATCTTGGTTGCCATTAAACTTCTGACAACTTGATATCTTCAAGAACTCTTCCTCTGTCCAAAACCAGGAAAGACCAGCAGACACACACACTCAAAGAACTTGGCAACATAAGCTTTGCTTCCTCAAGAAACCATGCAAAAACTGCCAGTCTTTTTCAGAGACATTTTGGGCCAATGCCCACCCCAGTCCTTTTTTCTTTTGTACTTTTTCTGGTTTAAAACAGCAAATCTGTATGAAGCTACACTGAAGAGGTGTGGAAAAATCCACTACCCTGGGCAAAAGAAGATGATATATCCTCTCAGGATCGTAATTCCACTCTTTTAGATGCATAGAAGAGAGTGCCTTGCTCTCAGGTGGAGAATACATTAGCTGTTATCATGACTCTGTCTTTAGATCCAGCAGACTTCAAGTAAAACAAATGCAGTGTATGGAGAGTAGCATTTCCTTTTAGTTTGTTTTAGCTTCTGTTATGCAAAGCTCTGGGATGCTGTGGGAATATTTGCCAAGATGTCTCTTGGGGACCAATTTGCAAATCAGTGGGGATGCTGGTGACATGCACCTGCCTGCTCTTATTACCCAGCCCCTAAAGCACAGGCCTGCTTGGCAGAAGGTAATTTGAACATCGTGGGTTTGTGATGAATCAACAGGACAAAGTGGACTGATATGCACTAATTCTTCAAGTCCAAATTATCTGACCCCAGTGCTCTGAAAAAACAGAGGAAGAAAAAAGACTGAGAGAGAGACACACAAAGTGATGCAGAGGGAATAGCTAAATATGCACAGAAGTGTAATTTTATCAAAGGCCAGAGTATGAAATCAGATGGTTGTAGGGGTGGGATTTGGAAGGTGGGAACTCTCTTACCATTAAGGGGATGATGATAATCAATAACATATTGGTTCAGTCAGATGCCCATCTTCTGAGAACATTGATTTCAGGATTGAATTATATTTTATCCTATAGAAGATCTAGGAAAAATGCTGGCTAAAAATGATGTGGAAGCCAAATATTAAATTCTCCTATTCTCTATGAGTGGTAAGAAAGGTTTGCTTCCCCACCTGTTCCAGTATCCCTAAATTTTTGTGATACCTGGGAAGACCCATTTCCAGTGGCAATAAATATGACAAGTGTTACTGAGATAGATGAACATTGGAGATGTCACACAAGATTAATGTTGATATTATCCTTATTCACTTCGGTTCACTGTCTTGTTCCATTGAATTCCTTTTAAAAATGTTGGTGGATTTCAAGTAAATTTGAGCCAGGTATAGAAATTTCAGGGGCAATTAAATTCCTATTTGATTCTTAAAAGCCTGGTAGAGAAGAGAAATCCAAACTGATGTTTCCCATGGAAGTCTGGCAGAACTCCAGCCAGGACAAGGAATCAGGACATCCATTAAAAGACACTTTTCCCTATTTTCACTTCTCTCATAACAGGTTGCTCATACCAAGGGTATGAGTAGCGGTCCACAGTGACCTCTTTCTGCACATTATGTGGAACAGTCAGGAAGGTGTAATTAATGTGGGTAATTAAGGATATTTAATTTTTTTAAAAAAAAAGCCCAAACCTACATGGAATCCAGATGACCTTCTGAACACCAACATGATCACTGTTTATAGTGTTGTTTTTATTAATGTAGCTCAATTTGGGACCCAACTATTCTGGGCAATAATTCAACACTCAAAGCACAGACAGGCTGTAACCAAGACTCCTCATGAACTCAGTGGCTCTGCTCATGTGCTTCAAAGCTGATGGGTACCCTCTTAACTAATAACTCCCTTCTGAGATTGTGTTACTAACCCCTTTTGCAAATATAAGAGTTGTGTGACCATGGTTTGCTCAGGAGGATTAAAGAAAATGTTATATATACACCTTAAACTCTCTTCCTGCATATCTGCTTATCACCACTCAGAGACCAGCCATCTGTGAAGATAATTTTGAAGTGAGTGAGAAATATTTTAGCTTTATGAAGAATAGTTGATTCTTGTTGCTTGCTTTACATTTCTTTTGATCATAAAATGTCTGTGGCCAGAGTTTATTAAAAATATTCAGAATTCTGCATTCATAGATACCAAGCCTATTATTCACATATTGAAGTCTCTGAATTATCTCCCCATGAAATTTAGATACAGTCTTAGGGGTTTTTTTTTGTTCCCATTCAAACACTGGAACCACTGTGGTTCTTGGAGATTCTGTTTCCTTTCATGTTCTCAGATGAATAAGCCACTCTAAATCAGTGTTTGCTCTAAACCTGAAACCAAGGAGGGAAAGTCTCTTTCTGTGAGACAACATCAGCTCTGCAGTGTGGCAGCCAAATGCCATTAGATGTGCTCTGTGTACCTTCTCCCATTAAGCACTGCCAACAGAATGGAAATTATCTCCTCTGCTAATGGCTAAGACCTACTACTGGATGAAGACTTACATCCAAGTGACTCAAGAGTTCTTGGATTTTTTTTTTCCCCAGCCTTACCAGAGGAATGAAGGGATACCTTGGTCACAAGGCCATGCAAGTAGAGGATATGGATGTACAGATAGGACAGCAATTAACAGCCTAAATCTAGGATTCTGTTGTAATTTGAGGCCTTTTGGAGGATCCATCCTCATCTCAAACTCTATGCATTAGATACACTCAGCTGTTTAAGACACTTCATGGCTGGCCAGATATGCCACAGGACATGTGAGAAATGTGCCTTTTTGGAATAGCAGGTGGACAGAGGAATTAATCCCTTGCACCATCTACAATGACACCACACATAAGTGTTTAAGGCCACTGAATGCCATCCATTAGACCTGAGCAGGTCACTGTACCTGGATCTGGATCCAAAGCCAACTCCCTCAATGTGTGGCAGCTCATTTAGATGAACTTTGCTGAAGATTTTCACCAGTCTGTGGTTGGAAGATCTCAATGGGTGAAATGTGCCTGCTTTTTGTGGGTAGGGATGCCAGGAAAGTCTCACCTGATTCTGACATGAATTTTAGCTCCCTAAGCTCTCTAAAGGTGGCCAACTTCCAGGACTACAAAGATTTCTATTTTCTTTATAGACTAAACCCTAATAGAGTATATAATCTGATATATAACTATATGTATATAGGATATAATACCAATATTTTGGACAGGACAGATCTTATGCAACACAAACCATGGCAATATATTCCGGCCCTTTTGGCAGCTGGCAAGAGCAATGGTCCATAGTAACTGAAATTAAAGAGCACTGATAGAAACCCATGTTGTGTTTAGAACAACAGACTATGAGACTAAAGGATTTGCCTGTAAAATGGTGTAGAATGTGAGTGAAATCTCAGTGTTTCAGGAATTCAGATAGCAGGGTGATAAGCACAGCATAAAAATGGAACCAGATCAGAACAAAACATAGCTTTGCATGAATCCCTGAAGTCTCCTATTACACTTGCAAGCAAAACACATATTAAATTGCATTACAAAATTATCATTTGCAGTAAAAAGTGCCCAGTGAATTTGGCTGTTAGTTGTTCTATATGCACTACCATGTACCAATCTCCCTTATTTGATGAAAATAAAGAAAACATAACCTTTGAATCTCCTGGCATTTTTATTCTGTATCCTGCCACTGGGGCTACTTCTTTATTCATTTTTACCCCCCACCACAGAAGCAACAACAGTAAGCTTCTCCAATGAGAGCTATATAATTTTTTTCTCTTTTTTTGCTGTAGAAGGATTTTTCTCGTTTTCCTTCCATGAAGGTTGTAGTTATAGCTTAGTCCTTTCATACTAATGCTGGCACTTGTAATGTGTGTCCCCTGAATTTATGTGGATCTCAATGAACAACTGCACTGAAGCATCTCATAAGCTTCTATATTTTCATTTTAGATTTACTACTAGTAATTACATGCTGTGCATATAACAGAGGATCTAAAATCAATTGTGCGCTTTACATTTTACTGGGTACTTATTAATTTCAATATCTATCTCAATTTAATCGACATTCCATGAATAAGTAAATGTAGCTTTTTTTTCAGGATGCAGTGATAATCCATTAGTGACATTTATGAATACTTTTAAAATGACTGGTGATGCCATGAACTGAAAGGAATATGGAAATATGAAATGATTGATGAAGACACTCCATTTACGCCTTTGAGAGCTGACCTGTCACCTGAATTTGTTCCTTCCACTTTTTTGCATTATGAGCCCCAGAACAACATGTTCTTGAAGGGCATGAATGATGTTGCTCTGTCAGGCTGGGCAGTCCCCTCCTTTACATTCCCTTCTCCATGGCTGAAGAATTTTACTTGTGAGCCTTGCTGCTACAGGCGATGTCCAGCCCTGTGCATGCAGGACACTGGTGTCTAAGGGGAAACCATGATGGGCTTGTCACACCAGACAACTAATTGTCCCTTCTCTTCCAGTGTGTAGATTTAGGAGCAAGGGATCTGACTCCTCTAACATGTATACAGTGTGAAAATGTGTATCTTCTCAGGCTGCCTTCCCAATCACTGGTGAGAGAAAGAACTCTGGAAGGTGCTATTTACCTTTTCCATTTTAGACATCTGCTTATGATAAAAAGCATTTCATGTTGTGCTCCCCATGGGAGTGGGCTCCATGTTCCTTGACTTCAAAGAGAGCCTGTGCAGGTAAGTCAGATGTCTGTAAGTCTTTAACAGAGTCAGGAACTGAACCCATAAGTGCTGCAGAGGCACAAAAATCACTAATTTATACTTTCTTCCCATGCCAGTAATTAAGAGATACATGAAAGACATGACTAATACTTGTATTTCTAGTTAAGCTGTCACAGATGGCCTTAACTCTACCCTCTCTGCTCTCACACAAGGTCAATGATAGGATTTTTAACTTCTCTTTTCCAAAATCATCATTGCTCAGACTTTCACATGTTGTCACCAGGAGCAAGGGATGGAACCTGTGAATTTTGTGGTGGATGGAAATTTGAGCACTCAGATGCTGGAGTGGTTATTCTCAGCCAATTATTTATAATTTAGGGCTCTTATCTCTTGTGTGTTTGTATTTTCATTTTTCAAGCATTTGAACTCAGTTGCTTTAATGGCTGCAGAAAACTTGCCTCATGCATTCTGAGGTCTGGTCTCCCTAACGAAAATGGAGAAATGGCTGGCAACCCCAGCAAGTTCAGCTGAGGAATTATAAACTCACATCTCAATTAGTCACTCATTAACAAGCTGTCCTTGCCTCTCAGTTAGCAGAATTAACGTAAATCATTAGTTTCTATCAGCTGTGACCGTATTTCCCAACATATGTGGATGATACAAATTAGTTAAAAGGGAACTCAGCAATATGGAAGACAGTTTTGTTATCTTGTCAAGAGAAAGACAGTTTTTCCTGGGACATGTGAGAAAGCAGAGTCACACACCAATCAGGCCCCACTTCTGCTTGCAACAGATAAAAGACTGAGAGAAACATTAAATTTGTGGGTCCCAACCTTTGTCTGCATATTCCCCCATATCCTGCCCTGTTTGATGCCTCTTCCCAGTCAAAGTTTGGGGGATCTTCACTCAGGAGGCTGAGAGGTTGAGAGCAGCAGCATTTCAAACACAGCAGAGATAAAGCCCTGCTGCTGTCTCAGCTGCTGCCCCTTTTCCTGGGGTACCCCATGCACTGGAATAGAGGGATGGCAGAACATCTGGTGGCCTCAAGGCCAGATACAGGTGGCAGATTCCTGCCACACCTACTTCCTGGCATGAGAGAAACCACAGGGAATGTTGCATCCCCAAAATCATCACTGCCTGAGCCACACGGAATGTGCATGGGATAATCTCAGACACTGAAATGATTTATGTGTTCAAAAGTTCAAGGACCCAACTTGGAGTTCAATATGGGCAACGAAGATGAATCTCTCAAATCTAAATGATGCCTTGGACAACTTCTCATGAAAACTGCTTCCACACAGCCTGTCTCTGCCTCCCAGGCCTCAATCTCAGCTGAAGCAACTCAGTATTATCCTCAAAGAAACTGCAATCAAGAAAGTTTCACTCTAAACCAAGATGTCAAAGCCTGGCCATCCACAGGTAGTCTCCAGGTAATACCAGTGACCTTCTTGGAGTGTGACAAAGACCACTGTGGGACTGTGGGTAGCTGGGACACCATTTATTTCAATTTACTGCCTGGCTCCTGAAGATCAGGCACTGCATGACTCGCTTTTCAAGACAGCTTCTCTCCTTGACATTGTCCAGCGGGGCTTGCCATGAGGTTGTGCAAAAGGTGCTCTCTGAGGGTTTCATTTTAACCTTAATTCAGACAGAGAGACAGAGGTCTGTCCGTGACCCACTGAAGAAAGCTGGAGATACCCTTCATTGTAGAGGGAATTGAAAAGTGAAGAAGGAAAATAGGGACAATGGAGAAGGGTTTCAAACTGAAAGGAAGTAGGTTTAGATAACATATTAGAGAAGAAATTCTTCCCAGTGAGATTGATGAGGTCCTGGCACAGGTTGCCCAGAGAAGCTGTCGCTGCCCCATCCCTGGAAGTGTTAAAGGCCAGGTTGGATGGAGCTCTGAGAAACCTGGTCTAGTGGAAGGTGTCCCTACCCACGGCAGGGGGTTGGAACTGGAGGATGAGCCCAAGCCATTCTGGGATTCTATGATTCGGTGATTCTGTTATTCTGAGATATATATCTATATACATATAAATCTAACTATAGATACAGATACACACACATATTTCTGTGCTACAGGTCTGAAAAGTGAATGACACTGATTTAAAGTTGTCACTGTTGAGACTTGGAGCTGTCACTGACCAGGAAATTGTTTGCCACTCAGAGAAAGCAGAGTGACTTCTTATTTGAGAAACAGAGCATCAAAATGAGACCCTTCCCTGTGTATAATCAGTTTTTCTTTGTAAAGCAAATTTCTATTTCTGTCCTCCTGGTAGATCTGGAAGCCAACAGTATCACCAGATGTTGGACTTCATGATCCTTGTGGGTCCCTTCCAACTCTGGATCTTCTCTTTGATTCCATGATCTTCTCTTTTGGAGGTCTGACAAGTGGAACATTGTAAAATCCAGAGCAAAGATATAGAGCCAAGGGTCAGAACACAGGATACAAGATATCTGTTGCTCTCTGAGCTCTGGAAGTGCAATGGACACAAAACCCCAAGTCTTTGAGGGAGGGACTTTGCCATGGTCTGAGAGGTTGAAGTGGGAAGTTCCTGCTTTTCAAGCTTCCACATCTGTGCAACAGCACGTCACAATTGCCAGTGGAGAAAAAAGCTACAGGGGCATTGCAGAAGTGCCAGAGTGGAACCATTTCTGTTGGTGAACACCACACATTTGACCCTTTAGGACTTGCCACCAGTTTTCACCTTTCTAACTCCCTTCTAGGGCACAACCCCAACCCTTGGCTGTCATCAAGTTCAGTTTAGTTTGTACTGCTGAGAAACTTTGATCTGTGTCTGCTGACTACTGTGGAGAACAGAGTTTGGAGAGAAACTAAGCTCAGCTGCAGTATCAGCCAGCCAAGCCTCAACCTAAAGAATGTGGCAGGGGGTGATGAAAGATCTCTACAGCAGGACAGTGGAGGGAAGGCTGAGGAGGAAGGGAGTGGCTTTGAGAGGGTCAGCACTGTGGGACCAGCAAATCTTTGGAAATATTCTGATTTACAGGCTTGAGATTTTACAATGTCTTTTAGTTGCTCTTACCACTCTCACTTTGAAGAGCTTAGTGGATTTTTCCTTACAATCTTTCAGTGAAGGTTGTGGTGTTTGCCACTACCCCTATTCAACAGATGCAACAAGAGAGTCATTTTGTGATGGAGAGATTTAACTGAGATCACAAAATCCACTGAAGCCACGTCCAGAGATAGAAGTTGGCCTTTTTGCATCCCTTGGAAGTGGTTCCTTACAGCAGACCCTGGGGAATCACTTCTGAAAGTTGTAAGACTACATATTGAAGGCTTGCACAGAAATGTTCCTCAGAAAAGAGAGTTGCCACTAATAACTAAAGCATCTTTCACATCAATATATGCAGGGCTGAAGACAAGGGGATAATGCAAATGTCAGGGGTCCAGATTTTTTGCAAATATAAGATACTAATATAAGAATTCAGTGTAAAAATTATTTCTTTCCGGGCCAAACAGTAGGAATATTATTGACAAAAATCTTCCTGTTTGAAAGCTGGAAACTGATACATTTATGAGCAAGATAAAATGACTGATAACAGATTCAGTGGGTAAAGAGAACATTTCCCTTAGGAATTATTCCTGTTTCTGTGCATGCTTCCTTATTTTTTGCCTATTAGCACCCTGGTTTCTCTATTCTTAAAGCAAAAAATAAGAAAGAATTCTCAGAACCTTTTTGAAATGTATTGTGAATGGTAGGTATTAATTGCTGTCTATTTTTTTCATGTATCTTGCTGAATTTAGAAAGCCAGCTGAAATTCCAGAGGAAAAAAAAAAAGCACTTTCATATGTGTCCTGTACTTAAAAAAGGGGGGGAAATGGAGAATATTTCATTTAAATAAAATAGGATTTGTTTTTCCACTCAGCCTGAGGATGAGAAATAGAGAAATCTTCCTCTTGCTTCTGTGGGTGGTATGGGAAACCCAACACAGCAAGACTGAACACAGTTCTCAGCTTTGTGCATCTTTTCACTTAGCACTTCTAGGTGCCTTTTCCCCATGTGTGGAATTAGAAAAAACCCACCACCCTTTTCCTGATATATTTTATCTGTAAGCTCCTCTGGGCAAATATTTTTCTTCCTGCAGATATTCTGTAAGTAGGAAACCGGTGGAGTTGGTTCCCCAAACAGACATTTATAATCAAGAAATTTACCTTAGTCCATTATACAATTATTTGATTACATAATTCCAGTGTAAGTCAGTGGCAGGAAGGGTCTATGATGGATGAGTCAGGCTGTAGCTAAAACACACCAGTCTGTCCCCTTATGGTAGTACCAGCTCTCTCCCAGTCCAAGATGTCAGGCATGAAATGGGTGTTTATGGTTTGAAGATGAAGAGCAGAAAAAGCAAACCATCAATAAATGTGGAATGAATATGGAACAGCCTGGTTATGCTCCAAACTGATTTTAAGGTTTCATCTGCTTTTCAATGAATTACAAAGTCAAGTGACTCCAGCAGCAATCAGGAGTGACAAAGAGACACCATGTCACATCTGTCCGGAAAATCAAGGCCAGATTACACTTTATGACCACAGCATTCTTTTTTTTTTTTTTTCCCTAATGGAAAATGAATGTTTTCCCATAGTGTTTAGGTGCTGCTGGGACTCAGTTAACCCCCACAGGTGATGGGGGGTTCTGAATGTGACGGTTTCCTGCTGACACACCGTTTGCCTCTTGCCACACAGTGACTTATGTGGGGATTTACACTCATCAGTCCTGCCTCGTTTCACATTCATCTCTGGATGGAAGAGGGAGGGATTGCTCTGACAGGTTGATTTTGAAGTGCTCCCACAGCCTGGGCTGACACCCAGTTTCTGAGGTGATTTATACAGTAGCTTGGTGGCAGCTTGTTTATAATGCAATGTAGTCTAAAGTGACTCTGCTTGCATCTGAAAGTGAGCATTCATCCATCAACACACTCAGCCTCTGCTGTGGGGCTTCTCTATCCTGGTCACACACATTTTCAAAACTATTGAATTAGAATTAGGTAGAATGCCAAGTTTTCAGCTGAAAAAGTTCATTGCAAAGGACTTTGGTCCCTTAATCCTTCTGGAATTGCGTATCACCTGCTGGGGAAATCATTGGAATAATATTTTTAAAGTGTTTTAGGGTATCAAAGTGCCTTACCTTTGTACTAATTTCTCAGATGTGCTCCCAGTGAGAGACATAGAGTGATAGTGAGGAGGGACCTGACTCTCAGAAGTATTAAAATTTCTGCAAAGCCAAATGAATATTCAACATTTAAGTCCATACTACATATTTTTTCTTTTTTCTTTTTCTTTTCTTTTCTTTCTTTCTTTCTTTCTTTCTTTCTTTCTTTCTTTCTTTCTTTCTTTCTTTCTTTCTTTCT
>JAWWEV010000083.1:148392774-148423318 GCA_035583235.1 Hafferia zeledoni
TCTTTCTTTCTTTCTTTCTTTCTTTCTTTCTTTCTTTCTTTCTTTCTTTCTTTCTTTCTTTCTTTCTTTCTTTCTCCTTCTTTTCTTTCTCCTTTCTCATTCTTTCTCGTTCTTTCCTTTTCTTTCCTTCCATCTTTTCTTTCTTTTCTTTCTTCTTTCAAAGAAAGATAAAAACTGAATCAATACATCTGAGTATGAAGATTGTAAGGTTATTTCAAAATCAACCAAGTCAGCATGTGGCTGTTCTGCAAAAGCAACTGCCCAGTGTTTGCCATTTGTTTCAAGTAAATCATGAGCATTTTTGAACCAAGTCATTTCTAGGAAGACATTTTCATGACAGGACACTGTCCGAGCACTGAATGACTTAGAGTTAAAAAAAAATGAGCAAAGGAGATGGATTAAAAAATAAATAAATAAAAATTCTCACTATAAGAATGTGATATTGGAGCAAGTCCAGAGGAGGCCATGGAAATGATTAGAGGGATGGAACATCACCCCTATGAGGAAAGGCTGAGAGGACTGGGATTGTTCAGCCTGCAGAAAAGAAGGCTCTGAAGAGACCTTTCAGTAACTAAAGGGGCTACAAGAGACCTTGTGAGGGACATTTTACAAGGGCTTGTACTGGTAGAACGAGGGAGAATGTCTTTAAACTGACAAAGGGCAGGTATGGAAGAGCTATTAAGAAGAAATTCTTCCCTGTGAGGGTGGTGAGGCCCTGGCACGGGTTGCCCAGAAAAGCTGTGGCTTCCCCATCCATGGAAGTTTTCAAGGCCAAGCTGAATAGGGCTTTGAACAAGCTGATCTAGTGGAAGGTGTCCCTGCCCATGGCAAGGGGTTGGAGTGAGATGACCTTTTAGGTCTTTTCCAACAAAAACCATTCTATGATTCTGTGATTCTATAATTCTATGATTTCCATTCTATGACTCCTGCCCTACAAATGCTCATCTCAGCTGGGATAGGATGGGATGAACTTTCCCTTACAATGATCAAGATCTGTGTGTGGTTCCAAGCAGGAATTATAACAAACTCCTGTAATCCTCCCAGAGTTTATCATGAGCACTGAAGAACAGCAAGAGTCTTTTGAGTCTTTGGGATCAAAATGCTACTCCAGATTTAGCACTGAGCACACTGAAACTCCACATTTGAACTTACTCCTCCACATAAAAATTTGATGGTGAAAAGGAGAGAGGGTGCCTGGACAGTGGGAGACGAGTAGGGGGAAAATGTGCAGTATCTCAGTTTACTGAGAGTTGAGGATGGGAGAAAATATGGATTAAAGCAAAATTTTTTCTGACATTTGTGAAACGTTGAAGCTCTGTGTTGAGACAGGAACTAATTTACTGTGCCAGGTTCTAGTTAAGGCAGAATTACATCCTCTTAACTGCAGGGAGAAGAAAGTCACTTTTCATGCTTGTGCATCAAGGGTTTCAGACTTCTGTCAGTAAAAGCAGGAGCTTTGCCTCTCTCAGAGAGCTCATTTTACACACAGAGCTCTCCAGCTGGCACGTTGTACCTCCCTCCACTTTTACCTCAACAGGAGTAATCAGGGAAATATCCTTCTTCAGTTTGGTAGAGACCAAGACCTTTTGCAGACTATAAGAAAACCCTACTCAGAACCTTTCTGAGCACTGTAGTTGTTCAGGGGATTGATGATTCTTCCTTGCCAGAGGCTGCTCAGTTTGTCTGGAAGATGAGTGGAATTTTATCCTTTAACTTTCATATTATTAGCAAGAACAAATTGCCCATTCACACTTAAAAAAGATAGTTTAATCAGTTGTTGGCTAGGCAGGTAAAGCTAACCAAGGTTTCTGGATACCTTTCCCCACATAAACTCAGATCTGGTGGAATATGTGGTACAGTCATATTTTTCTCACTTCAGTGTTTCTGAATAAAATGTTATTAAACCCCTTGTATTTTTCCTCATTCTCCAAGGTGGGTAAGCCCAGGGACCTGTTTTAAAGTCCCACAGAAAAGAACTAGAAAAGATGGAAAAAAAAGAAAAAGCACCTCCCCACCAACACAGCAAGACAGTGAGGAAAAGTCAGGAACTTAAATTCAGGTGGCTAAAGATCAAAGTCAGGACCATGTATGGGAACATAAAAAATACTCCAACTGCTTGGAGAAAACACTGCCCGAATTGCAGTGAAAATTAAATCTCTCCCTTTTTCTTCCTTGTGGGTCTCTGAAGGGGCTGTTTCTGCTGCAGATTCTCCTCAGGCTCCATAACTCATCCTGTCCCTGGTCCCTGTGTGGACACAGCTGGGAGAAGCTGAGCTCAGTCCAGTCCCAGGGCAGAAAGGGCAGTTGTCACTGGGGATGAGCTTACAAGAAGACTTGCACAATTATCTTTGCCTTCATATCTCTTCTTGTTCACAAAGAACTTGCTGGAAAAATAATTTGTAATTTTTCTCCTGGCTGCTTGTGCTGTAATTATTAATCAATCTTCATTTTTATGTGACAATCTGTACTTGCTTCCTGACTAATATTTTAAATTGATATTGTGTTGTTTTGTAATTGTTAATAATGGTATTGGTATTTGGGCATGATGATTGTGATTAGAGGTAAAGGCAATTGCCCAATGGAAAATTATTAAACTAAAAATAGCAGCTTCATCAATTTCTATAATTTATGGTGACATCTTTGCAATGAATTCAGAAATGGATATTTTAGATTAAAACATAGGACTTGTATCCCACCATTTTGTCCAGCACAAACCTCCCATTATTGTCATAAAATCTGGAGAAATAGTTAAGTGCACTGTTTCAAGACCAGTTTATTGGTCATACTTTGGCTCACTGTTCCTGACTGATGTCTTTAATCATGTTTCTTCTTCAACAGAATAAAGTTCTAAAAGATCTGTCAGTAAAGAGTAGAAAACAGGAGTCCACACAGCTCGTGCTCCACCTTCTCTCAATTATTTTTACCACACTCGAGACCATCTCTGCAATACTCTGCATCGTGCAGTGCCATCTGGTGCCTGGCACACAAACTGCAAACAAACCTCTAACTAAAGTCTGCCCAGGACATCGGGCAAAGATCAGAATAACCACAGAATCATAGAGCAATTAGAGTTCAAAGGGACCTCCAAGATCCTCTAGTTCCAGCCCCCCTGTCGCAGGTAGAGACACCTTCCACTAGACCAGTTTGCTCCAAGTCCATCCAACCTGGCCTTGGACACTTCCAGGGATGGGGCAGCCACAGCTTCTCTGGGCAATCTGTTTCAGTGTCTCACCAGTGAAGAATTAATTCCTACTATCTAATCTAAACCTATTCTCAGTTTGAAGCCATTCCTTTTTGTCCTTCCAGTTTGCATCAAACTTGCCATGAAAAAGGAGAAAAGCTCAGCCCAGAGCTCAGGGCTCTAAATTAATTTTGCCTCCTGACACTTCAAAACTTTGTGGAAAACATGTCCTAACCATTGCAGACACTGTTTCAGTCTCTATGACTTATTCAACTGTAAATCTCAGAGATATCAGTGCTTCTCATTGTTTGTGTCAAAATTTCAGGAGCTTCAGACAGTCTATACGTGGGTGAGTCTTCAAGAGGCATTTTGAAGAGCCCTTCTATGTATTGTAGGAGAATGTACCTGAAGAAGAAAGGAGAGACATAATATTATAGAATCATTAACATTGGAAAAGACCTTCAAGATCATCAAGTCCCACCTCTGACTGAACAACACCATGCCCACTAAACCATGTTGCAAATTGCCACGTCTACTCATTTTTTGAACACTTCCAGGGATGGTGACCCCACTTCCCTGGGCAGACTGTCCCAATGCTTTAACACCCTTTCAGTAAAGAAAATTTTCCCAATATCCAACCTTGAAACATGCACACTTCTGAATACCGTTGAAATATTTAGAAACTAGCAGAGACATCTGGTTGTTCTTTACATTGTTGAGCAGTTCTACTGCAGCAATTAAGCAAAGACAAGGACCCCTTGGGACCTATTGCAGACACAGCCATATAAAGCAGAGTGTGCAGCTTTGGACCTTCTCAAAGGAGTTTGGAATGGAAATATTGAGACTTAATTGTAGACAAAGGCAAATCAGCAGCAGATCAGAGTGCACAGAATAAATGATGGAACACAGATAGGACAGGCAGAACTATTTAATCATCATTTGTATGTAAGGAAAAAAGTTTAGTCGATGTGTACTGGCAATCACATGTAGAAAGTTTTGGATATTCCAGATTTATGGTGTCTTTCATAACTCTCAGACTCTGAATTGCTACTCAGGCCCATTCCAGAGATCTGATTCTCTTGAAGATAATTCTTGTTCTCTCCTCCTTCTACTTCCATCTTTGTGTTTAATATTTTATAATAATTGACTGTGAGCAAATTTAATATTTCCCTCTGCCACTAGCAGAATATATTAAGCTTTCATTAAATGTGTCAATTAGTCATTTCTTTGCTTCATCAATATGCATTTGTCACCAGAGGCGTTCACTAAGCCAGACCAAAACACAACAAGGACACCAAATGTCTGGAGAGCCTTTCAGCCTTGCAGCTGTTTGGGCTTTTTCACATCCCCTGTAGGAAGCTTAAACAACATATTAGAGAAATTGGTTAATTAAAACATAATTCTGGGATACATGGCAATACATACTCAGCCTTGCTGTGTTACTTCTTGTTGGGTTAATAAATCATTGAAACTATGTAATTGTTTTCCTCAGCACGTGTGGAGTTGAAATGATTTTTGTGGTACATTTGTTGAGAAATATTGCAGCAGAATGTAACTTGCTTTCTTCAAATCCCAGGAACTTCAGTTTACAGGAACTGATCATGACTAAAAGAAATTATGAATCCCATTTGTTGTTGTTAATGATGCCAATTGGTTGGGCAGGGGGTTACGTTTAATTTCTTCATCAACTGCCTGTAACAGATTAGGAGATGCAATTACTGACACAATTGCCTCTTGACAGGAGAGGGTGGTCTGGCTTTTTTCACCTCCTCTTCAATCAGAAACATTCCTTAAGAATCCTCAGAATGCATAAGTAGCTTTTTATATGACACTTAAGGCTGGATAGCTCATGCACAATTTATCATCTCCAAAGCCCCCCCAGAACAAATGGGTAAATACAATGACCACCCACTGTTTTACAGATGACAGAAATGAAGGTTTAGAAGGCAAAACTAGGACCCTAAAGTTGTTTACCAATGAAGCAGGAAAGAGGGAGCAACTTACTTTTCTTGCTAAAAAGTAAATTCTAAAAAAATTTTAGCTTTCATGGTGACCATAATTATTAGTGGATGGATTGACTTCCACAAAGATTACAGCTTTCAAAATGTGCAAGGAGCAAAATAGATAAAACACGTAATTTTCACAGTTCCTCAAAGAAGTTTTATTCTTACTTTTAAGCCAAAAATGATGTTTTCATTTAGGAATTGATTATTTTCTTGTAGAAAGAAAGGAAAAGAGTTAAAAGCAGTCTGAACACAAAATGCCATATTCCAATTTTGATCAAAAAGAACATCTTGTTCATTCTGGCACAAGAATATGTCATTTCATTTAGATTTTGTTAAGAAGCAAAACACAACACAACAAAACATTTCTTATCCCTAAACATCATCTTGAAAATAGCATTTCATTATTTTTCTGCTTTTAACAACTCTTGTTCCATCACAAGGTTGCCAAATGACAGGCTCAATGTTTGCTGCTCACAGCTGAAACAACCGGCAGTTGTTCTTTCTATTGGAACCTTCTGCTGGCATCACAGAATCATGGAATCATGAAGGATGAGCCCAACCATTGGCCCAGCAATGCCAAGTCCACCACTAAACCATGTCCCTAAGCACCACATCTACACATTCTTGGAACATTTCCGGGGATGGTGATTCCACCACCTCTCTGGGCAGCCTGTGCCAATGTCTGCCCACCCTTTCAGTGGAGAAATTTTTCCTAATGTTTAATTGAAACCTCCTATGGGCAGAATTGAGGCCATTTCCTTTTGTCCTCTTGACCCACACCAGAGCAGGGGAATGCCCAAAACAAGGCTGTGATGCCGGGGGAAGCCCACACTGGAGCAGACTCCTGGCAGGCCCTGTGGAACCATGGACAGAGGAGCCCATGCTGGAGCAGGATTACTGGTAGGACTTGTGATCCCCTGGGGCTCCCACAGTGGAGCAGACTGTGCCTGAAGGGCTGCACCCTGTGGGGACAACTCCACCAGGGGAGTTCATGAAGACCTGCTGCCTGTGGGAAGGAGTCACAGTGGAGAAGCCAGTGGAGGATTGTTTCCCATGTGAGGTACCCGTGCTGGAACAGGGGAAGAGCTCCTCTTCCTGAGGATGAAGGAGCAGCAGAGACAGCAAGTGATGAACTGACTGTAACCCTATTCCCCAACTGCCTGCACTGCTGCAGGGGGGAGGTAGAGAATTGGAAATAAAGTTAAGCCCAGTAAGAAGGGAGGGGTGTGGGAAAGGTGTTTTTACTTCTCATCATCTTGCTCTGATTTTGATTGGTGACACACTGCATTAATTTCCCCAACGTGGGTCTGTTTTGCCTGTGATGATATTTCGTGAGTACTTTCCCTGTTCTTATCTCAACTCATAAGCTTTTGTTATATTTTTTGCCCCCTGTCCACTTGCAGAGGGGAGTGATAGAGTGGCTTTGGTGGGCACCTCCTTCCAGGCAGGGTCAACCCACCACAGTTCCCAACCTTCCATTTCCATCTATTTGACTCCATACAAGCTGACTGATTAGCAAAATAGGGCTGAGTCTGTGTTATTGCACACACAAGTGGCATGGAACAGACTCTCATCCCATGAGTGTGTCACTTGACCACAAAGCAGCCTTTTAACCATCAGCAATAGTAATGCAAAGCCATGGAAACTGCAGCCTGCTAAAGGAATAGCACAAGAGGCACTGTAAAAACATTAATTACTGAGCTGTTTTGCTGCTGTGATTCTTGACAGAAGGTTTTTGCCTGGGAATTGCCAGACAACTGTGGCTGTGGCAGGGACATGTGCTGATTCTCTGCTGACCTTATTAATTGACAATGATTTTAGTGGTGTGAGGGTTTTTTGATGTATTTCTTTCCAGATTCTTCTTTTTCCATTCTCCAAAATGATAGATACAGAACCAATCCCATAGACTGATGAATGCTGTAGAAATGCAGTGAGTGATGTTCATTTTGATAGATTTATTCTCAGGCACTATTTTTCTGAACTCGTATTTAAAAATCATCAATTAAAACCTGCTCTGCTCAGGGAGCCCAGGTGGAGTGTGGTGAGTTCATACTCCAGCCATGTATAAGAAGTTGCAAGATGAGAAAAATGGTCCATAGATGAGCAGTGGCTTTGTGTGGACAGCAGTTATAACAACCTCTCAGCAGCCAAGCACAACAGAGCTTGTACAAAATATAAACCACTATAAAAATACCTCATTACTGTGCCCCAGATTACTGAAGAAAAGGAGACCTTGGAGCATTTGTCCACTCCTCCCATATAAAAGGTGGACTCTGGTTGTCATTTACTCCTTTCTTTCCTTTGGGCATCACTTTTCTTTTTTTTATAAGCTCTTTGTCAGAAGTGTCAGTCAAAACAGTTTCAGTATCACTTTGATTTTATGTAACCCTTGCCTCCAGTTTCCACTGGGAAATTAAAGAAGGACCATGGGGTAAGGCAATGCCTGTTACAGGATGAGTGGTGGGAGAATTCCCAATGTGAAGCCTTCACCTTGAGCATGCAGAGGTCTGTGGGAGACACTATTGCATTACACTTTATTATACAGTTTCAGAAGAACAACAAAAGTTTTTCGGAGATGAGGGAAATTCAGCCAATAGTGTTTGGGTTAGGCTACATTTCCCAAAACAAAGAGAACCTTCATTTCTGTGTTGTAAAAATGAGCCATTGTAGTGTTTCTTTAGAAATCATGCTTTTTTTTTTTTTTTTTTTTTTTAATGTGAAAATATACCAAAAGAAAAATGAAGAGATAGAAAGGAAGGAAGGAAAGAAGAAAGGAAGGAGCTAAATGAGAAGGTGAAAAGTTTCAAAGAGGATTCAGTGACCTGGAAGCTTGATTGTGGATGAACCAAGAATTAAAGAAAGACAAATCAGGTAGTTTTTCTGTCCACTGTTCCTTATTCTTCATGAGATTCAACAAATTGCCTTTTCTCTTCTGTTTCATCTGTCATGCCACCATATCTGCATTATCCTGTGTTCTTGACCAAGGATCATGACATTATTCCCCTTCCAGCACCATACTGTGGGGATCCAGAGAAGGACAGAGAGCTCAGTCTGCTACAAAAGAAGACTCTGTGCATGACTGGTTAACAAACTTCTGGCTCCAGACCAGCACCCACTCTTCTCCCCAGTGTAATGGAGGGAGCCACCAAAGCATCTGATATCCAATATCAGCATATGATCTGTCATTTAGCATCCCACTCACTGGAGTTTCAGGAAGCTGAGAGGCATTTCCAGCTCTTCATCATGCTCAAAAATAGGTGCTAAAACTGTAGTAAGGATATTGCAAGGTCAAGGGAAATAGACCATGAAATGGCTGGTTTTGGGTCTGGAAGTCTGGAGGAGGGGTCATAGCTTGATCCTGAAACAGGATGCATAAAGCATATTGGAAGATCCTCCAGACCCATCAGCAGGAAAACACTTGAAACATTAATACACTTCTATTTTCTCCTTGTCAATGTGGGTTTAGTAAAACCAACAGCATGGGGTGTGGACCTCCATCTGTAGTGTGTAGTAAGGGGGTGTTGCACATTGGACAAACATAGTGATTTATTTCCAAAAGGAGAGAGATGCCACAGATCCTTGTGCTCTCAGGGACTCTAATTTATTGTCTAATTAAGCACTTGCTGCCAAATTGTCCATCCTGTCGTTTTTAATTCCTGGTCTAATATTCCAGACAACAGAACACTTAAGGAGGCCACCTTCCACAAGAGAGGCTTAAATGAAGAAAGATGTTAATGAGTGTTGCCTAATCAAAGTCAATAGGCTATCAGGAGCAATTATTCTTTAGCAGGTCTGTTCTTCTGACACCATGCAATGTGTATGAATCTGCAAAGGTCTGTTGACACCTCATCCCATTGCTGTAAAGGCAGAAGGCAAGGCCAGCAACTCAAAACTGAGAGAAACCCTTGGGAAGACATCCAGGCAGCAGGGACAAACAGGACATGTTTCTATTTAGCCTAAAACTAGATTTTCTTCCTTCAAAAAATCTTATTTAGAATAAATGCTGAGTGGTCCTGAGACGAGGGAGAGCTTAGGACATAATGTCTTAGACTATCAAGCGCTCTCACTGTCTTATATTTTTTTCCATTGCCTGATTCATCTTAGATGGGGACATGGGACCACACTGCTGGCAAAATGGGGCCTTGTATTGAGCTTTACAGAATCACAGTTCTTCTGTAGGTCTGCTCTAGAAGTCTCACAGAGGAATTTAAAATAGGCAGAAATTTAGACTGACACTCTTGATAGGAGTCACAGCTTGGTTCTGACACAAGTGAGATGTTTGTCTGGGTTTGCTCTTGCTGGAGTGCCACCCACACCCCACTGGGAAGAGCCTCTTTCTGTCTTCTTGGCGACCTCCCCATAGGTACTGACATGTGCTTTTAGGTTCCTTCAAAGTCTTTATTTCCACAGGGTAAACAAACCCATTTGCTCCACCCTCTCCTCACACAGCACGTGACCACCATCTTGTCCTTCAAGTGGCTGGAAATGGAGATGAGTTTTTGCTCTGTAACTGCACCAGAAAATAAGGTGTGGCTGACCATCTTGTAGTTCTCTGCATTCTCCTTCTTGCCTGTTTTGAAGATAGATATTCTTTTCTGCAGAAATCAGTGGGATTGATAGCCCCTTGTCTTGGCTTTCCCGTCCCTTTGTCCAATGTCTGTATGGATATTTGGATTGCGTTTGCATGGCATGGTTGTCCCACTTTGAGACAATTTGGTGGGGTGGAGACCTTGGATGGAAGTCTCCTTCCTCGGATTCAATACCCATGGATTTCTCCAATAGAGAGAGACCAAATACACCTGGATGTAAGTGAAAAAAACCCAAACCCCTTTACCAAGAAACAATGCTAAACAACAATAACTGATAAAACTGAGATAAACTAGCCAGTGAAGAGAAACTTCCCAAGCCCCCAGCCACCAGACCAAATGAGATGACTGACACAGAAAAATTCTGGAAGAAATGGTATAGAGGATCAGTGCTGGCACAGGCAGTCAGAGCAGGGCTGTGGACCCCCAGGGGACTGGAAGCACTCACAGGACACCTGCTGGATCCAGCAATGAGTCCTGGTCACTGCAACTCTGATGCTCACTGTTCAAAAAGATGATCATAGTCCTGATCCAAGGTAGTGGTAGAAATCCTGTGGAGAGAGGGAAGGAGACCCTCAGTGATAACTGAAGTCTGAGTGGAGTCCTTTGTTGGTCTCAGGATAGGCAGGGATGCCTCCAGTACCTGCCCTAGGATGGGGAGTTCTTCACTGGATTATTAATAGAGGATTACAGGACATTTCAGCAGTCTTTGACACCTTCTAAGATGTTACAGCTGCCTGTTACACCAACACAGGTGGATCCACTTATGGCCGTCAGAAGAGATGAGTATCTTCAGGTCATGTGTGTGAATTGTCCTGATGCCTCCCCATGGGAGTTATCACAGATGAGTCACTTGTGTAAGGACAAAGAAACAACACCGAGCTCATAGCCTGAGGTGGCAGGTGTACACATTCTCAACACCTGGATTGTATGAGTCATCAGCATTCTATTTGTGGGTATGTTCTTCTCCTAGGACAATAGTACCACCCTTAAGTTCCCACACAGTGTAAATTATTTGGCATATTTTGGGAAAATAGAAAAGAAAAGGTGGATACCAGAACCTTTGTGTGACCCAGAATACACAGTTTTGGTTGAAGGGGAGCTACAGTGGTATTTTCTGTGAGAACCTACTAGAAGCTTCCTCTACATCTGATGGAGAAAATGCTAGTGGTCCCAAGACCACCAGCCAAGGCTGAGCCCCTTAGTGACAGTGGCAGCACCTCTGGAATAATATATGTAAAAAGGTGGAAAAAAGCCCTGCACAACTGCAGCTGAAGAGAGGAGTGAGAATACATGAGAGAAACAACTCCGCAGTGAACCAGGTCAGTGAGGAAGGACAGGAAGAAGGTGCTCCAGGTGCCAGAGCAGAGCTGGCCCTGCAGCCTGAGGTGAGGCAGCTGTGCCCCTGCAGCCCATGGAAGTCCATGGGGGAGCAGAGATCCACCTGCAGCCCATGGAGGACTCTGTGTCAGAGCAGGGGGTTGCCCAAGAGGGGCTGTGATCCCATGGGAAGCCTGAGCTGGAGCAGGGCCCTGGCAGGACCTGTGGGCAATGGAGAGAGGAGCCCATGGTGGAGCAGGTTTGCTGGCATGTCTTGTGAATGTGTGGTGGAACTGTGCTCCTGAAGGACTGAACCTGTGGAAAGGGTCATGCTAGAGCATGGTAGAACTAACACCCATGGAGAGGACTCATGTTGGAGAAGCTCATGGAGAACTGTCTCCCATGAGAGGGACCCCACGCTGAAGGAGGTGGAAGAGGATGAGGAGTTCTGCCTCTGAAGAGAAAGGAGCAGCAGAGACAACATGCAATGAACAGACCATAAGCCATATTTTCCATTCCCCTCTGTGCCCGTGAGGTGGGGGAAGGTAGAGACATCAGGGGTGAGGTTGAGTCTGGGAAGAAGGGAGGGATGGGATGAAGGTGTTTTTAAGCTTTGGTTTCATTTTTCATTATACTACCCTGATCTTATAGATAAAAAATTAAATTAATTTCCCCAAGTCAAGCCTATTTTGCCAATTATGACAATTGGCGACTGATCTCTTCCTGTTTTTATCTCAACCCACAAGCCTTCTGTTATATCATCTCTCTCCTGTCCAGCTGAGGAGGAGAGTGATAGAGCAGCTTTGGTGGGTACCTGCCATCCAGCCAGGGTCAGCCCAGCCCAGAACTGTACCCAGGATGTCAGCAAATGTATGTTCAATTCCTGTGCCTCTTGATGCTGGTTATCCATTCTGAAAACCTCCTCACAGACATCTCCCACCTGAACAGGAAAGTCTGGCAAGCTCATGGCCATGGTCTCACTTTTCTTTGGATCCAACAAGTCACAGTAGTAGGAAAAAAAGTTTGCAGTGCCTACGAACTGTTTCCAAATTCAAGGACAGCACAGCTGCAGGGAACTACCTACATATCAGGTTTTTGTGAGGCATTCATCTCTGTGTCTCTTATTCATTCCTCCCTCCCTATTTAGCTTTTGCTATTTTATCCCTCAAATCAGTGAAATAATGCTTCCTGTCTCTGTTTGGTTTGACAAGCCAGCATGAAAGCAGGGAATATGTAGATGTGGTGTATGCTGTTATTGGCACCCTTGGATAAATCCAGCAATATCCCAGGACAGAATTTATATCCCCATTTTAAGCAATCCCTATTCATAGCACCTCTTACCAGTTGTTGCCTGTAGATTTTTTTTGTCAAAAGGATAAGGAAAGACACACATATTTGTGTCTGTGTGTGAATGTGCACATAAGTACATGTTATTTATCAGGATTTTCTTTCTTGTAATTTTCTTTCCTTCATTTGCCTGAGAACAATTCGTTATATAATAAATTTCCCTCACTACTTCTATTATTCTTTGTGACTTTCCCAATCAAAAAGTTCTGTTTCGGTTTCTTTTTCATCTTCTATAAGAAGCATCAGAAAAAGTCAATGCCACCATTACCTTCCTCACTAGTGGCATAAAAGGGCTTTTTGAAACAATGCTTTCTTTTGCTGAAAATTTTGGACATCCCTTTAGTTTGGCAGTTTCTGGAGTTTCTGGAGTTTCTTGATGTTCTGTTTCTGGAGTAGAACTCTGCATTAACTCGCAGACCCATGTGTGTAGATCCCTGTTTTATGAGTGTAAGATTTCAGATTATGATGTTCTGTCCTACTCTAGTCCCTATATAGCTATAGCACAGCAGAACCTTGACTTTGGGTGGCATTACTGTAACAGAGACTTTTGTTCCCAACTGAGTCTTTGTTCTACTCTTTGTCTTCTCTGTTTTAGTGCAAGCTCCTTGTGTACAGTAAAGGAGCTTATCAAACAACACTTGACTTGCCTACCTTGGGGACAACAAGGTGCTATTGAATGAAAAATAGATTTTCACAGGGAATTTGTTTTACCTTTTTTTGGGTCAAGTAGAAAAAAAATCAAAACAACTTTTCACTCAGGCCTGAGAGAAACCAGCTCTAAGGACTTGCAAAGGGATTAACTGGGGAATTGTAGAGGTCAAACGAGAAGAAGAGATGCTGTGAGATTGAAGCTGTAATAACCAGAGGAAGGATATTATGTGAATTGGCAGGAACCTTTTCCTTCAGGCCAACCTGCCACTCATTGCAGGTTTGGTAGCTGAGTGCTCTGGATGGGTGAGAGACATTCGATTGAGGCCTTGTCTGGGCATCCAAACCAGCCTTTTTGCAAACATGTTTCCAAAGACACCTGTGGAGTTCAGATGTGTCCTCCTCACTCCTTTTGCGTGACTACTGCTCACAGGTGCAATGAGCAGACATGGTGTCCCAGCCCTACAGTGCATAAAGGGATGGAAGGACAGGGGATGGAACCAGTTCTGAGTTGTGCACCTTCCTGGCATCTTCCTGAATTTCTAACCTGTCTTTAATGCTGTATTTTTCAAAGCTGTGTGGGAAGGCATTTATGTTTCCCCAACTCTGGGTGCTTACAATGTGCCCATTACATCAGCCTTAGTTACTCAGGCTGCTGTGCCAGTCAGTGGGCAACCAATTAACATACTGAGTGGAGTTAGGCTTAGTTCAGTTTGCCAAAGAGTGTGACAATGTTAGGAGAAGTTGTGATGTCACTCACTCTAGTGGATCTCTTGCTGTCTGACTTCTCCAGAGGGAGATGCCAACACTGCAGACCACTGCATTTAATCAGCTCAGTCACAGCTTTCATGATGAATACACATCGAGGTTTGATTTAGAAGGCAATGAAGATATGAATTCAGCTGGAAAAGCCAGATGAATTTTCCTGATACTTGGCTAAACACTCATGAGAAGGATTTTCTTCACTTTATTGTCAAGTTGTGCTGGAAGCCCAAGAAGCTTTGCTCCTGCTGTGCAGTCCCTGGAGGAAAAAGAAATCCTTTTAGTGTGCTGAGAAAACCCACCTTTTTTGCCAACGCTTTTTGGTCTGACTGTCTCTTTTTCTTCACCCTCCAGACGCAGCAGCTGGTACAGGGATGCCTAAATTGCCACTAGACTTTGAAGTTTCTTGTTGACTGTATTACAGAGACAGGGAATGCTGCAGGCATTATAAATGATCAGTATTGAGAACTACATATTTTCCCTTGATATTTTTACCTAAATGGTGTTCTTGAGGATAGGCACAACAGATAATATTTTGTTCTCTTCCTCTCATGGCTGAAATGATGCTACAAAAACTTCCAAGAAATAGCATAATATGAATCTTAGAAAACAACCAGAGTGCATGAAAGAACTGTGAAAATAGGTGCATTAGGAGTTGAGATACTCAGGAAAGAAAAGCTGCTAAAGAAAGCCCCAAAGAAGAGAGGAGGTGACTCAACTAAAATTATGGTACAATCTTTGTTTTCTTCTGGAACATAAATGCCTAACAGGGAGAAAATTAGAGTTATTAGTTTAATTTGCTTTTGGTTTTAATTATCCAGAGGAAATTCTTTTGTGCTAATAGATTATTTTCATTCAAGGCTGCTATAATAATTCACATAAGTTTTAAGTATTAAAAAGTGATGTTGTGAATGAGATAATCAGAAATATTAATAGGGCCATGAAAAAGCAAGGAGGAAAGCCCCAAGACACAACAAAGGGACACTGGGGAAGCAAAGCAAGTGCATGGAATTCTACAGAAAGTGTAGGAAGGGAATTACAAGCAGTTGGCTTAAAACTGAGCATGTGTAGCAATCATATTTAAAAAAAAAACAAAACAACCTCTTTCCTTTTCACTGTCTTTCTCCCCTACACTTTGAATCACTTGGCCTTTAAAACTTGGTTCCATCCAGACCTTGGGATGAATTTCTATAGATGTAAGAATGGGACCTTCACCTACTTCATGTCTTTGCAGTGGGTTCAGTGACATTCTGAGCCAGACCTCCTCCAGGAACTTGGCAAGATGTAAATACAGGGATAATTAGCTGATAGCCAGGTCTGATAGCTCAGGTGTTAATAAACTCTGTGCTGACACAGTTTTGCTGCTTCCAGTCTGGAGTTAATTGGCCAGACCTTTCTCAGCGTCCTTTGGATCCTCAAGCTTAGACATCTTTGCAGGGAAAATTGCTGGATGATAAGGATCTATTCTTTCTTTTATTTTTTTTCCCAGGAAATATCAGAGTGTAAGTCATGCCAGACTGGCCTTAAGGCAGTGGTGGGGTTGTGCTGTGCCCTGTCTCTCATATTATAGTGAGAACTGGACAATTCAGAGGAAAGTATGAGAATCAGAGATACAGATTTCCTCCCACTCCACAGACTAGGCACTGGCCTCATTTATACTCTTGATTCATGGACATTAAGTATGATGGCTTTTGCTCATTAATTGAGAGACTCCTTGAGTGCCTCCCAGAGTGCTGCAAAGACAGTAAAAAACGAATTACTTTTGTAAATCAGTGTAGAGGAATTTGTGATCTCAACTGACTCTGCAGGTTGAGCAAAAGGACCTTCTGACACTCTTCTCCTGACTGAAAAGTGTCACTCTGTGATTCTCCACACAATAAGAGGGTAAAAGATGGAGAAGGGATGGGGGGGACAGTCCTTGTGTGAGGATGGGGTTATAAAGGCCTGAGAGAAAGCAGAAGAGAGGAGCAAAAGAAGTATGAGAATCTTCAGAGCCTGAAAGAAACTTAAAAGACAGGTAGATATCTTAGGGACATTGTGAAGTGGTGGCTTGGCAATATTTGTTTTATGGTTTGACTCAATTATCTTAAAAGTCTTTTGCAATCCAAATCATTTTTTGATTCTAAGGTGCTACAGAGAGAAGCATTTGGAATTTAGCAGCTCAGCAGTTCATCTTCAATGCCTAGGGGTCCTGTTCTCAGTTGGACTTCATTCTTTAAGTCTTCTTAGGTGACAGAAGCTGATCTTTCCCTCTTTGGGTCATGATTGTTCTCTTTCTAAGGAACAGCAACAGTGTAAAGCTTGTACCTTATTTGTTGGACTCAGATCCAATACCTTAATTGATTAAGGAAAGAGGGGTCAGGAGAAGGGTGTAAGTGTCAGTCCAGAGATAGAAATGGATGTTGCCATATCTAAAACTAAAAAAACCCTAAAACTCTGTATCTGGAGATTTAAAAATCCTATTTTTAAGATATGGTTGGGAAAATTCTTTCATGTGCACTTACAAGTGGATGCCCAGTATAAGAAAGAGGAGAAGAATTGAAAGCCATAAAGCTGGGATGGGATTGTCCCTGGATTCTTCATTTTTAGCAAATCCTCAGTGAGATCTCTTTTTCACCATGGGTTTTTGCAGACCACTCTTGAGCAGTGCTAAATGAAGATCCTGGCTCAAGAAGTCTCTTCCTCAGTCTCTTATGGAAGGAAAGCAGGTTTTGTGGCAAAGTCATGCTATGTTTGTGGAGTCATACAAAATCCTAACTTTATCTGAAAGCCTCATTTGGAAAAACATCAGCTTGCCTTTCAGCAGCACTGATGGGGTACAAGCAGTCTTTTAGACCTCTCCTGACAAGAGGAGGAGAGCAGATTTTTCAGGTCCAAACCCAATTCCTCTGCAATCACTGACATGGCAGCTCTGTAATAATTGAAATGATGGCTGAAACACATTATGCCATGAAAATGTCACTCATTACACTCAACCAACTTCAATTTTGAGCCTTGTTCTCATGATGTACCAGGGTAATGCTCTGCTGTGAAGAGCAAACAGTGCCATTACCTCCTGGGTGACAATGAGAACAAAATGAATACAGGCTGAAATATGAAGTGCCATTATAGGAAATTGGTTGGTTATTAGCCTGTATTTCCTAGTGCAGTTACAGAGCTCAGTTCTGCACAAAAACAAAACCCAGAAACACAGTTCATGGCTCCATTTTCAGATGCATTTGGCAGCTCTTGGCACCCCTGTAATCGGCAGTGGAGCCCCTGTGGACCTCCAGCCTTGGACTTCCTTGGCAATAACTTGACTGCTCCGCAGGCAGTCGCTTGACTTTGATTTATGTGCCTCTGGTTCAATTCTTAACTTTGTATAATAAACACTATTTTTTTGCAAAGCTGAAAAGAAGGTCCCTCTTTCAGAAGTTTATGGGGACAAAGAGTATTTCTCACTGTGTACCAAGTGCAACAGGCATTGATCTCAGGTGGCGACTTACTTTGATACAGTAATTAACAAAACAGTAATGATATTTCATTTGTGCCCAGATCTGTGAGCAGGTTTCCATGGCAACAGTCCATGCACAAGCTTCTTGCCTGTAGCAAATGTGAAGTTATCTGAATCATTCACATTCCTTTAAAGACAGAGAACTGCTGTAACTCAAATTAACTCGGATTTACTGCAAGATGAAAGTACACAGAGGGGCAGCTACCTCAGGCCAGCTGATACGCTGAAACTTTTTACCCTGTGTTAACTCACTGGTGTGTTTGAACCCTCCATGCTACTACAGGAGCTTTTATCTCAGAATCATAGAATAGTTTCACTTGGAAGGGACCTTTAAAGGTCATCTGGTCCAACATTCAAATATTGGAAACATTTGTATTTGCACTAAATTTATTTTTCCTCTCCAGCCATTTTCAGCCAACAGAAACCATACTCATTTTGCACTGGGATAACATCTACACCAGGTCTTCATTTTTATAGTTCTGAGAGGGAAGAATTTTTGACTTCTTCAGCAGCTATAATGAATGAGCAGACAATGGGAAAAAGGCAGAATAAATAGTAGGAGGAACTGTCTGCTGCTTCATCATCTCATTGCTCTTCTGGGAACTGAGGTCTCCCTAGAGAGACGGTCACACTGACCTGTGGTTGGCTGGGCTGGAGCTGTCACTGGAGACCTAGTCTGAAAGCATGGCTGAGTATGTAAGGACTCAGTGAAGTAGGATTGTTTCATTTGAATGTGTGGAGGGAGACAGGAAATAGGCAAAGAATTGATATTTACAGAGGAAAAATGGGTGGACTGGACCAGAGGACCGTTCATAAAACCTCTCCACCCACTGTTGTTGACCCACTGCAAGAACAAAGAAGAATGAGAGACTGATGATCTACTCCACCTCCTCCAACCTGACCTTTATCTCCCATAACCGTGCTCAAGCGATAACCACCAGTGGAGGACCTAATGGATGTGTCTGGTTATGATGGCTGCATCCAATTCAGAGTGGATTTGGGGGGGAGACAGATACCAACACAACAGCAAAGGATTAATCTGAACCCAGTCATAGTGCTGGCAAAGGTCTGGCTCAAGCCAAGTGTGGAAGTAAAGCACTTCTGTAGACAGTATGCAAATATCACTGTAAGCCAAATATTTTACTCCATAAATTGATGGCCTTTTGAGTTCTCCTGCATATCAACAGGCTGCACATCATGGTCTTCCCTTGAGCAGCGACTCATCTCAAGATTTCTCCTTGATGCTGAGAGAATTCTTATTGTGTGAGAAAATAACAGCATTGAAACTTAGAAACCTTAGCTAAGTGATGTGAAGGTTTGATTATGCACATGGAATCCTTTAGACATAAACAACTGACCCTGTTTGGAGGCAAAAGGTCCTTTCTGAACCTCCTAAGTTAGTGGAAGGGTGTCTCTGACAGTTTGGTCTGACCCCTGTCCTCTGTGCAGTAAACAATCAATCAAGTGTACCTTGCCAGCAAATCTTGTTAAACCACTGGCACGTTTACTACCACTGTTAAACCACTGGTTTATACCAATAAAGATGTTGCTACTTCTCTGTTACAAGTGAAGTGCATCACAACATCCACGACAAGGACACAGGACCACATGCAGCTTGATCCTTCCTGGTTGCTGCTCCTCATATTTCTCATCTGCCAAAACAGATATTACTTGTGAGCAGAGGGCAAGGCAGTTCTAAGAGAGAAAGTTTGGGATGGAGAGAAAAATTCTAGGCCCAAAGTTTTTTATAATTTATTTTTTGTATCAGTGAGTATCTTAATAGTCAAAGAAGCAAAAGCCTTCTGGAGCAAAAGAGAAGTTTTAATTATCATGCAAGTCTTTTAGGTTTGTTCTTTTAAATGCATGAAAAAATGTCTCAGCAGATCAAGAGACAGACAATATCAATAATCACTTGCTTTCCCTTCTAGTGGGAAATTGTGGTGAATTAATCTTTAAAAAGCTTCACCACCAATTTTTAAGGGAAAAACTCAGTAAATATTTTATTCCAGTGATTTTTTTCTTGAATTCATACAGCTTTATAGGCTAAAACTTTGGATTGACTTTATATGTAAGGCCTTTAAGGACCTGATTCTTTGGGCAAATCCATCCTGCAGAGATGTGAAACATATTGAACTAACTGGTATATCAACAAAAATCATAACTGGGACCTGCTCTGGGATAGAATAACAGACTTGGGTTATCTAATATTCTTTGCTGGTATCTAAAATAAAAACATGGGCTTAACATCTTGGCAACTTGATGGAAGACGGTTCTTTGGCCTCTCCTAAATGTAAGGACATCTTCAGCTAAGTATTGAATTTAAAGATAGATATAGGAGAGATCAGAGTGGGACTTCTGAGACTATAAGTTGATTTCTAGTCTGTGAACTGTGGCTGCCATTCTTACACCACTGTTGTCCCAATGTTTTAGTTCAGATCACTCTTAGGGACAAGGTACTGGGGTAGAGGGATAATGGACCCAAACTGTTGGACTCCTTCTTCATCCATGCAAAGTCTGGAAACACGACCTGCCAAATTTGGGCCTGAAGAAGATCCATATGGAAGAACCCCTAAAAAAATCCCAGAGAGGTGAGTTATTCAGAAGCTCCATCATTCTTTGCTTTTCAGATCTAAAAATGCTTTTATATAAAAGTCTTCAAACTCCTTTTTGTGCTAAACACACAAATGGAAATCTCACTGCACTACACACATTATATCACTAAAACAAATATTGTTGTCTTTAATATTTAAAGAGATTTTTGAAACAGCCACAGAGGATGAAAAATACAAGCCAGCAAAAGCATTCTGTGTCTCAGCACCCTGCAGAGGAGCATTTCAGTTCTCCTGCTTTAATTTCTTTAGCTCTCAAGGAATTCCAAGGTCTCTGAAATGGCATGCTGGGCAGGGAAACAGAGCTGTTGTCCCCAGGGTTTCTCTGGCTCTTTATTATTCACCGTCACAGGAATTTTTGTTCAGTGTAGGCTGAGGTTCTGCATCACATACTCCTCAAAGCTGTTGGAGTAGCAAATGCACTACACCCAGTGTATCCCAGACACCATCAGGCACTAATACCTGGGACAGGGACATGGGATTTCTTTAATTCGCTCTGTGCTGCCAGAGTCGAGTTCAGTATGTGTGGAAGTTAATTGGGAGCTTTGCTGTTGGCCTTTTTGGGATGTGGAAGATTGGTATGAGCTGAGACTTTCACATGAGGTTCCTCACCTCAACCCTTTCTCAGAGCTGTGTGGCTGATCCTGCCAGATCTGGCCCCGTGCCATGCACCAAACAAGAAGCCTGTGCTCCAAACACCCACCCTTCCAGGTGGATTCCATGGGACACTCAAATTTTATGCCTGTTGGATCATACAGGTGGATGATGAATTAGAAAGTTATGAAGGAAGCACATGGGCTAATTCTTAAACAGTGGATGCCAGGAGAAGTCCATAGTGATACTGAGTGGAACTGGTCCCAGTTACTAGGGCCAGAAATGTGAGCAAAAGAGCAATCACTAGTTTTCTGTTGGGTGCTTTTAATTCCTTTAATGTTGCTTGTGATAAAGTGAGGGAGAGAAAAACCATTTTCAAGTGTGGAGAGGGATTTTTTGCAAGGGCATGTACTGATAGGGCAGGAGGGAAGAGGAAAGATTTAGGTTGCATATTATTATTTATTATCTTTACTGTGAGGGTGGTGAGGCCCTGGAACAGGTTGCCCAGAGAAGCTGTGGCTGCCCCATCCTTGGAAGTGTTTAAAGCCAGGTTGAACAGGGCTTGGAGCATTCTAGTCTAATGGAAGGTGTTCATGTCCATGGCATGGGCGTTGGAATGAGATGATCTCTAAGGTCGCTTCCAACCCAAACCATTCTATGATTCTGAATACATGAACTCTAAGAGCTTCTACCATCATGAAAACAGTCTGTCACTTTGAAGACTAATAAAATTAGGAATACCCACATGGCTCCTCTTCATGGATCCATAGATGTCTATATTTGTGCTTAGACATTTTTGAATTCTGTATTTCTGGATTAATATTCTAAGATCTATTTTTTCTCCTGCAGCTATCCCAGTGTAAAACTTGAGTCATACTGTGATTAATCAGACACTTTCTGTGCACAACATGCACAACTAAATATACTGCAGGTCATAGTCAGTGGGCTTAGGGTTCCAGTGCAATGTCCATTGAAAGCAGAATTCAGATGCCTTTGCTTCCTCAGCCTATTCCACCAATTATTGCATTTCATTGTGACAGTCCTTCCTAAGTGTCATTTTGTGCTGTTCTCTCCCATTTAACTGGAAAATTTCCACTGTGTGGAGCAGAAAAAGGACTGTCAAAAAAGGCTTATTTGAGGAGCATTCTGCTCCTTTATTTTCAATGGACTTACACTTTCACAAAGTTTTATCTAAGAAACAGTTAAAGAAAAGAGGGTTGAAAGGCTGCTGGCAAGATTATCTACTCCATCATCCTGCCCTAGGGCTGGGCAGACTCTTTATGGACTCCTTAACCATTCTTTTGTGTAAATTTTTCATATGGAGACAATAGTGCCAAGCACACACTCCATAAATCATTCTACTGGGAAACTCCTCTTCCTCCTAAACCCCTTGCAGATGCTCCAGGCTACATCAGCACTCAGAAATCAAACAGATCCAGAATGCTTCTCTGAGCTCACCAGGCAGAGTTGCTTTTATCCTCACCACTGAACTGTCTTGCTGGCCAAAACTGGATAGATGCAGCCAAACCTCCTGTTGAGAACAGTCCCTGTCTTGTGTCAGTCCTTCAATGTTGTGCAGAAATTGTGCAGGACAATTAGCCAGTCCAGACTGTAACAGCACCAGGAACTGGGTTAGCAGAATAGATCAAGTTTCAGTGTTTGACAGTGTCTCTGTCCCTGTTTATTGCTGGTTTGGGGTTTTCCTTCAGTACATGTGGAGCAGCCCCACCTTGGTCCTCACACCATCATGCTGTAAGCAGTGCTGAGCACACCCATGTTTAGTCAGTGTGTGGTTTGGAATTATTTAGATTTGGTGACTTCTCAGCTAATTTAAGTTGGGAAATATCAGTTTTTCTTTCCAGTTCTGATCACACTTCTCTGATCCAATTTTGCTGTGGAACAAAGAGAGGTGTCCACTACAGAGCACTACTCAAAAGGAAATTCTGGGGTTAAAAAGGCTGTTATTTATTGGGATAGATGTGGCTGCCCTGTGCAGTGATGCAACAGAGCATTTGATCTGATCACACTGCAAGGGAGTATTGTCTATTGATGATGCAACAGGAAATCCGAGCTTTTTAGGGATGGGGATATCCAGACTGTATCCCCTGTGCTGCCACAGCAGCAGCCAAGCATTGGCATGCAGGGTGTGTGCTAAAGCATTTCCCAGTGCTTTCTGCATTACCATTTATGCATTACTATTTATATAACAATCATGTCCCCATCTCCTTGCCATTCAGCAATCCTGCTGCCACAAAATAATGCCAGAAAGGAGCTCAGCTGGTTATTGAGAGTTTTCCTTTCCCAGCCTTCACCTTTCCCACTAAGGGGATGTCTCTGCTCTTGGTGAAATGCAATTAAACTTCCTCAGCCATCTCCTTACCGGCCTCTTGGTGGTACTCTTAACACAGCATATTCACCAGCTGCTCTGGCTGCCTTTAAAGGCATCAATCTCCACCCTACTCCAGGAGAACTAACGTTTTTAAGTAGATACTAAATATATACAAACTTTATGGACACAAAGCAAGATTTTTAAAGGATTTGCCAGAGATACAGAAGCTCGACTCGCTGATCCATGCTGACCCACTTCAGGGCTTCACCTGTTATGCAAAGCCCAGTGCTGAGATCTGTCAGATATCCCCAGAGCACAGATGTTTGGCTACAGTGCATACCGTGGGAAATGAAGGCAAAATTAATAGGGAGGTTGTAATTTGCATAATTAGCAGTTTGTTTAGTGCCAGATGAAAGAAAAGGGGGACACTGCTGTCAGGAATGTGCTCTAGTGATTGTTGTGGTAGGTTTAATTCAGTGTGTCCATTCTAATGGAGACCCAAAGGGCCAAGAACAGCCTCTTGGAGGGAAACTCAATGTGGAGTCTGAGGAATTCAAGGTGCATGAGATTTGTTAAAGCCCTCCTGCAAATACCAATCCTGTTTGTCAATACAGGGTTAAGATTTAGCAACATATTTAGAAAATCCCCAAGAATTACCTGGATTAGGGTGAAACTAAGGGTAGTTTCAGCTGGTAGTTAGTCAAAGTGTGGGATCTAAAGTTATAATCACAGAATCATTTTGGCTGGGAAATAGCACTAAGATCATTGAGTCCAACCATTGACCCAGCACTGCCAAGTCCCTCACTAAGCCTTGTCCCCAGGTGCCACATCTTTTAAATACCACCAGGGATGGGAACTCCACCACTGCTCTGGAATGGCTTTTCCAGTAATGGACAACCATTTTGGTGTAGAAATTTTTCCTAATATCCAACCTAAACCTTCCTTGGCTTAATGCAACTCCCCCAAGTTCAGCTCTTGATCACCATGAAATTATTAGCAGATAAAATTGACCTCAAAGTTTAGGACTTTTGATTGGAATAAATTACAATTATGCACTGCAAGTTTAGTTACTCAAACTGACCACATGAATTTTCCCACTGTGGATCAGCCATAACCTGCCAATAATTTATTTAGTGTTTTGTAAATATTGTCAATGGCTTTAGAGACCAATTCATGTCATGGATGGGCTCACAGTTCCCTTTGGTGACTGCCTTGGGTGCTCAATCTGCACACAGCTCCTGATATGCAAGAAGTTGAATGAAAGCTTTACTGAAAAAAAGTAGTTACTAAGGAGATAATATATAAAAATATGTTTGCTGAATAAGTATTATATACATATACTGAAGATATCTATTTTAGCTGCTTTTAGACAAAGAGAAGAAGAAGAAGAAGAAGCAAGACAAAGTGGAGGTAAGAGAGAAAGAAATAAAGTCCAACATGACTATAATGAGATAAAGTCTTCACAATCACAGACTTGGAATAAAAATGGCATTACAAATATACTGCAGTTATGTTCAACCCCTTCTCTACTCCCACTCCAATCGTCAGGCAGAGGTTTAAATGAAGATAAGTGGTTCTTATATCCTTTGCCATTCTCTGAGACCACTAAAATAGAAAATGTCCAACACCTGCTGCAAGCATATTAATAATTAGATGAAAAATTAATGCCTACAAATCCTCAGAGTTAACTCTCCCCTTCAGCCATTCTCAATAAGAAAGAAGAAATGCTGCAGGAAGGAAACGGGCCCAAAACATCTGCCCTGGGAGATGCCTTCAGGGATCATAATCACTGGCAGAGTAATGATTAGGACATGGGGATTTTGCTGGCTCTGTAGTGGAGCTTGGAGTGCTGTGAGTGAAAATTCTCCACTGGTCACTAATGAAGTGATGAAGTGTCAAAGGGGCTGCAAAGACCCCCTCATTCCTTGTGTGCTGAAGGATAGGCCACCTTCATGGCTCAAGCATCACATATGTGAGCCAGGAGACCTGGGTCTTGTTCTCCTGTTGTCACTGGCTGGGTCAGGTTGGTTGGTTGTCATCCCATGTCTGTGCCTCGATTTTACTTGCTGTAAATGCTTTGAGTTAGAGAGATTAAAACTGCTTTCTCTAAGGTTTCACCTCTATTATTTATAATAACATTTTTTTAAAAATCAGCATTTTTGCTAATCTTCTGTTGTTCCTTTTATTCTTACCCCTTCTGAGCTCAGTCTTTTAACCTGCAGTGTTTCAACTTGACACCTGCCCAGAGAGTGGCTGTGCTGATTCCAGGGTGGCTCAGCCATTGTGCCCCAGGTCTGTGTTGCAGTGATGTCCTTGAAGAGACCATAATGCCAAACATCAGCTCCTCTCTCAGGATCCACTTTCCTTCCCCCTACACTATTGCTGGCTCCATGCATTTCCCCTTGGATGTAGAAAGAACCATGTTGAAGGCAGGAAAAAAAGCCACCAGGATTAGTTCAATATTCCTGGAGGGTCTTTCTTTATCTGCAGCTTGCAGTCTGCCTCTGGTGCCTTGGCACACCTCAGGCTGTCCAGATATGAGCAATGTCAGCAAGAGAAGGCTCCAGGGAGACCTTAGAGCCCCCTCCAGTACCTAAAGAGACTACAAGAGACCTGGAGAGAGATGTTTTACAAGGGAATGGAGTGACAGAACAAGGGGGAAAAGGCTCCAAACTGACAGAGCATAGACTGAGATTAGAATTTATGGAAAAAAATCTTCCCTGTGAGGGTGGTGAGACCCTGGCACAGGCTGGCAGAGAAGGTGTGGGTGCCCCATCCTTGGAAGTGTTCAGTGCCAGGTTGGATGGGGCTCAGAGCAAACTGGGATAGTAGAGGGTGTCCCTGCCCATGACAATGGAATTGGAACTGGATGATCCTGAATGACCCTTCCAGTCCAAACCATTCCATGGTTCTGCAATCCCATTGGAGAAAACGACTAATTTTTAATCCATTTTTCTGAGGAAAAGCTCTTATTTCCCAGTGCTTGTCATTCTCTTCTATGTCTCTGAAGCAGGGAAACAGACTGGAGTTTAAAAGCACAGACTCCATGCAGCCCAACTCTTGGCTTTGTCCTTGCAAGGACACAGGGAAACAACTCTCTAGAGCCTCACTGGGAAAGAGAAAGGGCCTTTTGCAGAATTGGGTTTTGAGCAATATGGGACAGGATGAAATCCAGGCACTTTGTGCATGGCCAGCTGAGCTGTTGCAGAAATGAAAAGTTAATCACACTTTTATTCTTGCTCTCTCCCTCTTCACTTTCTTCTGCTGAAACCTTGGAGCTCAAGCAAATGGGTGCCATTATGTGCTCCAAGTGATTTACAGTGGCAGAAATGAGGGAAACTGCCCATTAGGGGTTACAATTGCTGGAATAACAGAATCAAAATATTGCCTTGTTCAGGTACCTGCCATCCCTCACTTTGTGGCAGCAGCAATGTGAATAATTCCCTGCAGACTAAACATAAGACAGCCCTCCTTCTCCTTGGGTTGCAGAGGTTGTGGCACGGGGGAGCTGGCAGGCAGGTCCTGGGCTGCCTTGGGGTGCTGCTGAGAGTGGTCCCTATTGCATCAGGGCATAATTAATGGCAGTGAAGAGTTTCTTTAATCAGGGGATGGCTGCTTTGCTTTGTGGGATGAATTGTTCACATTCAGTTCTTGGCTGTCCTGCAAAAATCTTCGTGGGAACTTGGTAAATTCAAGAGCCTCAGTTTCTCTTCTGTATCACAGGAGTTTCTCTGCTGCAAAAAAAGGGGGAATTGTGTCCCACTCACTTTGCTGGAATGCTTTGAAAATGCTTTCAGAGTATAAGCTGTGACTGTATTATCATCAGGCTCCCTATAATTGAGGATTTTTGTTTGTTTGCTCTGTATTAATTTTTGACTGCAATAGTAGGGATTCCACATGAAACCCCATTCTGAGAAATGTATTATCTCTGATTTAACTCAGCTTGGCTGAGAAGGTAGTGTTGGAAGGGTCTGGCTGCCCAGGACAGTCTTGTGGATGGATGAAAAGTTTGCTGAAGGTAGGTACTCTGCCAGCAAAATAGGGCACATAAACATTGCAACATTATTTTATTTAATTGTTCCTGTTGCTTTGTTTTTCACTTGAGCTTGTCTTTCTATACATTGCTGACTCCAGGGCTCTCTCCTTTGTGGACTTCCCAATATATATTAACAGTTGAGCTCACAGTCTGTTTTTTCCTACCATGTAGGAGTTATTCCATCTTCCTGGCTACTTATTGTCATGAATCAAGTGAGACAATATCTTTGAACTCTCAATTCCTGCACCAAACTTGATTCACATTCACCACCAGGTTAAAAATAGCATACATTCATATGCAAGGGCTCATGTGTTCAAATCCTTATGTATATAAAGGGAAAGAAATCCTTTTTTTCCCCCTCCAGATTACAAAGGAGGGAGGAAGGGGAAATGTACCTTTTAGGGAAAAGAAATTAGTTCTGCAGCACAGCTGCCCAGGAAAATGGAGCCAAAGTCTTATCCCAATTAACAAAGCTGTGCTTCCCGAAACAACCACCGTGCTGTGTGAGCAGCAGGAACAGGAGCTGCTGTGTGGACAGGCAGCCAAGCTGAACGGAACAGGCAGGCCTGAAATGCAGTTGACTCACCTACTCCTGTGGCCATGTGGGGATCTACTCAGTGAAACTGAGACACTCTCCAACTTTTTTCAAATTTTTCAAGTTTTCCTGTCCAGCAAGGCTGGAGTTCTCTCCATGGAAATGTTCATAGAAGCACACTGAGTAGAAAGTGCTGTACTTGTTATTTCAGTTGGGTTTAAATCTCCATTGTGCAAAGTGCTTAATCAAACTTAATTAATTAAAGTATTGAATGTTGGCTTTAGAAGATGCATTTTCAACACTTAAAGGAGATAGACTTAGTCTGATCTGGTAAGGCACCTTTAAGGCACCTGGTGGACAAATGTTTGGTGACCTAACTACTGCCCAAGGGTATGATTTCAGCTGCTAACATTGTTTTTACAGGAACAAACCTCACACAGCTACTTGTTTTCTGAACACGTCTCATTGAGGGATTCCCAGGGATTTAGGAATCTTGTTTGGTTTGATAAGGAAAACAGTTTATTTGGATCTTTTTCTTATAGCACCTTTTCTTGGTGAATATTTCACATTACCATAGCTGATGTGAAAAGCCAAATATGGAGTTATAGAGTCACAGAATATTTTGAGATTAAAGGGACCCACAAGAGTCATCAAAGTCCACCTGATCACACTCTATGGAAGGACATGACATTCTATGATGGATGGTCCCTCTATGTCCATATCTGTTTGTGTAACAAGTCCATTAAACCAACTGGAAATTTTAGGATCAAACTCTTACTTTGGTAAAAGTGAGTTTTTAATTTGTTGCTTTGCTTTCCCTATATCAAATGATGATTTGAGGATGAATGTAGATCTTTGCAGCTCTTGGTTAATCCCCAGCCCTGATGGCTTTCATACTTCTTTTATGTTTGCACAAATGGATTCCTGCTTGTACTGTTATCCACATTTTCACAATTTAAAATTCCTTTTCTAAACTCTACCAAGTCAAATGAACTGAGCTCCAAGAGCAGGCTGTTGGAATATGTGATAGGGGTGGAACTGACTGAAATTTGCATTATTCTAGACTTATCCATTATTTCAAATATAATCCCTCCTTGCCTTAGGGCTTTCTTTCTTTAAAACATTGAGATTTCAAAAAGTATATTATATGTCTAGATTTTTTCAAGGATTCTTTACAGAAAAAAAAAGATCATAGATTTGTTATAATCTGTTGTTAAACCTTTCCTGCAAACAATTTTTTTTTTCTAGAGTGGATAGTAAGGAAAAATATTTATGTGCATTGCAAACTGTATTGCAATTCCTCTTGAAAGTATTTATGAATAGTATTAACCAGATTCTCCTTAGATTAATGGCACACTTGTGTGTGCTTGTACACATTGCACACACTTGTACATACTGTGTATGTGTGTGAACATGCATTAATTAAGTTCATCAGCATTCAAGATTTGCATTTCATGACCTTGGTTATGAGGTATTGTTTGAAAGAAAAAAGAAAAATGTCCTTACCAGTAAAAGTATAATATAAACCAAATTAAAATAAAATAACAAATTACATAAAATAATAAAATAAAAATATGAAACAGATCAGACTAAAACATTCAGGATTATCTCTGTTTAGTGATTGGCAAAGAAACCTTAGTGAGGATAAATCTTCCTTTTATGTTTGATCTACTGCACTCATTGTATACACACATATGCCTATTACCATCTAGTTATAAAGCATTAAATCAATTAAATCACCTTCCCTGGTATTTTTCATTCAGGGAAGTAAACCAGTTAATCTGCAAGTGTTAACTGCTGGGAATACCAATCATCGAGCGCATGAAACACATTCCTTACTTGAAAGATGGAAAGATCTTCTCACTTCTGGGACTCACTGGTTTCATTATCCCATTAATTCTCCCATTTTTGTGTCCCTGGGAGGAAGAGGATGAGTCCTTACAAACCCCTGGGAAGGAAGATCTCAGCAGTGATTGAACCCAAGATTTATGTTTTTGCAGGGAAATGAGCCCCAGCTCAGCTGCTCAGTCAGGGATGCCCCGCTCAGCTCCAGCAGAACTGCTCTCAGCAGGGTCCTGCTCCCTGCTGGCAGCCGAGGGACAGAGGCAAAATCAGCATCCTTTGCATGGCTGGCATTTCAAGAGTAGCATCATCCAATATCATTCAAGTTCCTAATGTTTAGCCCAGAGGTGGGAGCAGCCAACCTTTCTTTTCCCATTAACATTGATGCCGGAGAGGTTTCTGATTTTTCAATTTTCATATTTTGTAGATTTTAGGAACACAGTAAATGTAGCACTATAGATTTTAGTGGGTTAATATTTAGCAGCTTATAGTATAAGGTCCTTCTGTCTCTACCCCTGCTCCAGAACAGGCAGCTGAGATCTGCCAGCTATTTAGTCTCCTTCTCAAGGTATAAGATTGGAGGATATCAGAGGGAAACATAAACACAGAGCAGAGTGACCCAGAGCACTGGAGAGCGTCCAAAGGACCTTTATGTGCTGAAGAAGAGGAGGTGGATGAAGACAGAGGGTCCTGATGACCCCATCCTCAATTCAACAGGGGGTGGGGACTGGGAGGGGGCAGAGGTGGAACTGGACATGTGTGAAGTACTGATTGGATAGATTATATTATAAAAGCCATGAGAATCAAAGCTTGCACACACACACATCAATGTATTCCTGGATGAGAGGGATTGCTCATTAAAGTAACTACCCTTTATCTTATCTCCTGCAAAAACTTGGCTTGGAGTCTTTTTTACAGACTTTTACGGCAACAACATCCCAGGGACATTAACACTTATTCCTCTTATAGACAACCTCTGATGCCCAAACCCACTCAACACAAGACATGTCTCAACAGTTCCTGCTGCACTCTGTGACATTTCTGACCATCTTGTCTACATTTAAAACTTCTTTTAAGTGGAGAGCTCCTGGATGAGTCAGGAAACACTTTTGCTTTTTGGTGCCATTGTCAGCACCTGCTGGCTCAGAGCATGAGGAAGGGGCTCTGAGCCCTGTGGTCTTGTGAGAAAATAATGAGGGGGGGGTTCGTTGTGGGAGGTGGGAAAGGAAGGGGTTTTGGTTGATGGAACAGTTGAA
>JAWWEV010000083.1:148440248-148455369 GCA_035583235.1 Hafferia zeledoni
GGGGGGAAGTCACAGGAAACTCAGGAATAAGAGATACTAATTTACTAATTCCCCATAATCTCACTCCTGTACAGGTTACAGGCCAATCAAGAGTGAGAACAGCTTGGATCATCATTTAGAGTTGCTCTAAATTATATCAAGAGCCACCAGAAAACCCCCCAGCAACTGGGAATGAGACTGAAATGGAAAGGCCAGTGCAACCCTGATTACAATGTTTACAGCAAGAGAATTGCCAGAAGGATGACGTTGGTAAAGGGTTTGATTCAGGAAGTTAAACCCTTGGAAATCCATTCTGCTGTTTTAATGTTCATGTTGCTACAGCATTAGAACAACTCCTAGGAGTGTATTAAGGGATATAGTACAGTATGAATAACTTCTATGGTGTTAGTTTCCTTCTTCCTACTGTCCTTTTCCAAGAAGGATTGTATGGGCAGCACAGAATTTCCTTTCAGGCTGGATTGATTTTCTTCTATATTTACGTAGAAGGAGGTCTATACTTTGGAAACTCAGTAAGACATATGAGGATTCTTAAGTCTTGGTGGAGATCATTCCACAGTCCTTGACAAGCTCTTCTGAAACCTCTGACTATATTTGCATGAGGAGGTGAATATCGACTCACCTTTCCATGCCAAGCCAGCAGTCTGGACTCCTGGTGCCTGAATCTTGCTGAGGATCAATAATCCTAGAAGGGAAGACAAATAGCTTTGGTACAGCACAACAAATAATAAATATCTAATGTTAGTAGGTCACTGCAAGGTAGACTGAGCCCATTTCTGCCTGTGTGCTCTTCTCCCTGGGTAGAAATACCCTTCCAGCTACTACATGGGGAAATGTTAAGCCTCAAGTATTATGCTCCCTTTTATCATGCACTGGATTTGGTGAATTCCCTCCTGGAATTCTAGAAATGAAGACCCAAAATATAACAGCCTTTATTCTCATTCAGAATTAGGACAATAAAAATAATAGTAATACTGTGATACTTTTGTAATATACAGAATTAACATTGCTATGATTGAGTCTCCAAGTTGATTCCCTTTTCTCTGTTTCTTTTTTCTCCAGGACTTCATGATATCACTATTGGGATTGAATAAGTAGCTGCTGGTGAACAAGGGAAGTTGGAGTGGAATGATCACCCATCAAGACCTTCTCTTTGTTTCAATTACCTGGCCTGTTTGCCAATTTCAGAGGTCATGTTAGTAAAATATGTCTTTTGCTTCAGCATTTCTGAAAACTGTGGGGATTTTTCTATTCCTTTTGCTTCCAGTGAGCATTTTGAAAGAGCTTTTTATCCCTGAAAAAGAAAGAAGAAATCTGAACAAAGTGCTAGTCCTTGGTGATTTGACCAATACCAACAGCAAATTTCCCAAATATGCTGTCTGTTCTGGATGTCTTTTAGCCAAAAGCTGATCAAGGTTTTTTTTGGACTAATGGTTCTGGACTAGAACCAGCTAAATACTCCAGATGAAGAGTTTTAATTGTGGTTTATGACATAGAACCTTTAGAAACTGTAGGCCTGAACAATAAGGGCTCATGTTTTGCAGAATGGAAAGGGCTTGCACAGTTTTAGGTCCTGATATGAGAAAAATATGATTCAAAATCTCACTGTTCTCCTGCCACCATCAAATCTATCAAGTTCCCTGGTGGAGTTTCTCAAAGATGAAAGCAAAACTATATTTATATGATTAAATACTGCATGAATAATAGCATAAGTGCATGTGGGATCTAAATTATGGTACCACATTGGATTAATAGTGCATTAACTGTTAAAATCCACTGTAGCATTTCCAAAAGTAGGACTGTTTGAATTAGTGACTATATCAAGGTATTTCTATTGTTATTTTTTTTGGTGTGTAATTATAGTGTAGGCAGATGGGAAAAACAGAAATAAATGAGAGTTGTGGGATGATGCTTGTTCCTGTTGACCTCCCTCCTTTGCTTCGTGGTGAGCAGAGAAAAACAAGAGTTTTATTCTCCTACTTTAAAATCTTGCCTAGTATATAAATAGTGTTCCTTATTGTAATACATCTTCTACAGTCTCCTGTGCTTAGGCTCCCAAAAAACGCATCACGTTGTGTTGTAGCTCAATAAGGAGAGACCAAAGGGCTGAAAAAGAGCTCTGTGTCTGGTATATGTTCATATCTAATGAATACCAAGGCCACAGACAAACAGAGATTGTTATTATTCGTATTTAGAAGACACCTGACCAGGACAGGAATCTGACATTTTAGCCATGTCAGACATTAATATGGAGTTTTCACTTTCTGTACCTGTGTGTTGGGAATGTAGTCAAGGACATGGAGAGGTGAGGAGATATTCCCACAGCTGGGTTTTACAAAGCTGTGGCAGAGCAAGAGGAGAACCCAGGAGTCCTGTCTGCCAGCCTAACAACTGTGCCCGTAATATGATCTGATGGAACCATGAAAGTTTGTTTTTCAAGGGTTTCCTCCACTCCTGGGTGGTTGATGAAAGCACTGTGTTTGAGAAGAGAAAAAATTCATCTTCTTTGGTGGAGTCATCAACCCTGAAGATATTTAAAAGATATGTAGAAATGGCATCTGGGGACATGGTTTAGTGGTGGTCTTGGCAGTGCTGGGTAAGTGGTTGGAACCGATCACCTTAGTGGTCTTTTCCAACCTATATGCTGCAATGATTTTATGATTCTATTTCCCCTAAGCCCACACCTTCTCCTTAAGACAATGCTGTGCAAGAGCCTGGCAGAATAGTGGTTTGGTTTGTAGTGGAGTTGGAAGCTCTTGTTACCTGGTCTGAGCCACAAACAAAGCAGATTTGGACTGTTAAAGCACCTCATCATTCTCACCATGCTCATGGTCATCAGCTGTTCTTTTGCCTGGAAACTTAGTAAATGAATGTGGTCATGGCTGAAAACTCCTTCATGGGGTGCTGGCTGGTTCTATGGCAGACTGAGGGGAGAAGAGGACTTCTTGGATATCCTTGTGGCACCCGTGACATTGAGTGTTATAGACATATCAAGGATTTTACTGACCCTGAAATAACCCTGTTCAAGTGCTTCTCAACAAGGCTTAAACCCAATGGTGAGCGTGATCAGGGAGAGCGGAGCTTTGGTCTGAACAATCTGTGCTTAGAATCCACATCTTTCTCTTTCTGGTGTCCAGGGTGGTAACTACAGACCAAGCTTTGAGCTTCCCATCTCTAAAAGTGTCCAAGACAGGTTGGATGGAGTTTTGGGCAATCTGGTCTAGTGGAAGGTGCCCCTGCCCCTGGCAAGGTTTGGAATGAGTTGATATTTTAAGTCCCTACCAACTCAAGCCTTTCCATGATTCTATGATATTTTCATTTGTAATATGAGAGGAGAAGGGTGAAATTCCCTTGACTTCTGGAGACCAAAGTACTTAGGGGAGGATGAATCAGCACTACAAAGGTGCTGTCTGCATATCAAAGTGAAACTATCATTGCTTTAACCAGAGGTGCTCCATCTGCATTTATGGCAGACAGGAAGCAGATAGAAAACTTTGCAGCAGGATAAGGTTTCCTAAACTGCAAGAGAGACCTGGGGAATACTCAAAATCTGCTGAGAAGCTTCAGTGAAACTTATTTATAGACAGAAAAGCCTTGAGTGTCAGTGAAGAAAGATGTTTGTGAGGTTGACAATTCTGAATAGTATCAGTCAGATGGGAGAAGTGTTATTGGATCATGACCTTGGATCCCAACACAGTGGTGTCCCACAGAGCAATCCAAAGTGGCAGCTAGAAAAGGAGACAGTATAATCTCACTTCACCTTTTATTGGTTTTTATGTTTCTCTGTTTGTTTCCAATTTTGCTATCATGTTCCTAAAGCCTTTTTTGGCAAAGATAAATCTCTTATCTTCCTTCTGTTTGGCTGCTGTCAGGAGCAATCTGAGGTGAATCTGACAAGTTCAAAGCCCCTCGTTTCTCCAGAAACTAGAAAATAAACCCAACAACTGACTAAACAAACCTTTAAAAGTGACCTCCTCCAAATTTTCTGGTAAGATATTTGAGACAGATAAATACAGGGGAGAAATGGTCACTGTTGAGCTTTTACAGACATGTAAAACTGCTTTCATTTGCAAGTAGCCACATCTCTAACCAAAGAAGGATATCCAGAGCCTGAAGCATAATAATTTTCAGCTTAGGAAAAGGAAACCCAGGAAACTTTGTGTTTCTTACCAGAACTAGGACCACAGTAACTTGGTCCTTACAGCCAGAGCAGCAATGTCCAGGGATCAATCCTGCCTTTTCTTTGAAACACAATTCCAGTTTTAAGCTTAGAAGGGTGAACAATATGGGCTGTTTGAAATAACAGCAAAAAAATGTGACTCTTTCTCTGTATTCTAAGAGACACTTGGCATTGAACAGGGAGACAGGAGAAGGGAAAGGATTGTCCTCTACATCAAAGTCATGCTGTAAAGAAAATCATGTCAATGTCTTCTTTCAACATATATTTTGAATAAAAAATTGTCCACCTACACATGTGGGAACATGAGTAAACTGCAAGAGAGTTTGGGCAATTCCAGCTGAGTCTTTCTAAAATAACACCATGAAACCCTAAGCCACTCATGAGATGAGATGGGGAAAGGGAGACAGTGAAATTTTAGGAATGTGAGGTAAGGAAAGGATCATTTTTTTCTCTTTCTGCATCCCCTCCTGCACTCATTGCACAGCTTGTGTCCACCTTTATGCAGCTGAGCCTTGTCTCTGGGAACTTCACAGCACAACTGAGGCTCCAGAAGAGGAGGATGATTAGGAATGATGGACCCACTGGGAGGCGCACAACTGTATCCCAACACAATCTCTTCCCTCAGCCAGGAAGGTCAGTCATTTCCAGGACTCAAGAGCTCCCCAGGAACTCTGTGCATGTAGCCATGCTGGAAGGAGGGAAGGGAGGAGGATGAGGGACTGCCAAGGGAGGAATCATTTTTTGGAATAGGAGACATGAGAGGAGTTGCTCAATAACTCACATAGGAGCAGGGCTGAGCCTTGCAAACTGACCCAGTGTGTGTGTGTGTGAAATCTGGTGTTCCTGAGACTGCCACAGTGTTGGCACCTCAGTGGGGATTCACTTCACTAATTGCTTTTTACACAATGGAGATGTCTCACTCTGAGGAAACCACACTCCTTGTATGGGCAGAAAGTTGCAGGTCAAAAGGGTCACTGAAGTTTAGAGAATGATTTGCCCTCATCTAAAGTATTGATGTGCCTCACTCTGTATGTGCTCTGACCATTGGCTATACCTCTGTTTTTGAAATTGTACCTGGATAACTATCCTGAATATTGACTTCTAAATTGTTCTATTTGGTTTGCCTGGAATAGAGTTGATTTTCTTCACAGTAGATTGAGTGGAGTTGTGCTTTGGACTTGGGATGAAAACAAACAGTGTTGATAACACAGGGATGTTTCTGTTGTTGTTGAGCAGTCATTACACAGAGTTAAGGCCTCTCCTCCTTGTCCCTCCAGTGAGGAGATGCACAAGAACTTAGGAGAGGACAGAGCTGGGACAGCTGGCCCCAACTGATCCAAGGGATATTCCTGTCCATATGGCATAATTTTCAGCATATACAGTGGAGGAAAAAGAAGGGTTAAAAGTTTGCAGTGGTTTCATTTCTCTACCCAAGTAACTGCTATATGTGTTGGAGTCCTGCTTTTCTGGGGATGGCTGAACTCCTGTCTGCTGATGAATTCCTTTGTTTTCTCCCTTGTGCACACAGGTCTTTCTTTCCATTTGAAATTGTCTTTATCTCAACCCAAGAGCTTTCTCACTTTTACTCTCCCGTTTCCTCCCCAGTCTCACTGGGGCAGAGTGAGTGAGTGGCTCTGTTGGGGTGAGTTCCCAGCTGGGGTTAAACCACTGCACAGACCTAAAGTCAGGGGCAAAGGACACTGTCCTTAATCACTGCAGTTCAGTTTAGTCTGGTCTTCCACATGTTCTCATCTCAATATTCCCATGGCAGTGCATATACAGGTGTCTCATAGGCAGCCCTTCTGTGACTTAACAACACACAGTGAAAATAACTAACACTCCATCCCACAATTTCTTTTTTCATGTTTCACATCAATTTTCTGTGGTAACTTTGTTCTCATTTTTATTATTATTATCCCATCTTCATCTCCAGGAAGAACTCTGGAGATCTAGCAGCAAAGAGGACAAGGAGAGGAGAAAACAGAAGCCCCACAAGAAAATGCAACCTCCACGCAGCTCCCAATAGATTGAACAACACCTTTGTATTTTACAATGGTTAAAAATGGTTTTCAGCTAGAAAACCAAACTAAAGCAACAAACCAATAACAGGCACCAAAGTTGGTACTCCTGAACACCACACTCCTGATCTAACTAACCTCTGGGCCTTAACAACAACAGACATAACTAATATTGTTGGTTTGATTCCTGTCAGCTCTACAACACAACCTGTTTAACAGCCTGACATTTAATTCTCCCCTTCTTAAAGTATTTCATGTTCAGATTTAATACCAAACAAAGCAGCAGCTTCCTGGTGGGTACTAAGGACACCCTGCCTGTGTGTCTGCTACTGAAAATAACTCCAAGAGCCCTGAGCTCCTTAAAAATGTGTGGGCCAGAAGAATTTCTCAGGGGCATGAGGATCCCTGATTAAACACCCTGTATTACTGGAGATTTCCAATCTGTGACCAGCAAGACTTCAGCAAAACATGAATTCCCAGTGGTCAGACTATATATGAGGAACCAAGGAATTACATATTATGTAAGTGAAGTAAATAAATAAAGGTTATTCAGAAATTAGTTTCCAGATGCTAACAGGGCACCAGATATTCCAGATAAGCAATTATTAGGAAGTAAGTGTTTCATAGCTCTGTTTTTGTTCCCCTTCTTTTTTTTTTTTCCTCATTCCTGTTTCTCATTTTCCATTTTTTCAGCCATTTTCCAGAAGGATAAAAAAAATCAGCAAAAATGTGAAAGTGTCTTTAAAAACCTTGGGTTTTGCTGTTGTTCTTCAATCCACTAATGGCCCGTGCTGAGTGCCAAAGTTCTTATGTGATGTATTGTCCCTTGGGTTTTGTCCTGGGCATCTTTTCTGTCACATCCTCATTCACTTCTTACTCTTTTACTTCAGATTCTTGTCCAGGCTTCATTATGATGTGGCTTTTCCTGTGAAATCAAAAGCATCTCTGCCCTGCTTTTGTTTTATGTAGCACAAAGATTGCACAAGAAAAGGGATATTTCAGTTCACTGACTGACCTACAAACAAACAATTTCAGTTCAAATTGACCAGAAATGAACAATTTTTCATCCCTGTGTAAGTGGCTGTGTATCCTTATAATCAGGACACAGTTAAGATAGGATCAACACACAGAATAAATTCCCTAGTTCAGACATGCAATTTAATCCCTGTTTCACATCAACAAGTTTTGCATCCTCTTGTTTTCAAGGTTATAATTTTCCCTCTGCATACATGAACTCAGCCATGCATGTAATTTCTTCAGCCAATAGTCCTGAAGAATCTCACCCAGAATCATAAGTAGTCTGATTTTAGAGATCTACTTGATCCATTCCCAAATATGTTGATTTAGAAAACTAAAGTTACTGAGCTGGTATTTAAACTCAGTCATAAGAGTTGCAAATTTAATTTCCAAAATGCCACTTGAATTTAACAGCTGTTGATTAACCTAATAATTTTTTTAATTAAAAAGCATGTTGTTTTAATTAAAAAAAATTTCGGGTTTGGAGAAATTAGAACAGACTGATTATAATAAGATAGAAATACAAGATACTTCTGTTTTCAAGCCATGTGATTAAATTCAAGAGAACTAAACCTAAAATATGACTTTAACTCACTCTTCCACTTCCATCTCCTTCTTTTGACCTCTAGAGATGACAATTTCCTTTCAAGGTGGATGTGACACAGCATCTCAATTTCACCATGTCAAAGAGTTTTGAAGAACAAATTTGTGAACAAAGAAATAATTTGACTCTGAAATGTGTAACTACAATTTTTCCACAATGTATCATTGAAGCAATTTGAGGTGGGAGTACACCATCCACAGCAAGGAAAGCTCAGCGCAACCTTAGCAGAGCAGTTCTTCAGGAATGAGTTAATGGACAATCTGGGACTATGTTTAGAGTTTGTACACAGCAGTAGGAGGTGTCCAGCTTGACATTTGCAAACTGCACCTCAGCTGTTCCTTGTCTTCGTGTGCCAGGTGCTCTTACATGAGGTTAATCTCTCTTTTGCATTTCTGAAGGCCAGAGCTGCTGCTGGCACTGAAGTCATCCCAGAGCAATTGTCAGACACAAGAAACAGACCTGCTGGATATTCAAGAGTTGTGACTGTTCTGCTTCCCTTTTTGTACAAATGAGACCTGAAAACGAGAATATTTGATGGGGCCAAAGCATAAGGAGAAATTGGGATATTTCACTGGTGACTCCTTGGCATCTTCTGTGACGACCTTCTCCTTTAGCTTGCACCACAGAGTCCAGTCAAGCAATGCAAGGATTTCTGAAAGGAATTATGGAGTGATGAAAAGAGCATAGAATTATAGATTTTTTGGGTTGGAATGACCCTGAAGATCATCCAGTTCCAGCCCTCCTGCCATACAGCCTGGCCTTGAACACTTCCAGGGAAGCCACAATTTCTCTGTGCAGCCTGTTCCAGTGCCTCACTACCCTCACAGGAAAGAATTTATTACTAATACCTATCCTTGATCAGTTTAAAGTCATCTCCCTTGCCCTGTAACTCCATCCCCTTGTTCAAAGTCCCTCTCCAGCTCTCTTGGAGACCCCTTTAAGTGATGGAAGGCTGTAATAAGGTCTTCCTGGAGCCTTCTCTTCTCCAGGCTGAAGAACCCCAACTCTCTCAGGCTGTCTCTATAGCAGAGGTGCTCCAGCCCTCTGATCATCTTCCTGGCCTCCTCTAGACTCGCTCCAACAGGGTTATGTCCTTGCTGTTCTGAAGATACCAGAGCTGGATGCAATCTCCCTCCAACACCTCTCTGAGCCTTGGTGCCCTCTCCAGCCTGGTATTGCTCCAAACCTTTGCTGTTGAAAATGTCTCTGCAGAAGAAGAGGAAAACTTTCAGTCTCCTCATCTGCATACAGGATCTGATCTTTTCCTCCTGCAGACTGGTAAATGAGAGAGGCGATCTTCAAGTTGAATTGCTTTGAGTTGTGAGTCAGCTCACAGCATAAATACAGCTGGAACATACACAAACCATTCTGCTCATTCCAGTGGTGCAATTTCCCATTATGCTAATTAAAGTTTCCTCTGAAGAGATGAAAGCTTGTGTTCCTATTCCTACAAAGGCAGTTGTGGTACAGATGAGGGCTGCCCTGTTCCTACTGAATACATTTGGTCAGGCACTTCCCTTGCACTGCAGACTCTTCCCTTTCCAGGATCTTGCTTGGTTCATGTGTACAGTTCTTTCCCACATCACTTGTGTGCAGTGGAATTCCTCAAGTGAGTCCTCACGTGAAAGGTTTGCAGCATTTCCTGTCTAAAAATGTGATGTGGTGAGGGGATAAATCCAGCAGAGAGACAGCTTGTGATTCAATATGCTGATACATCCTTTGCTACATAGCAGGAAAAAAAGCAAATACATCTGTAACAAGACATTCCTTGATTCTTGGTACTGTGTCAGGTGGAGCTCCTCATGGAAGTTGACTTCCTTCTTCCAGGTCTGTTTATTACGATACACATGGGATGAGTTTCACTGTTTTTACTCATTCCTCTCTCCTTTTTTAATATAGAGACACAAAATTCACAGAATCACAGAATGGTTTGTGTTCAAAAGAACTTTTAAGATAATCCAGTTCCACCTCCTCACATCGGGCAGGGATGCCTTCCACTAGACCACATGGCTCCAAGCCCTGTCCAGTTTGACCTTCAGCACTTCCAGGGAGGGATTATCCACAACTTCTCTGGGAAATCTGTTCCAGTGCCTCATTATCCTCAACGTGAAGAATACCCTCCCAATATTCAATCTAAATCTATCCTCTGTCAAGTTAGTAGCCATCTCCTCTTGTCCTGTCAGTCCGTGCCCTTATAAAAAGTCCCTCTCCAGCTTTCTTTGAGCCCCTTTAGGTACTGGAAGGAGGTCTAAGGTCTCCCTGGAGCTTTCTTTTCTCCAGGCTGTACAGTCTCAGCTCTCTCAGCCTGTCCCCAGAGAAGAAGTGCTCCAGCCTTCAGATCAGCTCCTTGGCCCTCCCACCCTCATCCATGCTGTGAGAAGGCTCCATGCTCTGTGGGAAGGCTCTGTGGGAAGGCTCTGTGCTCTTAGTGAGGGCTCTGTGCTCTGTCATGCCTTTTCCAGACCTCCTGGTGCCTGCTTTTCCCACCCTGCCCTCGACAGCAGCAGATTTGGGCTTGAGATTCCTGATGACCACTACTAAGCTTGATGTCTCCCATGGGTTATATCTGAGGACTGGGATCTCAATTTGGCCATAATTGGCCAAAACAGTCTCTGCCTCAGCTGTACTTTTCATTCTCTGATTGGGGCAGGGACCTACCCCAGGAAAAGCTAAGACAAAATTATCACATATTCTTCAGGCATTAAATAAAAAAGGATATTTTTTCTTTAGGAAGTTGTTGTACATCTCGCTGACTGAAGTGGGAACATTAAGAGATAAAAGCATGAGGTGCCACTTCTGCTTTGCCAGGGCAATAACAGATCAAACCTCTGCAAATCAGGAACACAAAAGAGAGATTTTGCAGAGCAATCCGTGGCAGGGACTGCAGGAGGGCTTAGCCTGCTGTGCATATCAAAGTTTCCTCTGGTATGTCTTGTCTCATTGCAGCTTTAAGAAATTCCTGAGGAAGGGCTCTGCCTTAATAGGAAGTTGTACCACTTTTAAAGCTGCATTTGTATCTCTCACACAGCGAGAGCTCCTGTCACATGGAAGCCATCGAATCAAAACACTGACATGGCAAGAGAATAAGGCGAGATAATGAAATGAGAAATTAAGAGCATGAAAAGTAAATGCTGTAGAAAAGCTGACACTTCATAACACTCCAACTGAACACTTGCCTGTATTTCAAAGTCAACTGATAAGAAATTATTTGCTTTTCTTATATAACAGAAATAGATAAAGGATTCCATTTGGATGGGAGAAGATTCCATTAGGCTGCAATTTACGTATGAATGCTCAATATTTAAGGAAATTGCTTCTTTCTCTTTGTCAACTGGCATAAATATATGCTAAAGAGGGATTCATTAGAAGAGCCGTGCAATGCATGAGCTCAGCTCCAATAATCCTGATCTTGCCAGGCAGGTGTTTTGCATCCTATTAGGATATGGCACATTGAGCTGCAGGAGGTTTGCCACATGGGCTCTGTTGTCCCTCTGTGAAATCAGAGCAGGAGGATCTCACCTCTCTCCTTTAAAACAAAGTGCCATTTACCGTGTTTGTGCTTATGGTGGAGGTGGTCACAGGTCTGCAGTTATCCAGAGGGAAACACCTCTCAGTTTGCACCCTTGTGAATGAGAGGTGAACCAGGAGGCTCAGCCTTGGTTCTGCAGGTTGCTATAGAGTCCCACCAGACTCTAATCAGTACCAGAGAAAGTTCCCAGGGCCCTAGAGAAAATCTGAGAGCCCTGCAGGACAGACCTGTGTGGGACTGAAAGTGCAGGAGAATTACTGAGAGACAACTGTCTCCTGTGTCATTGCAGTGAGGGCTTTGTGGAAATCTGAGGAGAGATCTACAGAATCACAGAATCACTAAGTTTGGAAAACCTTCAAGATCAGTAAGTTCAATCTGTGACAGAACACTCCCATGCCCCCTAAACCATATTGCTACGTGCCATATCTTTTGGTGGGTGACTCCACCACTTCCCTGGGCAGCCTGTTCCAATGTTTTACCAAGCTCTCAGGGAAGAGATTTTTCCTAATATTCAATCTGAACCTCCCTCAGTGCAACTTGAGACCATTTCCCCTTGTCCTGTTGATAGCTGTCTGGGAGAAGAGACTGACCCCCCATCTCACCACAATCCTCTGTCAGGTAGTTGTAGAGGGTGAATTGGTCCCTCCTGAGCCTCCTTTTCTCCAGGCTAAACAACTCCATCTTCCTCAGATGCTCCTTACAGGATTTGTACTCCAGACCCTTCTCCAGCTCTGTTGACATTCTCTGGACACACACCAATGCCAGCACTTACACAACCTACACAGGATTTAAAAGTACCATTTTAAAAGGATGATCCAAAATAACCCCTCAAGCCTGAGTAGTTATCTGGGAATATGAAGGTAAACATGTTTGCTTCCTGTCCTGGGAAATGTATTCAATCTCTCTGTTTCTGCTGCTTGACATATCCAGGACTGTTGCCACCTTGATGAGCTGAGAACTTGGTTTCTGTGATCAGGTTGTTCACTCAGAGCAATCCCTGAAATCTGTGAAGGCAGTGACTGCTGTCAGAGCCTGTAGATCCAGCAGCACACAAGGGAATGGAATGACTATTCATGCCAGTTGGTGTGTCCTTCCCCAGCCCTCACAGTGTCACTTGGATGGCACTCCCTGCCTGTAGGAAAACACCAGGAAACCAGGCACCTCTGGGTGCCTTTGGAGGCAAGACAAGGAGAGGTTTACATTCATAATTCTGGATACAGAGCAAAAGAGCTCCACTGCAGGAGACTATGACCTTGGGGTAAAGGAGAACAGAAGTGAGTATCATGAACACTTGTAGTGACATATGAAAAACTCCTTAGTTCCAGATTAGTGACTCACCTGCTGTTTCAGACTCCCACCCAGAATGAGATGAACTCTGGTTCCAGTTTAGCTCAAGTCTATCTCATTCTGGGCAGGTACATTTCCCTGATCATACCAAAGGAGAAGTACCATCTCGGGGCCATTAGAGATGCTGAGGAGCATTTCTACTTAATTGAATCCTGAAACAGAGAAGCTTTTCCAACCATTCACTGAACTATATCAGGAGAATAAGTTCTTTTGTGACAATAGGATCGAGTGCTCCCTTGGCAAGTTTGCAGTTGAGTGGTGAAGTTGGCATGCCTGAAGGATGAGATGCCATCCAGAAGAACCTCGACAGGCTCAAGAAATGGGCCCATGGGAATTTCATGAGGTTCAGAAAGACTGGATCAATTCTTAAATCTTGCAGTGATTTCCCAGTTATTCAAATAGACTGAGCCCCTGCTAAAAAAACCTGATCAGAAATGATTCATCACATGCAACTTTAGCTACCTGAGAGGAGGGCAGCTCTGAAGTTGGTGAAGATGATGAGAAATGGAAAAGAGAATAGTTTGGTTTTTTGGTTTTTGTGGGGTTTTTTTGGTTTGTTTTTGGTTTTGGTTTTTTTGTGGTTTGTTTTGTTGTTTTTGTTTTGTTTGGGGTTTTTTTGTGGGGTTTTTTGGTTGTTTTTTTTCAGGAAAGAGAATTAAGTGTTTGAATAGTCCTAATATTTGTGTTCTCTTTAGAGAGAATATTTACTCCCAGAAAGCATAAAACCTCTACAGGTTAATGGTGTCAAATAATCAATTGAGTAATAAAGGTTGAGAGCTGTTTACTTTCTTTCTATGGGCCCTGCAAAAATTACAAACACTTTTTAAAAAGTAAATTCTTGTAGCATTCTCAGTTTTTGACAGAAGACCCTCTCATGCTCGTATTCTATTTTGCAGGACATTCCAAAATCCCCTACACCTGGCTAAGCTACATATCTGACTGCAGGACATGACTGTCAGGCCATCTTCACCTGGAAACCTTGGGAAGAGGCCCAGTGAGGAGGTTGAGCACAGAAAGATGATCCCACTTGCTGGATGGAAAACAAAACTCATCCCTGATGCTTTCAGCAATAGCTGAGATTTACATGGAAATAAGCATTGCCAGCCTGACTCCTGAACTACAAATGTAAATCGAGCATCTGGAGCATCTTTTCTGTGGGCATTTGATGTCCAAACAGAAACTCTACACCTGGAGGGTTTTATAAAGCCCTTTAGTAGCCGATATGCTAAAATTAAAATAATAAAGACAGTGGGCTGACCAAAGGGCATGAGAACAGCTTGTTTTCTTTCTCATTTGTATCTTTTAACTTCAGTTTGCCCCTCAGTATGCCTTGGATGAAATTAAAGGTTTTGTTGGCAGAAGTTTGACTGGTGAAGTATTTGATTATGCGAAAAAATGGCCAACATTTCTGTTTCCAGCCACTTGCATTGCAAGAAGCTGCTGTGTGCTCTGGTTAAAGATGAGTCTGAGACCAATCATAGAGGTGGCTGTCTTGGAAACTCAATACAGGAATTTAAATCTGCTTTTTTTCCTCCACTGATCTTCACTCCCTTCTGGGGCTGGGGAACAAAGCAGGACAATGCACTTGTACAGAGGAAAAGCAGAAGTTTTGTTATTTAGTGGTCAAGGAAGGGCTTCAGTGCAGAGATGTGATCAAACATCAAGGTTTCACTCTATCCTCTCGCTCCCAAATGATCTCAGCAGATGATCCTGGGGAAACAAATGTGCCTTGTTTGTTTCCTGCAATTGTCCACCTTGCCTATTGAAATGACAGACTCTCTGAAATGTATTTTTACTCTCATCTTATGTTTACAGTGTAGTACGTGTTCAAGGGACTGTGATCTTCCTCAGGACCTTGAGGCAGTTCCTGCTATTCCTTTGATTTGTTTAGTTTTCTCTCTATTCACTACACAAGGTTCAAAAGAGCAGTTCTAGATTAAGAACATTTTACATTTTGCATCATATTGTTGGAGTTGAGTCTGGTGAAGGACTGAAAAAGCATCCAAGAAATGTTTCTACAGATACACCTGCAGCAAAAGAAGGACCAGGAAAAGTGCTGCTACTGAACTGGACAGGGCCTTTGGTGACAGGACACTTGGAAATGGGCACAAACAGAAAACCAGGAAATTCCTTTTAAAAACACATACAAAAAGAAATTTTTTATGTGAAGATGTTTGAACACTGGAACAGGTTGACCAGAGACTTTATGGAGTATCCATCACTGGAGACATTAAAAACCAACTGGGCACAGCACTGATGTCTTGGGTTGAGCTGGCAAAACGCTAACTGTCTGAGACAGAGTGAAAAGGGTTTTTCCTCCCCCCAACTAGCTAAAGGAGAAAGCAGAGGGAGAGGGAAAAAAACCTCTAAAACTCAGGTTTATGCTTAAAACTAACTACATGTATTTATACAGAAAAGAGAAAATTAAA